>NDXB01009720.1:551-45570 GCA_002631895.1 Agapornis roseicollis
TGTTTCTCCCCCCCCACCCCCCCTAAAAACCATATCTCAATTGATAATACAGTACTTGCTAGACTTGCTGAAAGGGAAAGAACAGCCTTTTGTCCAAGCAAGGACGTGCCCCAAGGTAAATCCTGCCCGGAGCTGAGCTCTTAGTCCTTTCCCGGGTCCCATGGCTGCGTTGGGAGGAGGAAAGCGGGAGATGGAGATCTCAAAGTAGTAGAAGTAATTTCTTCTTTCAGCTCGACTTCTGCCGCTGCCTTTGAATTGCCAGCAATGAATGTACGTAGCTCTAATTGAAGTACTTTAATCATTCACACTTGATTAAGTATACCGTGACCGGAGGAGAGGAGGACGCAGGGCTCCCCAGAACGCCAGGGATGGGATGACATTTTAATCCTGTGTTTTAAAAAACATTAGCGAAGCAGGAAAAACGAGAGCCGGGGACGGTTCGGGATAATGGACCCTTGTTTCCATACAGATGGTGGCTGAGCGCCGGGGATGAAATTGCAGCTATGGCAGATATTTAGGGAGGGATGAAAGAAACGAGGGGAGGAAAAGGCACGTACTTTTCAGTTTGTTTAAGCAGAGCGAAGAAAATAATGCTGGAGGAGATGCCTGGTGACAGAATGCTTTTGTTCCTGTTTCCATCAGTGCGTAAGGGCGCCGACCTGCTTTAGCATTCTTTAAAGGTCTCTTTTCCAAGGAAAATTGAAGACGGTCTCATTATAGGAGAGTGTGTTTGGAATACCATGAGCTGTTTATGAATTCCGAGGTGGCTGTTGAATCACCGACATTTCAATTACACATCCCTTGGTGTGTGTGTGTTGCGTGGTGTCGTGTCCCGTCCTGTCCCGTCCATCCCCCCCCCCCCAAATAATAACAGGACTTGTTTGTGGCGATGTGTTCTGTAATCTGTTATTACCACAAAGCTGATTTGTGCTCCAGCGCCGGAGCCGGCCAAGGGANTCCCATCCCTCCCCCCAAATAATAACAGGACTTGTTTGTGGCGATGTGTTCTGTAATCTGTTATTACCACAAAGCTGATTTGTGCTCCAGCGCCGGAGCCGGCCAAGGGAAAACTGAATCAAATCTCAGACAAAGATTGGTGTTTCCTTCACCTCGCAAAACTTTGTGCCGCAGGGGCAGCCCCGATAGACGCGCTTGTTTGGGGGGTGTCAGCTCCCATCAGGGCTTGTCTGGAAAACCTGGTGTTGGCAACGCAGGGAGGTGTTTATAGAAAGGAGTTTTTCTTCTTGGAGGGGTTTGGGAACCCACCTGTAAATCATTACCAAGGAGCAGGACGGGGGTTCGCCTTCATCATTAGTAAACGCAGCGCATCTAGGGCTTGTGGGCAGCTGCTTGTTCCATCCCAGTCGAAGGCTCTGTCCCTTTAAAAGTCCTAACCAAGCAGTTCTAAAACCGAACAGAGAAGAGTTCAGAGTGGTGAAACCTTCCTGTGTCTCGAAGCGTGGATCGCAGGAGTGTTCTGCTTCCCGTTTTCCCCTTGGAATCGCAGACTGAGATGGCCCAGAGTTTTATTGTTGTCTTTACAGCATCCACACCGCAGGTGATGTTTTCTCGTGGCTGCTTTCCCCTGGATCTAAGGTAGTTTTCCTCCTAGCCCAGCCTGTGTGGGATCCATGAGGATCAGCTCAGGAGAATGATCCCTGTGGAACTCTTACCCCCACCTGCTTTTGCAGGGCAAAGTCCTGCCCTTTTCCACTCCTGCTTTTCCTAGACGGAAAACGTTCAAAGGAATTTGTCCATAGGGAAAGCTGTAGGTTGTCTTTAGTGCTGCCGTTCCAGTACAGTCTCATCAGTGGGATCCGATGATAATATTGCTTACACCAGGAAAAACATCAACCTCCAAGTATGAGGTCCCAGGCATGACTTGGAAGTCGTGCACTGAAACCTTTGGCCAGGAAGTTTGATTAATTCATAGGGCTGGCTGCGGTTCAAATAGAACTTCTTCAGTTCAGCTGACTCCAGTGAGAATATGGACTGCAAGGAAAAATAAACCCCTTAAATCTATGTTTCTCCAGCCCTTTGCAAAAGGTAGGTTAATTGTGGGTGGCTTGGGGGGGCTGTTCACAGTGGTAGGGATTGAAGGTGCCTCTGTATTTCAGTGGAAGAAATGGAAAAGCTGCTCTAAACACAGCACTGGCAAATTGCAAGTGTTTTGTTAAAATGTGGTGGTTGATGCTATCTCGTAAAATCTGATAGGTGTCATGTTTACTCCTCACATCAGATCTAGCAAGTACAGCTTTCTGTGCTTTGTATTCCACTTGTAGTCAGTTAAAGAAGTGGAGAGCGGAGCTGCTGGTGAGGAGCTCTTCAAACAGGGGTGATTACACCTGCAGCAGGACCCCTTACCCCAGCAGTTAAGGATGCTGAGCTGAGCTCTGAGGCAGAAGCTGTTCCCTGTGAGGGTGCTGAGGCGCTGGCACAGGGTGATGGCCCAGAGAAGCTGTGGCTGCCCCATCCCTGGCAGTGCTCAAGGCCAGGTTGGACACAGGGGCTTGGAGCAAGCTGCTCCAGTGGAAGGGGTCCCTGCCCGTGGCAGGGGTTGGAGCTGGATGAGCTTTANNNNCTCAAGGCCAGACACAGGGACTTGGAGCAAGCTGCTGCAGTGGAAGGGGTCCCTGCCCGTGGCAGGGGTTGGAGCTGGATGAGCTTTAAGGCCCCTTCCAACCCAAAGCAGGCTGGGATATGATATGATATTCAGATTAGAGGTACTGACAGGAAAGATAGGGGCTCACAGGTAAATAAGGACCATGCAGGCGGGAGCACAGGGGGGTTGCTATGTCCCCTCTTTCAGGGAACACTGAAACTTCAGAAGGGAAGTTTTGGGAAGTTGCTGCTGGTTTTGCTCCGCACTGGGATAGCACAAACATTTTAGGCAGGAATTGGTGTTTTCCCCACCAGCGGAAGATACAGCTCTAAAATGGAGCTCATCACACTCAGGTGTGCCTGAGTCAACTCTCATTGCTTCCCCCATGTTCCTGTGGTTTGGTTTTTTTTGCTCCTTCCCTTTTGCTAGAGGAAATGAACACAAGTTTTAGGTGAAAGGATGAAAAATGCCGTGTCCTGGTGAGGGCAGGGGGACCAAGCCTTCTCACCGTGCCATGCCCACCTTCTCCTTCTGCTCAGCCCCATTGTGGTGAGGAGACCAAAATCTCTGGTGGTTTAGAGAGCCAGGACCAGGTAGCACTTGCTGCAAAGTCAGCATCAGTTGCTGTTACCAAAGCACAGAAGAATCAGTTGTTATTTAGTTTGTTCTACAACAAGTGATGCTTTAGGAGCCTGCACTCCTCTTGCACTGTGAACCCTGGTGATTTCTTAGGAACCCGGAATTGTTTTCACAGGAACAAACTCCTGGAGTTTGTAAATTATTTGGTGTTCCTCCTGTTTGAGGTGGTAATGCTGGAGGGATGTCACACTTGGGAACATGACGGTGAGATTGCACAGAGAAAGATGAAGACTTCTCGTTCAGAACGAGGTGCTAGACTTGTTGAGGAACAGGAATCCCATTTTGTCACGTTTATCTTCAAGGCAAGAGGAGCCTGAGTCCAGTTTGCTCCAATCTCTACATTTGACTCCCTGCCTGAACGTGCTGTGTCCAGATGGTGAGATACTCACAGGTTCATTTTGGTCTGTTGGGTTTGTTTTGGCTGGTCTGGTGAGGGGGGGACACGGTGGTGTGCATGGGAAGTTCTTGGTGGTCTTGCTGGCTGAGTTGTTGGGGTTTTGCGCTGCAATGATTTATTAGTGCCTGGGTTATATGATCCACGGGGTTATTAAAAAGAAATACAGCTGGAATAGTTGGAGGGGGAAAACGTGTGGTGGAACCACAGTGGTCTGATGGAGAGGTTTGCGCCTGCATGTCCTGAAGGTCAGTGCTGGTGGGATGGAGTTTGCTTTGGCTGGGCTGAGGTCTGTGCTTACATGTCCTGCAGGAGGAGGGGAAGCATGGTGTTTTCCTTCAAACGCTAAAGCTGTGGTGCTGCAGAGGATGCCCTCAATGGTACACACGTCATCCCATCAGCTCCGTTCCCACCACTGTCGCTCATGGTTTTGGGTGTTTCACATATCTGTTGTCTATGGAAAATTCATGCAGCTCCTCTAGGTAGGGGTGGACATGCAGCTGCTGTCAGAGCCCTGCAGCAACCACGGGGAAGGCTTGGAACTGTTAGCATTGGCTTTGGTGGACCCATCAACCCCTCATGGAGGTCCTCAATGTCGCTGCATTGTGGGATTGCCAAGTTCAGGAACGTTTAGGGAGTTTTAATCCCATCCTGAAATTCCAGCCAGGAGCACTGAGGAGTGCTGGAGGCTGGTCTCTGCTCTGTGGTTGTGCTAGGGTAGGGCTGCCCTAAGAATGCCATCACATTCCAGGTTCCCCCTGCTCCACAGCCAGTGGGAGCTGTGCTCCTTTGCATTGCACAGTTAGTTTGGATAATCCAGCCTTGTTTTTCAAATACATGGTCTTCCAGGTGGATCAGGGTAGGCACCTTCCATAAAGTCCCATCTGCTCTGGGACTTGACTGTAAAATGCAAACAAAGCCCCAAGTTACTCAAATACATCTGCAGTAGATTGCAATATTAATGACTTGCTCCTCCAGCCTTATCTGGCAGCAATTCCATGTGTTCTTCAAGGCAATAAAAACCAATGGGCCTGCTGAAAGTAACTGCTCTGCTTCCTTCTAGGCTTCTGCCTATCCCTCCTGTCAGCAGAAGGGTTTATATGGTTAAAGCAGCATGCTCAGTCATTGAATGTGGGGCTCTGCTTCACCCCCTTAGGTTCTCTCCCTAATCCCCACCAGCAGTCTGAGCAGCAATAGATGAGGAAGAACGTTTACCACCATGGTG
Organism: Agapornis roseicollis; assembly: GCA_002631895.1. Lineage (NCBI taxonomy): Eukaryota > Metazoa > Chordata > Aves > Psittaciformes > Psittacidae > Agapornis > Agapornis roseicollis. The sequence continues at coordinate 5,412 of NDXB01009720.1, forward strand.
ACCAAATCAAGGTTGACCAAATCACAGCCATCTTTGGACGCAGTTACCCTGGTTTTTTGCTGGTAGCAACCTCTGAGGTGATTCTTCACACCAGAACCACTGTGGTTGCTCGCATGTCCATTAACTTGTGTAATGTTGTCAAACACTCAGCCTCTATTTCTTTGCAACATTGCATACCAATTATTACTTAAATAGACCCTGAAGCGTAGCACAGAGGGAGAATGTGTGGATTAGAGACATAATATTTACAAGGAGCCAAGTCTTTAATGAGACCAGGAATAATGCAGATGGATTCTCTGTTGCTAAATATAACAGCTATGGAATGGATGCTGCCTATCATTTTTCACAGTGACCCGTTCACTTTGGAAAAGAGGAGCTTTTGTGCTGAGGAAGTCCAAAATGAGGCTGGGTTTTGGTTATTATTGTTATAACTATAATGTATAGCTATGCAAGATATAAAGGACCCTGGCTGGGAGTGTGGTTGAGCCACTTGGAGATGCTGGTGGATTTTGGGAAGAGCAATAGGTGTGCAAGGAGGGCAGGGTCAGCCCCAGAAGAGGTAGAAGGGGATGGAAATCCATGTGTTTCCACCCAGCTGACAGACTCATGGAGCTGACAGCATCATTGTGAGGGTAGGAAATAATCAAACCCAACAATTGATCACAGGGCTGACTCCTGCACAGACAGTGGGTGTCGCGCCGTGGGATGCAATGAGCACTACAGGTCCTCAGCCTGCCCTTGTGGATATCCTGGATTATATTTAGGGAACATGGTCCCTGCCTTCTCAAAACGCAATTCCCTTTCGGCCCCACTGGTGCGTCCAGGAGGCTTCCTGGCTTTCCTGCATCTTTTCTCTTACTGCATCCCACATTGCTTACTCACATCTGCGTATGTACCTGGCTGAGGCTTCCCCAGGGTGTGAGGTCTCTATAGCTGCCTTATTCCTGTACAGGTGATGCACTAAAACACTTTGGGCATGGGAAGCTCATAGTTTATGTTCCAGATGAAGTTTCTAATTAAAAGTTGGCCTTCTGCAGGCCCCTTGAATAACTGCATCTCAGCTTTCCTCCTTGCTTTTATCAGCATACCCTTTGGTTTTATGACAGTACATGTGTGTGGGAATGGCCTTTGTTCCTGTTAGCTGGAGGGAAAACCCTGTAAATCCCCCCTTAAAAATGTGCTAGGTCAAATACAAGAGTAGTGATACCTGTAGAGCTGCCATAAAGTGTTGAGGGTGTTATTAGTTTTATGCTGCAAACCAAGTTCTGCATGAGAGGGGATGTTGGAAGAAATCAGCAATTTAAGCAAAGTAATTAGGCTAAATTCTAGATGTTACACTTCAAAGTTGTGTGACTTCAGCTTTGCTGTGATTAGTTCTGGATGAAATTAATCTCAATTCACGATATGGGGAAAAAAACCCACCTTTTCATTAGCTTTCATGATCTTGCTGTTGTCTGACATTCCATGAGCCCACAGCACAAGCTCCTGCAGGTTTTATGTGTAATACAAAAATGGTGTGGTGCAAGATTTGAGCCTAGAATTAGGGTATCCAGATGTTCAGTATTAGAATACCTACCCTAACTTCAGTTCTTGCCCTCTGCTTATTAGAAACACACAACAGTGTTTCTCAGATGAAATCCCTATTCTACCTGTTTTCCATTCCTAGAAGGACACAGGGTTTTTATGCACTGCAATATTATTCCTAGGAGAAGAGCCAGGATGGCATATTTTTCCCATCCGCAATGTCTGAAGAGCAGCAAGGATGTATCTATTACCTGGACAACCAAAGTTACGAGTATTAGAAAGAAGCAGCATAGACAAGATTTGGGGAGAGAACGTGCAGTTTTAGTTTTGTCTGGCCATCATTTTGACATTCTTCTTGAACTTGTGCTTTCTTGGAGGTGACCCAACTTCACTAAATCCTGGTTTCAGCCTTGCTTGGAGTATGGAATCTCACTCTTGTTTAGCTGCAGGCACTGAGGTTGCAGCCAGTGATTTTTATCATGGTTGTTCCTGAAGAGGATTTAATTGAATGATGTATCAGGAGGGAGAATCTGGGCAAGTGGGTCTCTGCTTGCACATGTTACCTTCATCCATTGCCCTTCTGCACTGTTTAAGGTGCTGGACACTGAGGTGGGGTGCACAGCCCTTATGTTACAGTCAGTGTCTGCACATCTAATTGAGAGCAGAGAACAGAAATCAGAGCTTGAGGAGAGAGGCAAAGGGATGCAGGGAGAAGCTGCGGCTGGTAGTGATGAGAAGAACAAGCAGTTTGTGTAAAATATTAGGAATACAACTAATTTACTAGGTGAAGGTAATAGAAAAGACAAAGTTATTACACTTGTTTGGCAGGAAAATAATGGTATGCTTAGAGACTGTGGTAGAAGTGAATGTCGAACAGCCGCTGCTTTAGCCAGACCTTTGTACATCAGCCCCAGTGTCTCTTTGAAGAGGTTTACAGAGGAAACCAAGCCACTAATGTGTATTTTATACTAAGTCTTGAAATGCTGGAGAATTCCCTGCAAGCTGTAGCAGTGCTCATGGTGTAGTATTATAGGAAAGCAATACAAGGGGCAGGCTGAGTAACAACAGTTCAAATCTGTTGTTGAGGGGTCTTGTTTAATGAAGGATGGAAGGATGGCGATGCACTCGGTCTCCGTCAGCATGAGTTTAGGGGCAGCGCATCCTTTAGAACTGACTTTTCTTTTTACATTTAAAGAGCCCATCGATGGGATTGAAACAGGGAACTGCAGGGATTTTTACATACTTAAAATTCAGCAAGAGATGCAGCTTGGTACAGCACCACTGTTTTGGTTAGGGATGTGCAAAACTGAGACTCAGCAGCCTCAGCTCTCAAAATACAGTTGTAAAATCAAAACACAGTTGTAAAATCAGGAAGAATTTCCACACGCCCATTTCTAGCAGCCTCTCTGAGCACTCATTTCTGGTCCTTACGCCGCTTAGTGTGTTTGTGAGCAGCCTGTGATAAGGCAGAGTCACCATGGCTAAAGCTGGAAATGTCACTAAGATAGGGAGAGTGGTAAACTCTGAAAAGGAGTGACCGCTGGTGAAAGCAATTTGTATTGCCTGGATACAAGCAGGTAATACTTCTCAGATGACCAGCTGTAAATCTCTCTATCTGAAAGCAAACAATGCAGGCCGCTGTCTGGAGAAATCGTGTCTGTATAGAGGAGCGAGGAGTCATGAGCCGGTGCTGCTAATAAGATATTATGGTCAAAGGTCTTGTGTGCTCCTTGCCTGAGCTTGCAGGTGGCTGCCAAGCTGGAAAAGGGATGTGGCAGCCTACGTGGGCCCCGAGACTGTTGAGGAGGGTCTGCGTAGAGCTATGGGAATGCTGAAGGATTTGGGAAGGGATGCAGCGGAAGGGTCCAGGGCTTCCATCCGCTTGACTTATACAAGAGAGTCTTGAAGGTAAATTGAATAAGGCAACTAGTGTTGTCATGGGGTAAATAAAGAAAGTCATAGAATCATAAACTGAATAATAAAGAGCTCTTGGGTCTAGTAGGGAGAGTTTTAACAAGACTGAATAGTTGGAAGGTGAAGCCAGGCAAAGGCTGTGACTGAAGTTCATGTTTTCAGCACTGTTGATGCTGGAAGAGGCTGCTGAAGGTGCTGGTGGTTTCTCCACTTTGGAAACACTGGTTTCAGGGATGTATGTCCACCAGAGTTAGAAACACTCAAGCAGAGATGTATTTAGGTAAGTTAGAGTGCAGTGTGTCAGGCTGGAAATCACAGTGGCCTCTCCTGACTTCAAAATCCATGGGAGCCCGTCATTTGAATGAGAGTGTCCAGATGTTTGCCGATCCTCCGCACTGGTGCTAATGATTTTCTTCAACAGAATGACTTGCAGAGAGGAGACCTGAAGGTGCAGATTGCAAGATGTGACCTTCAGCACTCAGGGAAGATCACAGATCCTTCATTTCCCACCATTTCCCTTGCTGTGTCTGTCACAGGGATGAATTGTGCCAACACCAGGTGCTTGGCACTAGGTAGGAGTTAGTGGGGGGGTGTTAGCTGATCTTATGGCTAATGCCTGGTCAGATGTGAACGACTTTAGGTATAGGAAGGAAATGAGGATTTCTTTTTTGATCGTTGTGTGCTTCATGTAATTGGGCAGAATTTAGTTAAACTCCAGATTTTGGGACACCAGAAAGAACTCCAGCTTATGGAAAACTCAGTAGAAGAGTATAGACAGGAGCTCGAACTGATCAAAACAGCTCAAACCCAGGCTGAAAAACACGTTGCTTGGGTCATGGCTGGAACAACCCAGTGTGTTTGTGTGCAAATGCATTTCTGTTTTGAAACAAGAACTTACAGCTGGGTGTTTGTAGATTTACTCTGCTTTTAGGTGAATTTGCAGGTTGTTCTGTCAGTCTCATCCATCATTCATGGATGAGGTTTGTGGGATTGCTGGGCTCTGGTCTGTGTTGTGCTTGAATATAAGAAAGCTGTCATGGTACATGTGTTGTTTCAAATCCCCTTTGTGCATGTGTGTCTGTGTGTATATGTACATATATATATATATATAGAATAGTTAGGATTGGAAAGGACCTTAAGATCATCCAGTTCCAACCCCCCTGCATAAGCAGGGACACCTCGCACTAAACCATGGCACCCAAGGCTCTGTCCAACCTGGCCTTGACACAGGTATATATCTGCTGAGTTTACACCAGGTTTTTTAGGTCTAGAAGTTGAATTTGTTATAAGCCTACTTGCATAGGAAAGAGAAAAGCAGTGTAGGAAGACAGGCTCACATGGTAACACAGCTCGGGCGAATGCTATGGGTTAAGGACATTTAGATGTTTGGCTTTGTATGATTTAGCTTAAACAAACAAACAAACATTGCATTAATCTCATTAGTCAAGCAAATGAAATAAACCTTTAAGGCACTTAAAACATGCTGACATTAGTTAGCTGTGAGACCAGTGAGATCCATTTCCAGAGAGCACATCTACTCCTGTGCTTAAAGTTACTCACGTGTGTAAATGCTTGCAGAACAGGGAGTTACCCCTGGGGTGCTGATGGAGCTGGCATTGCTGGATGTGGACTCAGTGGGAACTGTGGATGCAATGGGGATTTTTTAACCTTTCAAGATTCGGCAGCACAGGGTGGTGGGAAGAAAGATGAGGACAGACCCTTTTAGTAGCGCCTGTTGTGATGCAACAAGGGGAATGGCTTTAACCTGCCCGACAGGAGACTGAGATGGACTCTTAGGCAGAAGCTGTTCCCTGTGAGGGTGCTGAGGCGCTGGCACAGGGTGATGGCCCAGAGAAGCTGTGGCTGCCCCATCCCTGGCAGTGCTCAAGGCCAGGTTGGACACAGGGGCTTGGAGCAAGCTGCTGCAGTGGAAGGGGTCCCTGACCATGGCAGGGGTTGGAGCTGGAGGAGCTTTAAGGTCTCTTCCAACACAAACCTGTCCAGGATTCTATGATTCTAATTGCATTCACCTGCTTGAGGAGAAGTGGGGGCACAAAGGGTGAAGTTTTCTGCTACTGGGTCCAGGCACTGCTCACTGCATTGACAATGGGCATCTGTGTCTCTGCATTCCTTCTTTATCCTTCCACTATAAAAGATGCAACTGCAAAAGTTCTTGTGGGGAATGTGACAGAAACCCCTAAAGCTGTCATGCAAAGCAATATATTCCTATGCACCACATCCTACATCGCTCTGGCACTGTGATGGATGTGACAAAACTAAGCCTGGAGAGGTGGTTTCTTAGCATCCTGAGCATTGCACTTTATTTAGAGGAAAACATAATAATTTCATTAACTGGGATGCATTGGGACAGGCCAGGAATTTTCTGTTGTCTTTCAGTTGTGTTTGTTTGGGCTTTGGTTTGCAGAGAACTGACTGAATGATGTGTCATGTTTATGAAATCAAGAGTACCTAGCTATTTTCGTACAGCTCTCTTAATAGAGATTAAACACAAAATAAAGCAGGATGCATCAGCAGTGATATTCCCATAAGCAATATTGTAACTTGTATGCAGGGTAATTATATTTTGTACACTTGCCAATTAAGCAGTTACGCTTTAGTGAAAAATTACTTTCAAGAGATGGAAGAAAAGTATCACAGTAAATCAAATAAAATATACATGTGTTGGAGGGTTTGGTGGATGCAGCTGAAATGTTAAAACTTCCTGCTGTGTGCAGGATGCAGTACGTGTAACGATGCTCTGTGTCCTGCAGTGTTTTGGGCACTGGAAAATAGCAGATAAGGGAAAAAAAGGCATAACAAATATGTTGCTTTTGGGAGTAGTTGTGCGCTATGCGAGACTGAGATGCTCAGGCACTCCTGCTCTCCATCCTCGCTACTACTGGGCTCCTGCCCCACACCCTGCCTCGCAGTAGGTGTGGGTAACAACCAGGTGGGCACCTCCATGTTGGGTCCATGCACCCCAACACCAGAGCAGCCACCTCGCAGCTCTCAGCCACCCCTGCTTCCTTGGCATCTCTTATTTCCCTGTTTTGCTGGCTGGTGTGTTGGAAAAGGGCACTCAGAAACATCAGTGTTGGGCTCTGGCTGGTTTTCCACTGTTTTCAAACAGTTTGGTTCTTGCAGTTGTGTTTTCACCTGGTGTCGATGGTGGGAGATCATGCTGAGCCCTGCTTGGGATAAAAACCTCGCAAAATGACCCACTGCCAACAATTCTTGGCTTTCTGTTCTTCACCCTCATTGATGGCAATGGCAATAGCGATGCTGAGCTGAGCTCTTAGGCAGAAGCTGTTCCCTGTGAGGGTGCTGAGGCGCTGGCACAGGGTAATGGCCCAGAGAAGCTGTGGCTGCCCCATCCCTGGCAGTGCTCAAGGCCAGGTTGGACACAGGGGCTTGGAGCAAGCTGCTCCAGTGGAAGGGGTCCCTGCCCGTGGCAGGGGTTGGAGCTGGAGGAGCTTTAAGGTCCCTTCCAACCCAAACCATTCCAGGCTTCTATGATAATAAAAATACCAAACCCCAAAACACTCCCAAATGTCTCTGATGTCCTTTCCTGAACTCTGATATANGGCAGGGGTTGGAGCTAGGTGAGCTTTAAGGTCCCTTCCAACCCAAACCATTCCAGGCTTCTATGATAATAAAAATACCAAACCCCAAAACACTCCCAAATGTCTCTGATGTCCTTTCCTGAACTCTGATATACAAAACCAGCCTTGTAAGTTGGATCGAGAAGGAATCCAAGCTCCCCAGGTGTTTGCTTTGGAGGTGTGGCTCCATTTGTGAGGCACAAGGCTGGAGAGCCATGGTGCTACCAGAGCTGTGGGAGCCAGAGCTCCCATTAATGCATTGGGCTTAGGAGCCTGTGGCCTTTGGAGCAAAATAATTTGTTACCTAAACTGCTAATGTCTTAAATGTTCATGTCTGAGTGTGCCTGGCATGGTTTATTGTTGCAGTGTTACAGATCTACATGCTTTCAATGATTCACAGAAGGTGTTTGCTTGGTAAAAGTTTGTGATGAGGTTTTAGCTTGAAGATGACAAAATAAAACAGTGTAATGAAACACCTTAAACTGTGATGTACAGTGGGGCTCCCAGCTGCCCTCTGTCTCTATTTTCCTGGCCACTGGCCCCTTCTCATTGTGCCAGCTTCTGCCTTTCCCCACTTCTCTCTGAGTAGGATGAGGATGCTTTTGGGCAGGCTGTGATTCCATGCCCTGTCTCCACTCCATTTCCATGCCCAGTCCCGGTGCCAGTGATGAGCTTTTTACCTCTTTGCTTCTGCTGCTGTCACTTTGAAGGCTGCAGGGTTGGTTTTGTTCCCCTCAAGTCCTGTACAGTTGGTTCCTCAGGAGCCTGGCAGCCGAGGGGAGTTTATTTCTGTTGGATTATTTTTAGCCTGATGCTTCTGGCCCTGCTGTTGATGCTGGCGGCCACTCTGCAGTGTAATGGTGTGGAGCCGTGTAACATGGAGAGTCCCTGTCTGTGGGTTCCGTTCTCTGGGACACAAGCAGTGAATTTTGTGGAGTCTAAATCGGGTTTGGCATCCCTTCTTTTCCACCACCCTATCAGTAGCGTGCCTTCTGCTCAAGATGCAGGACTTTGGTCGAGTTGCAGAGTTTCTGTGTCACGCATCGGCTTTATCGATGCTTTATAACCTTCCCTCCTCTCCCTCCTACCAGCCTGAGCCTCTCTGCTAATTTTAATATGAGAAGAAATAAGCCAAGGTATGCTCGGAGTAGAAGGAGATGATTATCACAATGGAATAATTACATTTTGGTACTTGATTTGATTTGTTAGCTGGAAGATTAGTCTGAAAGCAGAGAAGTAAATGAACGCATTGTTGACTGCAGGAAGTTATTTATGAGTTTTTACTTCTGCTTAAAGGAATTCCTCCTGTGACTTAAGTAGCAGTGCAATTTATGGCCTTTCACATGGGGTAGCTGGATAAATAAATAGAATAAAGGCAGGAAGAATAAAAAGAAATGGTACCAGGTTTTGGGGGTGTAAAGTTTCTGCTGAGGAATGCAGAAAGCGAAGGCTTTCAAACCCCAACCAGACACATCAACAAAAATAATGCCCATGTTCCATGATCCCAATGAGGTCTGAGTTATTTATGGTATGGCAGGAGAGATGCTTACATACTCGCACCCTCTGTATGGGCTTTCCCTTATGTTTCTATTATTTTTCCGTAACTGTCTTCATGCGATATTCCTTCCATGCATGTTTATCCTATTCCTTCTTCCAGAAATCAAGTGAATAGCATGATTCTAGGGAGAGAAATGGTGTCTCTGCTGGACATCTAACACTAGGAGCTGCTGGTGCTTTTTGGTGTGATGGCTCTGTGGCAGATGGAGGTGGAGGACGTATGTGGGTCGGCTGGAAACGGGTTAGGAAGCACTCCCGAAGTGATGAGGATACTTGGACATGGGACAGGTTTGGATAGAACTGTGGAGCGGACTTTGAAGCCATAGAAAGCTCCTATGTGGAAACATAATTGAGAAGCCAATCTTAGTAGAGTTAATGCGCCTTCTGCTGCTGTCGTAGATGGCTTGATGTTGCCATGGCCCTTCGGTGGGCCAGCTTCCTGAGATGTGTCTGTGTGCTGTGGTTGCTCGCCGGCAGAGCAGAGCCTTGCAGAAGCAGGCTCTCAGCACCAACCTTGTCCATTAAACCTTGTCACCCCATACTCGCTCTGGTGATGCCGTGTCCTGGGTCAGCAGGATGCAGTAAAGTGGAAATAACGGCAAACCTCCTGCTCCGGCTCTGGGAAACGTCGGTGACGAGTGCACTGATTCTGTCAGAGGAAATCAGGGATGCTCCCGCGCCTTGGAGCGCTGACGGAGCCAGGCTCTGCTCTTTGCGCGCTGCTGGAGTGATGCTGATTTACACCAGATGCTTATGTGGTCCAAAATTGTGCTTCAGAGGAGCTGGGACAAGGATCAGACTCGCTGTGCTTTTGGGTAGCCCATTGGGCACATTTCCTACCTTTTCCAGGTGGCATGTCTTGGTGTTGGCAGCAGCTGGGGGAAAATGTCAGCAGGAAAGCGGCCTGCTGACATCTCCCAAGGCTTCATATCATGAGTACAACCTTCAGGGTTTGAAGGCGTTCTCTTCAAGGGAGAAGCTGAGATAGCTCCATTTACATCTCAGGTGTTTGGCTGCTCCTGCAATTGTGTGTTGCCATGTATAAAAGCAACTGGGTAAGCAGAAAAAGCAGAGGCAAGATACAAAATTCCTTGCTATCCCCACACTGTCTTGGTCAAGGAGCACTTTCAAGGTGTAAGGAATGGGAATAACACTCCCTCTGCTAGCAAAAGAATTCATTGTTTTTGTCGAGATTGGAAAATGGTTTGGAGAGGACGGAGAAGATGTGCTCTCACCTTGGAGTATGATGCTTGCCAAGTTGTTCAAGAGGCTGTACGAGTTTCCACTTGTGGTGTTAAGTTTATCCAGGTGTGAATGGTGTGATGGATGTCAGGCAGGATCTGCTCTGGTGGTCCAGCTTGCATGGGTCATACAGAAGATGTGATTTAGGGAGCAATAGGAGGAACTCAGAGGGGTGGAATGGTGACATACTTTGTGTATTTGAGAAACCCATCAAAAGGATGTGCTTGACTCTGGTATTAAACTTTGAAGGGTTTTATTTAAACATTTGACACTGATCATCAGTGTTGTTTCAGCAGAAGGTATTGGTAGATCATAAACCAGAGAGTAGCTGCTCACCGAGAGATTATTTATAGTTCCAAAGGGTATGGTACATTCCTTTGGGAATTCCCAGAAATCTTGGATGCCCTTTGCAATGGGTGGTGGAGGGAAGGGTCATGGGACTGGTGCAGTCACTTTGTTGCCCCTCACAAGCTGGACCCACCAGTGCTTTTTTGCCATGGTACATGGGCAAGTATTCAATGGAGGTGCACCTTGGGGAAAGCATCACATGTAGTGGTGGGAGGTTGGACATTGAAGCCCAATGCAATGTTCCTCTCTATCCTTAACTGCATTAAACTCATTTATGGTGTGATGATGAATGTCATGTATGAGTCCGCCAAGAAAATGCTGATGATGGTCATGGCTATTTTTGGGTGCTTTGGATGCCTTTTGAGGTGTGATCAGCACAGAGTGGTGCCAGTGGGCTGCGTTGTGTCCCTGTTGCCTGGCATTGACATGCTTTCTGCAGTACTAACAGTCCCTTTAGTCATATTCTGACTTTTAAATACTGAGTGTAAGCTTTAAGTAAGCCAGAGCTGGTGATGATCATGATTTATATTACGCTGGCCATGCTGTACTTTGCTGTGTTACGCACCAGAAAGTTGAGAGCATTGGGATAAATCTCCTTCTGTAAAGTGCAACAAATTCTTATCATCAAGGAGTAATTAGTGATGAGTTACTCCTTGAGTAATTATAGAGTACAAGTAAGATTTGATATAGCAATTGTAGCTTGATCTGCATTTCATTACTGGCTTGATCTTTTGCACTTCATTGCGTTTTCCCTGTGGTGGTAGTGAGAAATGGGAGGTGTACTTTATTTTCCAATGGGAGTACACTTGCTTGGGATGGCCTTGCTCTTCATGTGGCTTTGTGGGGGAGAATTTGCAGTGGGAATTTCCATTGTTGCTAATGAGAGATATGCCCATGCTCTTCACTGGCCTGGTGACAGAGGAGGAGAAATAATAATTGAATTCTTTGTTGTCTAAAAAAAAAGGAAAATGACCCTAAAATGTCCATTCTGTCAGTGGGAAGTGACTGAGAGTGGGAGCTGCCTTCCTTTGTGCGCTTGAGCATTCACCAGTAGCTGAGAGGGTTTTCCTCTGTCCCTCTTCTCTATTCCTTAAAGTAAATGGGAAAAAAAAAAAATCCAGGAATGCATTTAGCTGAGGAAAACAATGAATAATATAAGGATGGATATTATGATTATAAACCAAAACACACAGATTGCTAACCTAAAGTCGTCTGACGTGAGTTGCAGTCGGTTTTCTTTACTCTTTATGATGAATCCACTCTTCCATTTAAAGCCATTAGGTTTAGCACAGCACTTGATTGAAAGTAAGTGCAGTTAATATTTGGGTTCTAAATTTCAAGCATGCCAGTAAGAAACCATCAAAAAGTACAATTCTTCATGCAAAGCAACCAGAAATTCCTGTTAATCCCTGTACAAAACAAGAGGCAGGCTCTTTACCTGCAGCTGCATTTTGCTGGTTGGGAAGGGCTGGTTGTGTGTTGGAATTACAGCAAGCCCGGCGTTAATAGGAGCTGTTGTGACACATCTTTTGTAGAGGAGTCTATCGGAAGGCAGTGAGGAAAGGGCTATACTTAATCAGTATAAATGTCAGTAGCATATTTTAATAAATTCTTGATTTTGCTTGGACTGTTTGCAATTGCATATTTAAAAGGGATCTGCCAGCCCCTTTCCAAGGTATGTGACATTTAAAAGATCTGTAAAGAAGATTGGTTTGACAGCTTCAAATTACATTTGAAAGAGTTTTTTCCCCTTTCAAAACAGAAAATGAATACTTCCTATTCTAAATGTCACGGCAAAGACATAAACATGTTTAATCAAATTATATATTTAATTTATGTAAAACGTAATTTTTTATTCATGCAAGAGGCTCACTTGTTACGTTTTTTTCCATCTCCAAAGCTTCACAAAGTTGGTGAACTGCTGAATCTCTTGAATAAATCACTGCTCAGCCGTTTTCCAGAGTCTTCCAAAATAGCCATTGGCTTATTGTTGGATTTGCCCGCTTCCAAGTATTTGTGTTTCACCTCAGGCTGCTGTGATGTTTTCATTAGCAGAGTCATAGAATCCCAGACTGGTTTGTGTTGGAAGGGACCTTAAAACTCATCCAATTCCAACCCCATACCATGGGCAGGGACACCTTCTGCTCCATCCAACTTAGCCTTGAACACTGCCAGGGATGGGGCAGCCACAGCTTCTCCGGGCACCCTGTGCCAGAACCTCACCAGTGCCAAAGAGCTGGTCAGGTCTTGCTGGTGGGAAAGGGCAACTCCAGTGGGGTGGTACTGAAGGACCTTTCAGGATGCCTTCATCTTATGACACCATGGTTGCACACCAAGCTTGTTGCTTGTCTGCACCATCACAGAGGGTGAGGGGGGTTGGCCATTCTTGCATCCTTTTGTGTGGTCATCTCCTGGTGAACCAAAGTCACTGTGATGAAGCTGCTGGGTCAAAACCATGAAACTTCTCCCATGGGAGAGGAAAAGCTGTTCCATTTGGTGCTCTGGACCCCTCTTTTCATGACATATGCATCAAGGGCAGATATCTGAAACAGCCCAGCAGGTTTTGAGCAGATAAGGAGCTTTGGCTCCTGGCAGGGCTGCTGGGCTCTGTGCTGCTGTGCAAGAGCTCACTGGAGCAGCTACCTGCTCATCTCTGCCTCTGCCAGCAAAGCCTCATGGGCTGGAGCTACCAGCAGCAGAGCCATTGTGCAGCACCCATTGCCTTTGAGGATGGGTGGCTACTCAACAGGGAAGATTGAGCAGTAACTCCGGGCGAGACCCCAGAGCAAAAGTCTGCTTTAAGCAGATGTGTGTCATCAGGTGGCATCACCCAGCTCAGGATGGATGGGTGTGTGGGTGCTTGGGCTTTCTTGCTGAGAGGGGAAGCAATGGAAAAGGAATTAACACCAAAAAGCAAAAGCAGGGAATTCTGCTGTTTCACCTTTTTCTATTTTGATGTCTGCAAGCGTCATGTATGTCCTGAGCCAGCACAGATGCTAAACTCATGTTTGTTCCCTAAAAGGTCAGAACCATTAGGTTGGACCTGCCCTGGTATGAATATAACAGGGCTTGGCAGACCTTCGAGAGTGCCCTGTGGTCTTGCATCTATGTCTCAGGATGGCCAGGCATCCTGTGTGTTAGCTTTGGCACACTGGAGGATGTTGTACAGGTCTTAAAAGCCAAGAAGGAGCAAAGAGTGTAGTCATGCTGCTGGAGGAAAAAGCAGGACCTGCAGACTCCTCTGCCAAGCCCTGAGTTGACAGCAGTGTTTTGTACTCAGTTTCTGGCCTTGAAGAGCTGCCCTGACTTACAAAGCTTTATATCTAGTAGAGCTATCTACTAGATACAGGTACCAGTTAAGTATCTACTGATACCTTCCTTTTCCAGTATTTAATCCATGTATAACTGGAATTAGTTATTCCGGTTTAAGTGCTCATTGTTAGGAAAAGGTTATGGCACTGGGAGTTAACTGCAGCACTCAGTGTGTGCACCACTGCCAGGCAGATCCTGCTTGAAGGCAGACCCAAACTACTGGAGACATAAAAGCTTGAGATACACCAGAAGGCATCGTCTGATCATTCATTTGGTAGAGAGAGGTACCAATAGAGGTACTTTTCAGACAAGAACAGCGTGTACAGAAAGGAAGGAGCAAGCAGAGTCAGCATCAGAGCAAATCCCTGATGGTCCTCAGGTGAATCCATCCTCTAGCAGGAAAAAGTGTTGGAAGTCTTTCCTCTAAGATAAGTCATGCTCTCATGTTCTTCTAAAACTTCTCTGTCCCCTTCATGTTCCCAGTGGGTATATTTGTGTCATTTAGGTCAAGCCAAAGCAGCTTAAACAAGTATCTTGCATGCAAAGACCCCTGTCATGGAGCCATCCTGGAGGCTGCTCCATGTAGATGTGGTGATGACCACAGCTCTGGCCATCATGTCTCCCTTTAAGAGAAAGGCTTTCTTGGGTAAACCCAAACATCTGGAGGAGTTTGAGCCTTCCAGCTCTTTTCTGCTAACAGCAAAGAGGGGTTGAGTGAATGAAGTAATATTGACAAAGCTGTAATTTAGGTAATTAGCCAGCTGCCGTGCATTGAAAGGGGCAGGGAATATTTCTTCCTGTTTGCAGTTTGCTTAGAAAGGAAAATGTATCCAACTGGAGATAACTTGGGAACTCACAGTTCGCACATAGCTAAAAACGTTGTGTTTGACAAATGGGGGAGACCCCAAAGACAGCTCCTATTTTCCAAGCCTTTCCCCCCCATGTTCCCCCAGTGGTGGCCTGATATTAAAGGAGTACAGGTGGTAATAGAGAGGTTCTGCTTTGCACCTGCTGAAGTGAAACATCCTGATCCTGACTTGCTCCTTCCCTTGCATTTGAAAGCACCCATCTTCAGGCTCAGGGACCCTGAGTTCCCATGCACTGGGTCAAAGTGTAGTCAAGAAGGTTTGTCTTGCATCTCCATCCATACGTCAGGCTGGAACTGAAACTCAGGCAGGGCAGGGCAGAATATTCTGGATTTGAGGTATGTTTTATTGCTTAAAAAAGAAAGGAAAACCTTGAAAATATCCCCAGCAATATTTATAGTTCAAGCCCAGTAGGTTGGTGTGGAGATCTTGGAAGACAGAGAGTAGTAAACAGCAGAGATTTCCAGTGTGTTCCTCCTTTATGTTTTAGGAGAAATGCACAGTCTATGGGGTTTTTTATTACCCATTTCAGCATGAAATATGTTGCCACATTAAGTTGTATATTTCCATTGAAATATATGGCAGGAATAAAATCCCAGATAAAAGGTAACTATTTGACATTCTGTATAGTTGTTGTCATGCTGTTAAAATAACACATTGACTACTAACTTGATAGCAGACAAAGATGAAGAGGAAGCTGTGTCAGCGGGATTTTCTGAGGAGCCCTGTAATCCTGACATCCAGGCTGCTGCCTTCTTTCCCTGTACCCTTCCCTCTCAACTGCAGAACCAGAGGTTGCCCTGAAATATTAACATCCTGAGAACTTCAGCTTCTAAGTAAAATAACCCGCCCTGCCTCTTCCAAAAGCAAATAGACCTGCAGTACATCTCAGCAAAGCATAATGCTTCGAATTTGCTCTCACCCTGCATGTGCTCTGCTGTGGAGAGTTTCCAGCTAAAATTAGAAGAAAGTGGAAGCAAAGTGCAGCCACTTAACTGAGCTAACCAGATTCCGAGAGGTTCCAGTTCCACACTGCACACTGCCCAAAGCCTCAATGGTGTAGGGTATAGGATCATCTCAAATGGGTCAGCTAATGTTGTTTAAATGGTGCAATATGTATTTTACCCCTCAGTTATAATTGTTATCATAGAATCCTAGAATCCCAAGCTGGTTTGGGTTGGAAGAGACCTTAAAGCTCATCCAGTTCTAGCCCCCCTGTCACAAGCAGGGATACCTTCCGCTAGTCCAGGTTGCACCTGGTGATGAGAGGTGGGGAAAGAGGGATACATTAGGTCAGGAAAGGAGTCCATGGTCTGGGCTCACATCTCTGGAGAGCAAACTCTACCTCCACTGGGAGATGTACAGGGCAGCTTAGACATTGAGCCTGAAGGAACCGTCAAGTGCTGCCACCACTGATAGACTTTGCACTGGCTTTGTTCTTGTTTTCGATGCCTTTGCCTTCAGCTATTTCCTACTCTACATGCAAAATTCTTGCCTGGCATTAGTTGGACTTATTGCTCATAGACTTCAGCTATGTCCTTACAGCATGCAACCAGACATGTAAAATACTCCACATTAGCAAAAATAGTCATTTCTGCTCATACTGGGGTTGTTTTGCATCAAGTATAGTGACTGCAGAATGTACTCATGGCAGGGGATGAAGACCATTGATGGTAGGTAGTGGGTCAGCAAGAGATTAAAGGGGTCAAAAAGAAACATAGAGAGAAGCTTTGGACAAGGGCCTGCAGGGCCAGGCCAAGGGGAATGGCTTTAACCTGCCCGAGGGGAAATTGAGCTGAGCTCTGAGGCAGAAGCTGTTCCCTGTGAGGGTGCTGAGGCGAGGTGCTGGGGTGATGGCCCAGAGAAGCTGTGGCTGCCCCATCCCTGGCAGTGCTCAAGGCCAGGTTGGACACAGGGGCTTGGAGCAAGCTGCTCCAGTGGAAGGGGTCCCTGCCCATGGCAGGGGTTAGAACTGGAGGAGTTTTAAGGTCCCTTCCAACACAAACCAGTTTTCTAGGATTCTATGATGATTCTATGATCTCACTGAGTGCTTCCTCGTGTAGATGTCCTCTTCCTGCCCATTTGTAATGATCTTGGGAGGTGGTGGGTCAAGTCCAGCATCATGGCATTCCTGCCCAGGCTCTCTGGAACCTCTCTGAGCTGCTGGAGTGGGTGCTTTGGCTATGGCAATTGTAGCAGAAAAGCAATCAGAGCTTCTGCCTCTGCATCAAGATGCTGCACAGCCCTTGTATCAGCAGCTGGGTCTCAGTGGGTTTCAAGTGCTCTGAAACTCTTGTGTTACATTTGAATTCCTGCTCATATGTCAAAGTGTCATCCCACAGTAGTGAGCACTGACCCCCCTCTGCTCCTTGGGAAGTCACAGGAGGCTAAACCCACCCTGTGCAATGAAACCCTGCCTAGAGGGCCCCACCTAAGGCTGTAAATACAAGCTGGTATTAAAAGATCCCGGAGATAACACTTGTAGCAATCAAACAGTGAACTGGAACAGCCCGATAGTAAATTGTACTTTTGGTCACAGGGAGAAAGTGTTCACTTTGCTATTGTAACTGACAAACCTGGGGGTTTCCACAATTTGTTCTTTCTTCGCTTTCCTTGTGCTCATTTCCCTCCCTGTTTATAGCTTTGTGTGTGTGCAACTTGAAACCAGGCAGTTGGAAATGTTCTAATCTCAGATTTTCCATAAACATTCCTGCCTGTGCCGAGACCCCTGTGCACCGAGTTTATGAAAATAATCCCCTCTAGGCAAAGGTTTTTCTAATTCCCTGAATATAAGGGGAGAAGTTTATAACAAAGCGTTGATAGGACCTTCAGTGTGATGCTGTGATTGTGGTATCTGCAGATATGACAAAAACCAGTTCTCAAGCATTTTGCCGTATAAAGGGTAATTTCACAGTCGTATTATTGTTTCTGTAACTTACTTTTGAGGCAAAACGTGCTTTTAAGGGTGTAAATAGTTCTGCTGTGACAACACACACACTTCCCAACTTCAAAATGCCTCTTTCAGGATGAAGAATTACTGCGGAATAATTGGTTCTGCTCAAACGTCTTCTCTTAAGCAGGTTTAATGTTTGATATAAGAGGCCTTGCGGGGTGTTATTTCAGACTCACACACAATAATATTAAGCTATTAGGCATTTCCCCCATATGTTAATACTTAAAGGCTCGCCTGACAGACATGAATGTTATTAAAGGCCTTTGCAGAGGCGGCCACTGCGTTATTGCTGGGTGCTGCTGCTATAATTACTGCACTGGTGAGATCTGCAGGTGGTGAACACCAGCAGAGTTTAGCTGAGACCAGGAGAAACTAAAACATCATCTATATTAAGAATAAAGCCAATCTTGGGCTTTTTCCCATGGTGATGTGATGTTCCCTGATGGACCCACAGCACCAAAAGGGGGGAAGATGCCAGCCACAGCATCTGGTCTTGCAGCCCTGCAGGTCACACTGAAAATGAGATCATGTCCCTGGATGCTGCCACTGCAGAAGTGCTGTTTCCCAGGCTGCTTGGTCAGGTAAATAACAAACAAATCTGGACTACGTCCTGGGTTGTCCTTATGAATCACCTCGGTGGCTTCCTCATACTTTGTTGCTCTGGAGTTTCCTCTTTCTCCTGGTATCTTTTGGTTTTCTTTTTCCCTTCCCCATCATTACGTTAATGGGGTTTACTGTCCCTTTGTAATATTTAATGTAACATGGGCAGCGAGTGGTGTGTCTGATCACTGGACCCTCTCTGGAGCTGCTGGCACTCCTATCACTGGGATGCATATCTGGTACAGGAGGATACAGCAGGGTTTGAGAGGCTCTGGGCTCTCATATAGGGGCCATATGTGACGTTACAAAAGCCTGAGCATCCTGGCAGGCCAGTGGGTGATAAGTCCATGGGAGAGCTGGGCTGCAGTCTCTGCACAGTGATACTGGTTGTGATGCTCTCGGTCAAGATGATGGTGGTCTTAGTCCTACTGTTAATGGAAGCCCTTGTGGCACTGATGACACAGGGACAGAAATCAGAATTCACCTAAATGCAGTCTTGACACCGTTCCCACCGTTCCCTACAGTTAACTCTGGGAGACTTTGGCTGAATCTTACTGGAACAGGACCATGGTGTGATCAGCTCAGTGGTTTGGTCAGTCTGCTTTCGACAGCACTTAAGAAATATTATTGACAACAGCATCTGTGAGCATCTTACCCCAGGCTCGGTTTCTGCCCTCCCCAGGGGCTCCAGAGTACTATTGCTGTCTTTTGGGATTCCTGGTTGTACAGGGATGCTGGAGGAGGATGTGCCTAGAGAACCTTTCTGGTAATACAGCTCCATAACTGTGGGCAAAGACTGAACTGGGACCTCTGGATCAGGAGGTGTAAGCTGCTGCTGCCAGTGCTAAAAGCATTCTCTTTCTGTTGCTTGATTCTTTTATAGCTGTCATTTTTAGGGTTACATGGTACTCTAGGAAAAGGAGCATGACGCTTTCAGTTCAAAACACCTGACCCTGGGCAAAGAGTGCCTCAAAATTACTCACCTGGCTTTATGTGTTCAGAAAATAGCTGCTTTAAAATAATCCTAAGATTAATTTAAAGACAGCTTTAAAAGGTATTTCTCCCATGACAAATAATGGGCTTGGCAGTGGGTGTTCATCTCTTCTGCACTGGAAAGAAAGGCTTGCAGGAGGAGCTGGGAGAGACCTGCAGTGATGGTGTTGCAGACTGCACGAGGCCTCTGTAGAGTCCTGTGGAATACTGGATGCTCACATTATGTTGTAGGGAGAAAAAGAGTGGTAGAGAACTGACATTTCCCCTTTGGTGTGTGGCTGGTCCCTTCTGGACTTGCTGGACTGTGCCTGGTGCTGCAAAAGGAAGCAGGGTTGGAAAAGAATAATAATGAGGCTAATAATAATGTTAATGATGATAACAGAAATTAGTGATTGGAAAAGGGACAAAAAATGCACATTGGCATTGAGGAGGAAGAGGAGTAGCTGGTAAGACTATGTCAGACCCATCCTTTGACAGAGGAACCCTCAGTCTGGGGCACCCAGCCAGGGGGACCATCCATCCCACTGTGCACAGCCCAGCATGATGCTGCTTCCATCCCTGCCTGGGTGAGTTTACCCAGCCCCTCAGAACTCATAGAATCATAGAATCCTGGAATGTTTTGGGTTGGAAGGGACCTCAAAGCTCATCCAGCTCCCACCCCTGTCATGGGCAGGGACCCCTTCCACTGGAGCAGCTTGCTCCAAGCCCCTGTGTCCAACCTGGCCTTGAGCACTGCCAGGGATGGGGCAGCCACAGCTTCTCTGGGCCATCACCCTGTGCCAGCACCTCGGGACCCTCATCGAAGAACCCTATAGGGTATCTCCATCTCTCTCACCAGTTCAGGAGGGCTGCAGGGAGGATGAATATGGATGCACTGCCTGTGCCAGCCGGGAATGGCGTTGGGCAGCTCTTCTCCACTCTGTAATGTACGTGAGTGCTGCTAAATGCATCACCTCATTTCATATTGCATTTGCAGAGAAAGTGCACTTTTATTGAACATTAGGATTGAATTCTTAACTGACTAATCAATTTTAGTAGTAAGTTAAAATGCCTGGTATTAATGGACAACTGCAACCATTAATCAGGGTTACAGTAGATTAACAGTTGTCAGCATTTATGCTAATAGTACTTACAGACCACGGGCTTACAAACTGCATTTGCCATGTCCATATTTTTCTAAACATGGAATACTCCAGCTTTGCTCCTATTGATTATTTTCTCCCTTCTTGTGCCCTTCTTTGGAAACACAAACCTAGCCATCACTGGTGTATGGCTTTTTTGCACACTTGTTTTCATGTCAAAAGAGATGGAAAAGGTTCATTTGTTCAACTATTTGGCTGTTTAATTTGGTCTGGTAATGTGACTAAAGCAAGACAAATAGAGTGTCTTAATGAAACTATTTAACAATCTTTGGCAGCTCTGGAGATCATGAGGAAAATGCAATTCCAGGAGTTTGGGTGGATGTAAATAAGAAATGCATTTCAGGGTTCACTTCAAATACGTTTCAGTTTTCTCACAGTAGGTGGTGGTCTTTTAAGCCAGTGATGCCAAATTTGTTGTTCAAAACCAACTAAACTCAAAACAGGCCTTAAATCTTCACGGGGTTTGGGAATATTTTTCCTCCGATCCATTTTATTGGGGTATTTTTCAATTTGAAGCTGGGATTTCCTAAAATCTTTTTAGTCCACAGTCTTCAATTAGCTGATTACTATACATTATATGCATCCTCTGGATACCTCATCTAGTGTCTAATAGCTGGATCCTATTGATTGTCCTTTAATTAATCATGTCCCCTATTTTCATTTATCAAACCCCAAATACATGTAATTAACTCAGAAGTGATATAGCTCACTGTAAAGTGATTTTGCTGCTGCCATAGAGATAACTCCACAGATTAAGCTAATAGGAAATGCAAACTGGAATTAAATTAATAGTATCATGTCCATCACAGGAGAATGATTTAAGAAGTAAAAGTGAAGGACCATAGTGGGGAATCCTTTGTAAGGGCAGATACAGATGTTTGGGACTGGTTTCTTACTTGCACTGTGGGGACTTGCCATCTTTTGAGCTTTTGGGCCATGAAGCTTCCCATAGGAGATGCAAGTAATGCCCTGAGTTTCTCATCAGCGGGAAGGTGGAGGGTGGGTAATTGCAGGTTGGTTTTGTCCCATCAGTGATTCAGTTTATGAGAATACTACCAGATGCCATTGTTGTGCTTTAAAAGCAACTTCATTAATTTGGATGTAATCTCTCCTTCCCCCAACGCTCATATTGAAATTGGCTCAATGTGCTTAATTCCATGGCACACTGAATTGTAATAAATAATATACAATATCCCCAAACCAGCTTGCTTCAATTGGCATGATGCTTATGAACAGCGAGTTTCCGAATTGCTCATCACGGCTGAGGCTTTAAGCTGCAATTTGATTCATAAACACAACTGTGTGTAAACTCGGGGAGAGCAGAGTATTTGTGTGTGTCATCATTCCTGCTTCCAACCAAAATGGACGTACTCTCTAAGCGCAGGCTTTTTAGCAGTGCATTGGCACTAATTATTGAGGAACTCCTAGTATGTTAGAATTACCCTTTATTTTTGCCCCTTAAACCTTATGGATGGGAATACATTTGTTTCTAGAGCAGCCACCCAGGTTATCTTAGGACTTGTCACTGATCCTTTAATATCTCTCAGGATCTCACACTGAATAGCAGTTGAATTATCTCTCTTATTTTTTATTTGATGGCTAGAATAAAGAGAAGTGTGGGTTTTAAAGGTATTGCCCAGAATGTCCAACATGTTCCTTTCAAATAACATCTGTGGTGATCCAAATTGAAAATAATTGTATTCTCGGAGTTGGTTTGGTTAATCCTCAGGGAACAGGAGTTAGAGCTTTGCTGGTAGCGCTGTTTCACCACCACTTCAGCTCTCCTGCCTTAGGCACTTTGTTATCAGACATTAATATCTGCAACAGCAACCAATTATCTTGTAAGGCATCAGAAAAGAGAAAGTGCTTGTTGGTTCGATGGTCGTAAATACAGACATCACAAGCAAAGAGCCTTTACTTTTATTATGCAGAATAATGACTATGTAGCTGTTAATGGAATTTACTTTATACTATGACAATTTATACCCCGGCGTGTCTGTGGAAGAGCTTTCCTACCAGGCTGTTTTGACAGCTCTCTGTAATAATACGGGAGAGTGATGTGTCTAACGAAGTCTCCGAGAAAAATATCTGGTTTGCATTTCAGGACTTGTCATTCAATATGTTTTGCAGTAGGAGATAGCATGGGAAAGATGCCTTCCATCTCAGGCTGCCGTTGCACCCATACAGCGTACACAGGGCATGGGAGGATGTTTCTGTTCTGATCGCAGACAGCAGGGTCCAGCCTTTAAAGGAAAACTTTGTTTTTAATGAAGCTGTGCACAGTGCTGTGATTTATTGGTGCAGGATGGCAGCGTATATTGGACTGCATGGATGTAATGCCTTGTTTTCTTGGTAATAAACCTCTTCTTGCAAGCATGACCATCTCAGATAAGGTCTGTGAGATCTGCGCTAACCCCGTGGATGATGGGGATTTTAAGCTGTGGGTAGATAGAAGAGACCTGCAAGACTTGTTCACTGGCTGTGCATGGGAAAGGGCTGGTGATAGAATCTGCTTTGATGAAATAAGTGATACGTGCATGGGCCTGAAGTGATGACTATTGGAAAAAATCATAGATAATGCTTATGTACCAAAACAGCACCATCAAAATGAGGTGTCAAAACACTATTAGACTGGTGAGGTGCTGGCACAGGGTGCCCAGAGAAGCTGTGGCTGCCCCATCCCTGGCAGTGCTCAAGGCCAGGTTGGACACAGGGGCTTGGAGCAAGCTGCGCTATGGAAGGGGTCCCTGCCTGTGGCAGGCGTTGGAGCTGCGTGAGCTTTAAGGTCCCTTCCAACCCAAATCATTCCAGGTTTCTATGATTCTAAAACAGTAAATGAAGTGGGATCAGTTGAGGTTCTGTATTGTTGGAAGTGAGAGCAGTGGAAAGAGGAATGCATTGATGCTGATGAGAGATTGCTGTGGCTGGTGACTCTGCTGCCTTTGCAGCACTGCCGAGATCTGATTTCTGAGGTCTGGGACCATAGTGAGGGTGATTCTCCCTCTGCCCTCCCACACCACCATCGTGCAGCAAGCCACAGTCCTCAATCCAATCTCAGCAGAGCCATGGATAAGTGCAACTCTCTTGGGAGTCATCCTCCCCTGGGCTTGGTACTGCCCAGCATGGATGTGCATGGAGACCTTCTGGAGGCAGTGATGGAGCATGTGCAGCCCCACCACTGCTCACCTCAGGCCTTCTCCTGGCCTCCGCCTGTGAGAGAGCTTTCTGGGTGCACGAGTGCTTCCTCGTGTGTTAATTGGTTTTGTTAATTCCCCTCTGCACTGGAAGGGGCTTGTTTGCTGGGAGAGAAGAGGCACTGGGATCTCCCACTGGCTCTTCCCACCCCTGGACCGGAGTGGACCAGGGCAGCGAAGGAGTTGCTTTTGACCAGGGATGTGGCTGAGTCGAAGTGTTAAGTTAAGCTTTGTTGTTGTTTGTCTCTTCCTTTTCCTCAGCAAGCTTTTCTCCTCCGCTAATCCTCAGAAGCAGCCCAAGAAATGACATTTATGCATATTTCATAATGTGATTTCTGTAGGCATACGGAGCAAACAAATCAATTTCTCAGCAGCACGCTGTTTAAAAGAAACAGCAACAACCTGTGGGATAAGTTGCAGAAGCTGTTAAAATTAATTATAAATGGCAGAAGATATAACATTTGGGGGGAAAAGTGCTAATGTGTGAAGAATAATAAACATTCAGTAGATGAAAAGGAGCTCTCTGTCATCTGATTATTTAAACTTCATATATTTATAAATATCACAACACGTTAAAACAATGTACTGCTCGCTACCAGCAGCACATTACCATTTTATTCTGGAATTGCAACAGCCTCGTCTGCTGTCTCAAGTAATAGCTTTCACCTTTCTAGGCTCGGAGTTTTACTGCAGATCCATCTCTGCGTACCAATAAATGCACTATAATAGTTAACAAAAGGAGACAGGAGTCCTTTGGTGGTGAATGTTGATGGGGTTTTACTGCTCTGGGGGCTTAAGCTGCTCCTTTAGGAGATGCTTTGCTGTCTTGGGGACTCTGACATTCAGGTATTGCCTTGTGGTTGTCGTGGATGGTGGATGCTTCATTGGTGTCTGCTCGAGGACCAAGTAAATGGAAGAGGATGTCTTGTCTGGAGTGAGAACTGGGTAAAATAAGCCAAATCTCTGCAAACTGATGCTGATACAGAAGCGTTCACTGTTGTGCAGTTAATTCACCTTTTTTCAGTAGCAGAAGCTCCACAGTAAATTTGGTGATGCTGAAATATCTTATTCTTGTTGAGAAATAAGTATAAATTTACCCAAACAAAGTGTTTTTTTAACGCCCCATGCTTCAGTGAGAGTAGAGTGGAGCCTGCCAGTGTATCTGCAGCCTGCTCAAAGTGTCTTTAGGCCGCATCATTGTCATTCCTGTGCAGTTACCACTTGGGTTTCTTACACCCACCATCCCACCAGAGTGATGGAGTTTGTGCCACTGTGATTTTTATATATAATGAGAAATGTGATAGGATGAGATCTCCTCTGATGACCAGGAGCAATGCCATTGCAGTTAGCTGGGGTGCCACTCCCGTACAACGACTACACTTTGTGCAGCGCACAGGCACTATGGTATTAGTTTTCTTAGATTAACTCTATAGACAAAAGTTAGGTCATTGGTCAGCAAAATATGCTCTAATTAGAAACAAATTGTTAACTTCATCATGGTTTATAGATAAGATCAATGAAAAATATACAGAGGAGAGCATGTTCCTGCTTGGGACATCGCATGGTCCTGGGCTTGGGAGTGTTGAGGTGGGAGGATGCTCCTGGCTGGGCAGGAAATCTGTCGGGTGGCCAGCAAAAGCTCCATGGAGGCAACAAAAGATGAAGAACATCTGCCAGCTGCGAAAGGGTACAGAGACCTGTGGCAGAGGGACATACTGAGCATCATTAAGCTAGAGATAAGATTTAGCTTTACTAAATTATGGCTGGATTTTGCCCTTTAACAGGGTTTTGCTGTTGGATTCTGCAGTGTAGGATTGGGTCTCCATCATGGCCATGAACCTCGTGTGGTTTTAGCAGCCACTCCTTGCAGTTATTTCAAACCCCACCGTTATTTTACATTCCCTCCCCCTTTTCCTGAAGGTGCTGACCTGATAACGCAGCATCAAAGCTGCTTGGTTTCCATCACACCATGGCCGGTCCTATGTGATGTGACACTTCTTCCCTAACATATGTCACTCCGCGCTAGCATGTCCTCTCTTGCTCCTCAGCTGCTGAGCGTGGGACCTCCTCACTTCATGGGGAGCCCTGCATTGTGTGCCCATATTGCCCTCCCAGCACCGGGATGCCACACGAGGAGCATAGCAGGGAATGTTTGCCAGAAAAGCCCATGCTGGCTCTGGCTTTGCAGTGGTGACCTGGTCGTCGGCAGCACGGCTTTGTCCTGGCGCAGGAAGGGAGCTGGGGATGGGGAGTGAGGCCGTTTCGGCTGAAAGGTTGTTAGATTCAGGTCACTGAGTTTGGGCTGCTGTGTTTTCTGACAAAGTCTGAAAAATGCAGATTTGGAGCAAGCCTATGTTAATGAATTCAGACTGCTTGAATTTCACACTGAATAATGGCCGGAATTACCAGAGATAGTGACTTATGAGATGTGATTGAATATCATCCTTTTCTCGAGATTAAATTGATAAAACGCTGTAATATCACATCATTTTTATTAGCGTGCTTTAATCCAAATATCTCCGTGGAGCTGGAGATTTTGTTAGGATAAAACAAAGGTACTGGAATGACAAAAAGATGTCCAATAAATTTTTAAAACCCGGTATCGCATTTTAAATGCAATTTTGTTCCGTGAATGCAATACCTCTTTACCCCCAGGCCGCCCACTTTCATACATTAAAAATATTCTATTTAAATGCAGATTTGGAGTTGCTATCTGGCGTGGCATTCAAGGGGAAGAGACGGGAGGGAAGGAAGAGTGCGCGCATCTCTTAATTTAATTACATGTTTCTTTTGACGTGCGAAGGTACAAGCTGTTGTTAGGTGCAAGGGCACGGATGTGGAAAACAAAAGCACAAAGGTAGATGTTTAAAAATCTGGCAAATGAAAGGTAATCCCACCCTCAAAAGAGTCCAGTGAGATCTTATGAACGTACATGTGTATATAGGTGCATATATGTGCATTGCCACGTGCGTGGTACGGGCTCCCTCATGCTGGATGGTGGCTTTCCATTGCCATGCCAGTGTTGGGAAAATCAGATCTCAGTTGAAAATAACTTGATGCTAAAGCAGAAGGATTATTTTTAGCCAGGATCAGTGTGATAATCTGGTTTCTGGTGTAGACTCATCCGGTGTCACAACGGGGGGCTCTTGTGTGCCAGAGATAATGGGGTTGGTGCCCCTTGTTCCATTCACTTGGTTTCATCTGGATGAATGTGGGTTTCTGGAACGAAAACCAGAATGGGTTTTATTGTAACTATCTTAGAAATGCTGGAGATTGACTGCAAGGGGCAAAAGTCACAGCAGCAAAATGCTCTGAACACCATGGACATGATTTTGCTATTTGAGTGTGCAAAAACCAGGAAAGATTGTGTTTGGTGGTGGTACTCTTTGTCTTCATTTGTATGTCGTAGGAGTAAAGCCTATTTTCAGAACTCAAGAATATTTGAATTTCAGTGCCCTGGAGCACATAGGTTGAGTGGTATCAGAGATTATCAGATTTGATTCATTTGTTTTAAATGTAAATTGATTTGAAGCCACTGGGAGCCATTAAATTGTGCAGTCATTGGCCTCTACTCTTGCCGTATATTATTTCTCTTGCCACTTCTGTCCATCCCTTCTCCCAGTCTTTTGTCAGACTGGTTTGTTCCTTCTGCCTCAAAGAGACCCGAGTTTCAGGGCTTTGAGCATCTCAGTATCATGTATAAAGTGTGATGCCTTTTCTTCTGACAAGCACTTGAACATTTTGACTTTGCTGTGGCCATGTCCCAGACCATAATCAACCTGGACCTGAATTTCTCTCTGCATCCTTCAGTGTTTCTCTCCCTTGTTTATAGCAGGTGGATAATCACAGAATCCCAGAATGGTTTGGGTTGGAAGTGACTTCTTAAAGCTCATCCATTTCCAGCCCCTGCCACTGGCAGGGACACCTTTCACTAGGTGAGGATGCTCCAAGATCCATCCAACCTGGCCTTGAAAGCTGCCAAGGATGAGGCATGATGTGGGTGTTTAGTGGAGTAAGGGCATGGTTTAATTGGGATAGGTAATGGTGATTAGTCTTGTGGTCCTGTGAGTGGGCTGCAGTGGGACTGAGTTTAAAAGCTGCTGGGATCCCAAATCTGATGCCTTTCCAAGCTGCATCAGCTCCCTGGGCACTGCATCTCTGCTCCTCTGAATAGAACTAGGTATTTTCAGGGGCTGTGTGATTCACCAGGAGCATTTTATAGTTTCCTGTAAATATAAATTCAGGGCTGTACCAAATAATGCCAAATGTATATTTTTAAGTCTATGTATAACATTATTTGATCTCCAAGAGCATCGCATTTGCCAGTTTTTCTCTTGGGCACATAGATATTAAAATCGTATTATGCACAATATGGGGTTGTAAAATTGAAGTTGCAATGGAAAGCAATATTATAATCTTTTTTCCTTCTTAATTTTAGTCTTAAAGAATGCGTCTTTCTGAAGATCAGGTGATTTGTCTAATAGGCAAGAGAACACTTTGCAAAACTGGAGTTATACCCTTAAAATGAGCTGCCGAGGTAGCAACCCATGGAAACTCTTGGGAATCTAAACCCATCCCATTCCCCAGCCCAAACTCTGAAATTCTCAATCACTGTGAGCTTTGAGGTGAAGAGTGGATTTGCTACGAGGTGGTTTGTGTGTGCAAGGGCTGTGTGTGCTTGGCACAGCGCAGAGGATGCTCTGCATTCCACACCTGCTCCTCAAACCAGCGGGGTGGCATTGAGAGATGCTTACAATATGCCCTTCCTTTTGGGGAAAAGTAAATCACAACATTGTGATTTACTGAACCCTGTCCTCCTTCAGCATTCAAAAATAAAGGTGTTTCAAAACACCTTAAAATAAACATAATCGGCGAGTAACAAACATCTGATTTAGGATATTTGCGGAAGCATTGATGATATTACATTGATGATTGTCTCATGGGTGCTTACCACGGGACTCCTTAATATCAAGCTGTCAAATTCTGCTGGTTTGGGGGGTATTTTTTATCCCCAACGTGGTGGGAGGAGGAAGCAAATCAGTAGAATTGGTTTACACATTGCCTTAACTACTCTCACAATAGTGAAAAGCTCTCATCAAGTATGTATCAGATTATTTTATTATGCCAGCATTAATATTGGAAGCACACATGTAATCTGGAGTCAGCAGGTTCATACACTACTATCTCATTAAATTTTCAGGCAAAAGCTGCAAAAATTAATTGGAGGCGTGTAATAGTTTAGAATGTGAGCTGGCTTATGGTAATATAAATTACAGGAGGAGAAGACAGTTTTATATACTGTGAGAGGAAAAACTGGTTTGCTTTAATGAGAAGAGATAGAAATGTGGAGCTATTTTTTCATTACAGATGCACTCTAAACTGTTTGGACTTACTTGATGAATAGAGTTAATTCTCTGCTACAGTTCCAATAATTCATGTTGCACAGTTTAATGACTTCTAGATAAAAACAGGATTGAAATGTTAATTTCTATGAAGAAATTGGAGCACTCTCATACATCAAGCTTTTTTCTATTAAACTACTAGTTAATTCTGCTAAACAAGCCTCTTAGAGGTATTTCATGCTACATAGGTTTTTGTATTTCTCACCTGCTTTATGTTATCCCGTTGGCCATAAGCACTGGCTACCGCAGAACACCTCTGAGATGCAGAACAAAATACAATTGTCCTTAATGTGCTGTTATTATAATTGAAAGAGACTTTTTTATGAAACACACAATGTTGTTTAAGCTTTTTGGTGTTTCCTCATGTAATTTGCCATTGGTGCTAGTGATCCATTAGGTGATGGGTTTAGGTTCACATGTTCATCACTCTATTGAGGGGTGGGTGAAGAAGAGCTGCAGCTCCTGTAGCCCCATTGTGTGTGCCAGAGGGGAAGCTGCTCAAGAGCTAAAGAGGTGATCTTTAAGGTCTCTTCCAACCTAACCCATTCGACGACTGCTGCTTGTATCAACCAGGTGTAGCCAGTAGACATCATCCAAGGAGTTTGTGGGTGTGTGTGCATGGGGAGCTGCTGGGTGGTTGGTAGCATCTGGACACTATGCTTGGACCTCCTCCTTGATCTATTTAGACTAGTGGTCTTCTGCATGCTGCTTAGAGATTGGGTATTGCTGACTGATGCTGCACAGAGAGGGCAAAATTGGCTTTTCTATCAGATAGTCTTTGTTTCAGGAGTTTCTCTGCTAAGTTGTGTTTGTTTCTGCTGTTTTGGTTCAGGTTTCATCATCACAGACATGTAAGTCCTTTCAACAGCCTTGCATGGAGCCAGTCTGAGAGATCTGGGCTGGTTCAGCCTGGAGAAAACTCCTGAAAGGGAGACCTGAGAGCAGCTCCAGTGCCTAAAGGGGCTGCAGGAAACCTGGAGAGGGGCTTGGGACAAGGGCCTGTAGGGACAGGCCAAGGGGAATGGCTTGAACCTGCCAGTACAGGGGAGACTGAGCTGAGCTCTGAGGCAGAAGCTGTTCCCTGTTTTCAGGTGCTGAGGCGCTGGCACAGGGTGATGGCCCAGAGAAGCTGTGGCTGCCCCATCCCTGGCAGTGCTCAAGGCCAGGTTGGACACAGGGGCTTGGAGCAAGCTGCTCCAGTGGAAGGGGTCCCTGCCCATGGCAGGTGTTGGAGCTGAATGAGCTTTCTAATATCCAAGCTAAATAAACCTGAATCTTGTGTACAGAAGAGAAACTTATAACCTTGCACTCTTTACATACAGTTTCATAGGGTTTTGTTTGTGGAAGTGAAGAAAACATCATCCAGGTGCGGGCAAAGAGGTAGATAGACTACCAAAGTGAAGTTGAGCTTGGCCAGTGAGTTGGTGGCTATGAGGACACCACAGTGGAGCTGCAGGTGAACTCCCTTTGGGGTCAGGAGCTCTCACACTGACTATGCTCTCCCAGACCTCAGTAGCCACCTCCGAATGATTTCCTAGTGGAAGAAGCCAGTGCCAGCCTTTTTCCCAAAGGAGGGAGAATTTTGGGGCCCAGTAGCATCAGCCAAGTCTCTATCCAGGTCAGAAAGCAAGGGACTGGGTGCTGGTGGGAGGGAGCTGTACTTCTCACCCTGGTTCCCCTCTCCTGTGCCTGGGGCTGCTTGCCCTAGAAGGCACTTTTAGACATGAACCTTGTACTGCATTGTGTGTCCCCAGTGTCTGACACTGGATTAAACAAAGTGTCACTGTGCGAGGTGTACGGCACCATTATTTTAACCCGTTTTGCTTCCTAGTGTGGAAAATCTGTTTAAAACGGGACTTGCTAAAGTCATTGTACTGTATACAAAGGGGTTATTAAAATGCACTCTCAAAATAGAAAATAGGATTAGAAGAGACACTTTGGCTTTGAGGCCTTCTCCAGCCGAAAGAAGGCCTCATGGCCAAAATGTCTCCTTTAATCTCATTTGCTGTTTTCTGGTAGGAATTTTATCAACTCTTTTCCAACCCCCCCAATCCCTCTCTGCCCACATGCTGGTATGGCCCCGCTCAGCTTTCTTCCCACTGCTAGGGGCTCATAAGGCAAAAAGATGTTTTCCTCTTGTCATGATGGCAAGATCTTTTATTTGTAGTCAAAAAAAAAATACCCCCCAAAACCTATGACCTGGTTCTATCAACTGTCTTTTGGTTATTTGTAATGTGGCTCCCATCTATTAGGATTCTTTGCTCCTCAGTCCTGGCAAAGGCTCATTGTGCTGCTGTGTCCTTGGTATAAAAACCACCTGGAAATCCTAATTATTTAATGTGTGATGCTGCATGTCTGTCTCTGAAGGTAATTCAACACTGGACCCCTGTGGTGTTCGTACCTATATACATATATAAAATATATATAACATATATAAAGATGTTAGAAATGCATGAAATACCATCAGTGTAATGTTTTAAATGTATCCTGTAATTGAAATCTGACTGTTCCTGGATAATACCAAACCAATAGCTAGTTGCTTCACAGCATTTTAGTATTTCTGTTCCTAAACAGAGTTTTTAAGTTACCATGTAAAGATTTGTGCCCCAGATTAGGGAAAACCCACCCAGATCTCACTGTAACTCTTAATTACAGTTAATTACAGTATTTCTTAATTAGAGTCTTAATTTCCAACTGTTTTACTTCACTGAAACAAACTGAAAAGAAAGGGTTTGCAGAGGACCCATCTAGAAGGAGCAGTTGTGCTGTTGTCATGTTTTTGTATCGTGAGAGAATCTTGAGCTCGTGGAATTCTCTTTCTGGGACTGGGAAGGGCAGCAAACTTGGGCTGTAATTGCAGGAGGAAAATTAAGGGGGGGGGGGAACACTGTTTGAAAGGATTTGCATCCAGCTTGCAAGTTGGAGGGGGGACAGAGCCGAAAGCAGGGAGATGCTTGCGTAGGGTGAGTTACTCATCAGCTGGAGTAATGAATGTTTGAAGAACTTGCTGATGGCCAGATTCAAATGCAAAAAACCTTTTGGACGTTTCAAGTTGGAGCCTCAGAATCCTTCTTAGCTGCTAACGCCACTGTGTGCACATGTGGGTGCTAACGTAAAGGTTCATCTGCGGCATTTGGGGATCCTCTGAAGATCCATGCTTCAGAAGTGTGACCTACCCAACCTCCCCAAGCCCAGCCTCCCTTCTCCCAAGGGTCCTGACTCTCATGAGGCTGATTTTTATCTCCTAAAACATAAATAACCATGAAAAAGAGCGAAACAAGGGGGTTTTTGTTTGAAATGCAATACCAGACACGAGCAGAAAAGCTGATTCTCCCTCAGAGAAGGATACAAATGGTCAAGCCTTATAACAAAAGGTTAATTTTTCTTCCTTGACATCTTGCTGACTAAGTCAAACCCCGAACATGAGGTCATTCGCTGCTTCCTACGTTTCCAAAGACGGCTTTATACACCCCTGATATCAGGTTTGTGTCTCTTGGCAACAGATTGGTTCTGGCACCCCAAGGACGGGGTGCGTTGGCATTCCTGAACTGCCAAGAGACACAAAGCAGAGACTAGGGGCATTCCATACCTTGATGAAAATACACTAAAATACATTTTGTGTGATCATCTGTGCTTTGAAAAATGAGCTTTTTTTGTTTTATTTCCCGAGCCAGTCCTCCCCCTGTCTCTTTCATTGGTATGTTTTTAATGCCTTGGCTCCTGCAGCCCTTTGTGGATGGACGCGTCCTATCTGGAATGCTGCTTTCCCTCACCCAGGGGTGATACCTCCATTGCAAAGCTGTTTTCTCTCCCTTTTCCCTCTGTGCAGAAGGATAAAACTGCTAGAACCACAAGATAAAAACATTTATTTTTCATCAGGGAAACTATCCCACCTTGAAAAAAACATGTATAAAAAGAGATGGTTCTTTATATTATAGGGCTGATTACGATGTGTCTATTAGGTGATCTTGGCACAGTCTTCTGTGCCTTATGTGCATAACCAGGACAAGTGCTGAAACCATGTAGAATAATTTATAATGCTTGGCACAGCCAAAAATCTCCTGACATTCAATCAGGGAATTAAACAAGAATCATCCTACCTAGCTTTGAAATGACACTGGTTTGTTACCATGAATTATGTGTTTAGTGATGAGGAATGATGCCAGCAGAGGTGCTGCAGAGGTATCTGCTTGGGATGGGAAGGGGGAAAGTGAACCAGGGGGGGTTCTGCAGATTCTCTTGCACAACAGCAATCGCCAATCAGATGTGGGCAGAGGAGTCTTGATGACTGGAGAGCACATTGACACTTTTGTCTGGGTCCATGGGTGTCATGCCAGGGCTGAGGTTTGCTGTGAGGGTAAGGTGTGGGAGACCCAACTCAAGAAGCAGGTACAGGAAAGAGGAATGAAATGTGAAATTTTTGAGGTTTGGGATGTGGTGTGGATGTGCTTGAGGAAATTGGGGGGGAAAAGCCAGACAACAAGGCAGAGGTTTTGGATGGCTTGCATGTGTGTGGCTCTGCTTGGAGCAGCTTCGGGCTGATGCAGTCGTGGTCACCCTGCCTCTGCCCTTGTGCAGAGCTGCTTGGGGCACGTCTGATGATCACCTCAGAGCTGCAACAACACCTCTTTACTTTATTCACAAAGGTAGATCCTCATTTCCCCAGGGCTTGTGCTGCTAAGGACCTCTTGCCTCTTGTTAAGAGGGTGCTCATCATCATGCAAACACCGTACATTTGAGAAGTTCTTTGTGGGTCTTCAGCTAAATCTGGTTTCATTGCAGACTCAGAAAAGTGATCTTTGTTGCACTGCTTCCATTCATGTTGAATTGCACCGTCCTCTTTTTGTTACAGTCACAAATCATGAGACTTGGTTGCTGTCCTCCTGTTTTAAACAGAGCACGTGGGAAGATCTAAACAGACAACTCACTCCACATCTAGCAGGGATTTAATAACATGCCAGCGCTTACTCTTGTATTTATTCCTCTCCATTAAATTATATGCTCAAGACAGTTTCAGCTGTGTACATACCCAAAGTTAATTTCAAGGAGCCAGATTTTTAAAAATACATCTATTTAAACAGTGATGGAACCCATAAAAAAAAATCTATTTAAAATCAATTGTGCGCCAGAAGAAGTCAACAAACAAAGGGGCAGAGACAAGCATATCAGCTTTAATTTAGTACTGGATTCCCTTTGACAGGAGCCATTTAGATAGAGGGCAAAAAATTATCTCACTGAAAAAGGCAGTGATTGATCACACGTTGGTAAGTGAATCAAGTCTGCAAAAAACAGAGGCGATTAAGGGACAAAGAGGAATTATCATATTACAACGTTGCTGCCTGTCAAACCTCCCTTGTGTTGTGCATTCATGTGTCACGTTGTGACGTTCGATCAGTGCTTAACTCCCTGGGACAAAGGGATGGTCGTTAAAAACCTTTAAATGCTGCTAGGAATTGTGCTGGGAGTGTAAATCCCTGTTTTGATTGCTGGCAGAGATCTTTATGCCCATAAGAATAGATACACGGGACCTGGCTGACAACTTATTAAGTAGATCTTAACGCCAGGGTGTTTCCAGCTCTTGCTTGATTTGGTTGTTGCTTTGCTGGCAGCAACTCAATGTGCTGGGAGGTGCTGGTGCTGCTTGCGGTGGATGTTAAAGAAGCCAAAAATGGGTGAAACCAAGCAGGTTAGACATGGAAAATGGAAATAGAAATGGAAGTTTTCCCCAGGAAGTGGAAAATGGGCTGGAAAAACCTGCTGTGAAAACTGGGAAGGGTGAGAATGAAGTGGAAGAGGGTTGGGAGGAGGATGTGGGAAAAGGGAAGAAAACCGGTGAGCATTAAGCTGTAAGGAAAAGCTGTCTGCTCGGATGGACTTCCAGGGTNTGGTGCAGATGAAACCAGGAGATGGGCTGGAAAAACCTGCTGTGAAAACTGGGAAGGGTGAGAATGAAGTGGAAGAGGGTTGGGAGGAGGATGTGGGAAAAGGGAAGAAAACCGGTGAGCATTAAGCTGTAAGGAAAAGCTGTCTGCTCGGATGGACTTCCAGGGTTAACAGCAGCCACTAATGAGGCTGGAGGTAGAGGAGAGAAGACAGTTTCTGTGTCAGCGTTTTCCATGGGCTAGACCCAGTTAGTATCTAGACCAGCTCAGCTTATTTCAGGTGGTGGAGATGAGCGCATGGGATGAGGAGTGACAGGTTTGGGGACCAGCAGACTGGAGAGGCTGCAGCCCACATTCAGTGCCACCTATGTCCTTGTGGGTCCATGCCTCCGGGCTTGATGGCATCTCCCATGGCTCAGCGTGTTCTGCAGTGAGGTGCTGGTGTCCTCCTCCCCGGGAACAGAAGCATATGGAGACTATGGCATGTCCATAAACCTTCTCTAGAAACCCAACCAAAAATGTGCCGTATCTTTAGAATAATGTGCTAGAGTCAGAAAAAATAACAAATCTTCAGGATTTTGCACTTTTGTGGTCACAGAGGGTGCTCCAAGGGACCCACTGGTATGGCTCTGTCCTTTCCCACCCCTATGCCTCCTCCTCTGGACACAACAGAACACTTGGATGTCCCCAGGGTTATCAGCGCATGAGCTTCATCGCAGACGCCCCCTTATTCTACTGCTTTGCAGGGTCATGCTCACACCTCCTTCCCTTGGCTTTTCTGCCTCAGTCCTCACAATTAACTGGGGTTTTGCCTGCTTGGGTTTGCACAGGGTGGGTGGATCCACGTGGTTTACCTGCCTGGGGCTTTTTAGGGAAACAAAGGAGTGGAGGACAGCTGTGTGCATCATTTGAGCATCAGCTCTCCTGGAAAAACACGGTTAAAGATATCTACACAATGAGGATGCGATATGGGGAAAACAGGAGGCTAGGACTAGGTGACCTTTGAGGGTCCCCTCCAACCCAAGCTGTTCTGTTACTGTATGAAAAATCAGGAATCTGTGTGTTTTTTCTTAAATACTACATCAGCAAAGTGATAGGTCTCAAAGAACCAGCCTTTGATTTTCAGAGAGCCTAAGTGAACCTTGCAGGGTAAAAAAGCTTGCCCTGGGTTAGAAGAGAAAACAAGTCATGTCAGCTTTTTTTATATAGAATAGAATCATAGAACAGTCAGGGTTGGAAAGGACCTTAAGATCATCCAGTTCCAACCCCCTGCCATAACCAGGGACACCTCACAATAAACCATGGCACCCAAGGCTTTGTCCAACCTGGCCTTGAACACTGCCAGGGATGGAGCACTCACAACCTCCCTGGCCAACCCATTCCAGTGCCTCAGCACCCTCACAGCAAAGAATTTCTTCCTTAGATCCAATCTAAACCTCCCCTGTTTCAGTTTGAACCCGTTACCCCTTGTCCTGTCACTACAGTCCCTAATGAAGAGTCCCTCCCCAGCATCCCTATAGGTCCCCTTCAGATACTGGAAGGCTGCTCTGAGGTCTGATAATTGATGCTGGACTGCTCTAAGTAGCTGCATCGTGACTGAATGTCTGAATATGTTCATTAGCAATCTGGATAAGAGGTGGATGGTGACTTGGCAGCACAGAGGCACCAGTGGGTGGCAGCCCCATGAGGAAGGTGGCAGAGCTGAAGTTAAGCAAAGAGGACCAGTGAGGCAGACAGAAGTCACCACTGACAAACACGAGGTGAGGCGCTGAGGAAGGAGCTCTTGTACACGTTGCTGCTCCTTAAATGAACTGTAGCCATAGAGGGAAAAGACCTGAGGGTCGCTGCAGACAGCTCGATGAAGACATCTGCTCAGTGGGCAGCCGCCGCCACAAAGGATCAAACAAGACGTTAGGCTGTAGGAAGAATGGGTGAGAAAATCTGGAAAGCATGATAATGCTCTTTGATCTGGGTGTCGTATGGGGGTTAACCCCTCGCCTCCATGGCACAGGAGTCCCTGAGACTGGGGAGGTGGCAGCTGAAGTGGTCAGAGCAAGCAACATCACTTCTTGCGTAGCTGAAAAGACTTGGGACTGTTTAGAAAGATCACGTGAGTAAGAGGATTGGTTGGGGAGGTTTTGTAAACTCATGTTTGACATATTTAACCTTCCTTACAATGTGAGAGCAAAGGAAAATGCAATTAAACCAGAGGGGTGCATCGGGCCTCTGCAAGGGGTGGTTTCTCTCCCTGCCTATGGCTGTTCTCTCCTCCTCACTCCTGCCATCGGCGGAATCATCTGCTTACCTATCAACAAGCATATTTTAGCCTGTTTGACACTTTTTGGCAACCTGTACTGAAACTGCTTTTCATACTGTGTTAGAAACATGGTTCATCACAGCGTGTTCTCTTCTGCTACCAAATCCTCGCTGAGGAGCTGAAATATTTTGAAGTCACATTCAATTACTGTGACTTCTTCTGGAGCACAGGGCTTCACTCAGCAGCATTTTCACTGGCTTCACCATTCCCGTTTGTTGTGTAGGAACGCTTCTTACAGCCCAGTCTTGATGGGAGCCTGGTGGGGGATCCCTTGTTGGGATGGGATACATGGTAGGAGGCCATATGGGATGCTCAGGACGAAGCTTTTCGGAGGGAAGCATGTGGAACACACATCCCTTTTCCTCACACTTGTTTCTTTGAACTCCAAAAGACTCCTTGGACTGGAAGGGATGATGAATGCATAGATACTGAAAAGCATAGTTAGCTTTTTAAAACTAGTTACTTAGAAATATGGGCTGGCTGCCATGGAAGTGGGTGCTGTAGGAGTTTATCTGAATACAAAATACCGGAAAGTCAAATTTTACAGGCATTTAATTTGTCCAGTGTTTTCAAATAAGGATCCTAAATGGATATATTTAAAACAGTGTTACCTCGGGAGAAATATTTATTTGACAGGGTCACTGTGAGTTCAGTGGTACAATACTGGAACAGCACAACGTTGTTTAAAGTAGATGGAGAGAAACGCCTGCTAATTTAAAGCCTCCTGTGCTAGTTGAAAACCTTGCTAATGCTGCCCCAAATCTGAGCGTGGTGGTGGCAGAGACAGCTTCAGTAGCTCTGTTTTGTATCTGCTTTTTAGAAATTAGTCTGGTTTTCATACATAAATAGTTGCAAAGGTTTGAGAAGCAGCATGGCAACGTGTTCCCTATAGCAGAGCGGCTGGGGCTTGTTTTCCGGTGTCACCCATCAGGAGCATGAGTGGGAGACATGGTCTGGGAGTCAGCAAAAGAGAGGGCAGATGTTGCTATAGCAGCTCTATAATTACATCTGAGCCTTAATCAGTAAAAGATTAATTAAAGTCATCTAATCCATATAAAACCTGTAGAAGCAAAGCTCTCTGATGGACTGAAGAGCTTTGTTTGGGACACTGGGGATGGAGAAGGGTTGGACTTAGCCCAGATAAGTCACGTCTTGTGGCCTGGGATATATGGGTCAGCACTGCAGTCTGGTCTAGTGAGGGCACATCTGGGCAGAAAACACAAAGAAGGGTCCCCATCCTGATGGATGCTAATTGCATTAGTGAACCATCACCATGAAGCAGGACATCGCTCCCTGCTTTGTGCATGGTGGAGGGCTCTGGGGGGGAACAAGGGCTGCTGGCTGTTGCCGAGGCCAATGCCAGGATTCAGGCACGTTTAGAAAAGCACTGCTTCTCCAAAGAGTCCGTAGCAGCTCCAGCCAAAGCAGCGCGGTGCCAGCAAACAGCTCGGATGGTGGAGTCTCCTGCCGGCATCGCCGCTCTGCCAACAGCTAATCCCCTGCGAGAGCACGGGAACAGAACAGTGCCACTCGCACAGCTACTCCTCAAGCACACTCTAATTAATATTAACCCCATATGGATGCAAAATTCACCCTGTATTTTTCATACCTCATGCTCTAAACCCTCTGCTTTGCCAAGGTTCATCCACCGGCACATAGAACGGAGAACCCCATGTCACTGGCTTTGCTGGGAGGTGACCAAAACCCTGGCACCTCTGCAGATGACAGGCTGCTTTGTTCTCTGCTCCTTTAAAAGCACCGATTCTCCTTGGGAGCAGGCTGGAAAGCCGATGGGTGTGTGGGGACTCACACTGCAGCTCACGGTGCACGCACGGAGCCAAGCTTCAGAGCCCCAGCCTTAATTTCAGTGCCAAACCCGATGTTTTTGTCCCCAGGAGCTGGATGTGTTGCTTAGTAAAGCAGGTTAATGCTTTGCTGGATTCTGACATGCCAACAGCTTGGGCAGTTCAAAACAAACAGAATTCCAGTTTGGACTGAGCTGGCCCCAAACGAAATGCCTGTTTTTGTTTAAACTCCTGGAGTTTTGGGCACATTTTCCCTACATGAAGTTTTAGAGTTGGCTGGAGCTGTGTGTTGGTGGTGGGAAAGAGCTCCAGAGCAAGAGTGGATAAACTCTGATGTTGAGGTGTCTAGTGAGGGAAGGTTTGCGTTCAGGCTGCCTTCAGATTGGAGGGTTTGGTGGATGCTTCATCTCTGTCCAGGATTTCTTCGTGTTTCCATTTTGTAACGTGTGGGCTGGGTTTATAGGAGCTTTTGGACATGAATCCGTTCCAAAACTGAAAGTCAGAGGGCAGCTGAAGGCAGGTCTCTGCTGCCTCGGGCAGTGAAGTTGGCTCATGTTTCTAGTGTAGAGGCTCTCAGTTCTCAGAGGAAGGATTTGAAAAGGAGGGGAAAAAACCACAACAGAGGAATTGCTGCAAGTGATTCCAAGCAGGATGCTGCTGTTCCATCACTGCTGTTCCTCCCCTCTCACTGCATCCTTGCCCATGGACATTCCTCATCCATTTGTTCCTCTCATCATCGATAAAGATGCTATACCATTTTTTTTCGAGCAGGAAGGTTTGAAGCCATCCTTCATGCTGTCTGTAGTTGCATTTTGATTCCTCAGAGGTCCCTCTTTTCCAGTGATTGGAGAAGGGGAGTGTTATGCGTGAAGCTGTGTGGTCCTTTAGGATGAAAATGTATCTGTGTGTACCTTTTGCTGTAGTTGCTTGAAAGATGCTTTCAAGTATCTCTGACTATAAAAAGCAGATGATGAAGTGAAGGCTACAGGAATTCGAAATGGTGACCAGATAAATTTAGCCTTTACCTTTTTCCTTCACAAGGAACCCAAGCAAGCCCAAAGTGAAGGCATTGGAGGTGATGAACTTTGAAAGCAGGAAGAAAAAAGCACCCATAGAAATGTTTGCACTGAAGAAAAACCTGCAACACAGGCATAGAATCATAGAATAGTTAGGGTTGGAAGGGACCTTAAGATCATCCAGTTCCAACCCCCCTGCCATAACCAGGGACACCTCACACTAAACCATGGCACCCAAGACTTCGTCCTTGAACACTGCCAGGGATGGAGCACTCACAACCTCCCTGGCCAACCCATTCCAGTGCCTCAGCACCCTCACAGCAAAGAATTTCTTCCTTAGATCCAATCTAAACCTCCCCTGTTTCAGTTGGAACCCGTTACCCCTTGTCCTGTCACTGCAGTCCCTAATGAAGAGTCCCTCCCCAGCACCCCTATAGGCCCCCTTCAGATACTGGAAGC
This sequence comes from Agapornis roseicollis, assembly GCA_002631895.1. Taxonomy (NCBI): domain Eukaryota; kingdom Metazoa; phylum Chordata; class Aves; order Psittaciformes; family Psittacidae; genus Agapornis; species Agapornis roseicollis. The sequence goes on from NDXB01009720.1 coordinate 45,540, forward strand.
TGCTCTGAGGTCTCCACGCAGCCTTCTCTTC
>NDXB01009726.1:5929-18086 GCA_002631895.1 Agapornis roseicollis
CCCCCCCCCCCCTTTGCTTTCTCTTGCAGAAGCTCCCAGGGAAATTCAAGAACCTGTTTCGGAAGTTCGAGAACTTGACGGTGAGAGGGGCTGGGGGGGCTCAGCCCCCAGGGGCTGGTCCCACACCACCCATTCCCAGGCCCTGTGCCCACTGGGGGGGATCAGGGTGCTGGCACCCATAGGGAGCTGCTCCCCTTGTGTCGTCCCCCCCAGGACCCCTGCAGGAACCACAAGACCTATCGGGAGGTGCTGGCCAAGATGAAGCCCCCCCTCATCCCCTTCGTGCCGCTCATCCTCAAAGGTGGGGGGGGGGGGCACAGGCTGTGCCTGGAGGGGGCTGTGGTCCCAGTGCTTGCCCCACTGTCCCCCCCTCACCCCTCTCTGCTCACCCCCAGATCTCACCTTCCTGCATGAAGGCAGCAAAACCCTCTTGGATGGCTTGGTCAACGTGGAGAAACTGGTGGGTGCCTTTTTGGGGGGGGGGGATTTGTGGGGGCCCCCGGGGTGAAGCTGGGGATGAGAACCCCATTGAGGGGATGGGGATGGGAACGGGGGGGGGTTGTGCAGGGTCCCTGGGGGCAGGGTTTGGGTCCCTGTTGGTGGGCAGGGGCCTGGGGGGGCTGGGTCTCACCGGGGGGCTCTGTGCCCAGCACTGCATCGCCGAGAAAGTGAGAACCANGGGGATCTGGAGGGGGGCAGCAGTTAGAGACAACACAGGGCAACAAGGCAGATGAAATCAAAGCTCCTAGGCCTGCACTTTGTCAGTTAATCTGTGTCATTAATAAGGATGCTGCAGAGGTGGCACAGGGAGGGGAAGGGGCAGCTCCTCGTGTTCACCGTGCAGCAGCTCTATGTGCCTGGAAAGCTGCATGGAGGCTCCCGGTGGCACTGGTGCACATTGCAGGGGGTATTGCATCACTGCTGTGCCAGGATGACTCTGTTCCTGCCTAAAAATAATGCCCTGTCTGGGTTTCCCCAGCGTAAACAAAAGGAGGAGTTGATGTGCAAATGCGCTGTGTTGAAAGAGAAAAGCAGAGCAGTCTTTTTGTTAATCACACCGGGCTATTTTTAGCGTGGGTTCAGCCTCAGCAGGGCTTGCAGGCTCCTGGAGGGTGAAACCAGGTCAGGTCCTGGAGCAGAGAGCTCCCAGTGACTCAGCTGAGTGACTCCAGGGCATTTGGAAGCAGCGGCGCTGGCTGGGGCCGGGCCCTGGCGTGGGAAGGCAGGGATGGTCCAAGGGCCCTCGCTCGCTGTCTCGCTGCCTTTGCCATGGAGCCTGTCCCAGAGTGGAAAGCTGGGCTGTTGGAGCTGACAGGGAGGGGGAGAGGGGTTGGGGTTGGTTGGCTTTTTCCATTGGAATTCAGGGATGGGAAGGACCTTAAGAGCTAATGCATTGCTATGGGAGGGGCAGGGCTCATCAACTGAGCAAGGATCTAACTCCAAACGTGGGGAAATTCCTGGGGAAGCTCTTGCTAAAGGTCCGTGTTAGAGTAACTGAGGCTCTTTCAGGCAGAGGAAGAGGATTACAGCGAGGAGGAAAGTGCCAAAGTGGAACTGAAGCAGGACAGTAACGATTCCTCTGGATCAGCGGCGAAAGCAGAGAAAGGGGACGAGAAACCAGACTCTAAGGGTGCTGTGACTGGGGAGAGGCAAAGCGGGGACGGGCAGGTAGGTGTTAAGCATGGGTTCCTTGGGCCAAGGGGAGGCTTCTCCCAGGGGGGCTGCTGTAGTGGTGAGAGCTGTGATTTTGACAGGAGAGCACTGAACCCGTGGAGAATAAAGTTGGGAAAAAGGTTCCCAAGCACCTGGATGACGATGAGGATCGGAAGAACCCAGCTTACATCCCACGGAAAGGGCTGTTCTTTGAGCATGACCTCCGAGGGCAGACGCAGGAGGAGGAGGTCAGGTATGTGAGCATCCCCCATAGGTAAGGGCTCTAAACTGACAGAGGGGAGATGGGGATCAGCTCTTAAGCGCAAGCGGGGAGGGAAAGCGACGCTGTCTCCTGTGCACACCCAGCCCTAGAACCACTTGGTCTCCGGGCATGGGACTGGTGGCAGCTGCCACGTTTCCTTTATAACAAGTTGTGGTGTGGCTGTTGCAGGCCAAAGGGTCGTCAGCGGAAGCTGTGGAAGGACGAGGGCCGCTGGGAGCATGACAAGTTCCGGGAGGACGAGCAGGCCCCCAAGACCAGGCAGGAGCTGATCGCGCTCTATGGCTACGACATCAGATCTGCACACAACCCTGACGACATCAAGCCAAGGAGGATGCGCAAGCCGAGGTGAGCAGCAAAGTCGTGCAGGAGCTGGCTTCTCCCAGAGGGAGAAAATCCAGGCTGAGATCCCAAAGTGGGGCAGCCCTCTTGATGGCATTGGTCTCTGAGGTGTAACCTTGGTCCTGGGATCTCTGGACATCCTGGAGAGGGTTTCCCCGTGGTATCTTTCACCAGGAATTTGTTTCCAGTTGTCTGTACTGGTTTTCCCCCCTCAGGTTTGGGAGTCCTCCTCAGCGAGATCCAAACTGGTCCAATGAGAGGCCAAATAAGCCCCCAAGGCACCAAGGTGCAGACAACACTTCAACTCCCCCACGAACCTTCACCAACAGGAGCTCTGCAGGGACGGGGAGGATGCCCCCACCTAGGAACTACCCAAGGCTGGGGGGCTACAAAGAGACCCGTCCAGGCTACCGAGCTTCAGAAGGCAGCATCCAGCATCTGTCTCGGAACGGTGAGCAAGTGAAACAGGAGGGCAGCTACCGAGGGAAGCGCGCAGAGCAGACCCCACCGAGGGACCAGTCACCCGAGGTGGAAGCAGTGCATGTCCACAGCAGCCCTGTAAGGCAGGAGGTTGCTTTGGAAAACCAAGCCACAGCTGCAGACGCTGCCCAGCCACCACCAGACAGACCAATTGAAAAGAAGTCTTATTCCCGGGCAAGAAGGACCAGAATCAAAGCTGGGGATGCAGGGAAGCTGGCGGATGAAGTGCCTGCTTCGGAAGGGCTGGCTCCTGTGCCTCCAAAACCCATGCAAGCTGAGACGTCCCTGCCACCAGCCAAGAGCAGCAATTGGGAGTCGCCAGTAGAATCCAGCTTGGATGGACTCGAGCAGGAAATGACCCAAATGAATCTCGCTGAGCAGAACTGGGCTCCAGGGCAGTCTCAGTTCATACAGCCCCGGGAGCTGAGGGGTAAGTGGGTGCTGCCTGTTGGCTTTTGACTACAGCCAAACACAGTAGACAGGCAGGGCTGAACTGTGTCTGCCTCAGTCTTGGGCTGGATCCAGGACAGGGATCCTGAGAAAGTGCAGTAGAGGTGGTTAGAGGGGACAAAATAGAAGAGAAAAGGGGGCTTTGGGAATCACAGTGAGACCAGGGGCTGCAGCCAGAGTCATTGTGCAGATGAGGAGCCTTGTGCTTGCTTGGCAGATAGGGCGAGGGATAAGCAGGCTCCTGCAGTGTCCTGCTAGGAGCAGGAAGGAGCTTTCCTCTGTTTATCAGTGTAGTTCCTAGCGTTGGGATTTAGTTGGCACTAGCTAAGGCCTGGCTGGGATTGGCAGATGAATTTGTGCCTCGTAGGAGGAAGCTGCTCCATTTGCAGCAACGGGAGGGATTTGAGGCAGAGTTACCCTGTGCGAGCTAAGGACTGAGTTCTAGTTGAGCCTCCATGCAAGGGGTCACTCAGGTATAATTATCCCTTTGCAGAATGAGACTCTTTTCTGGGGAGTGTTGGGGCTCTTCCCGAGGGAAGTAAAACTGGAGCAAAGAGAAGAAAGCGGCTCACCGCTTTCATAAGCATCTCTTGAGGTTTAGGTCATGAAACCAGAAGTCATCTTGTACTGATGCGACTGGCAAGAGCTTTGTGCGAAGACTCTCGGTCTTGACTGTGGATGTGAGGAGACAGGCTTTAAATGTGTCAGTGGGATGAGAGTTCCACCATGCTGTGATCTGCAGCTGAGCTCAGACTCCTTTTCTATGCTTAAAAATAAGACATCTTCACAGATTTACCACGAGACAGCTCCAGGCTGCAGTAGGAGGCCACTTTGTCTGTCAGAAGGACATCCTACTCCCCTGTCCCCTCTGTTTCTTCCTAGCAGAGAAGACAGGATTCTGGAAGGCCCTTGGCTGGCATGGGCTCTGTGCCTGTGTTTGCAGTACCAGTGATCTGTGGGCACTTCCACTGTTTGTTTTGTCCACTTTGGCTCCCTTGGGATCACCTTGGCACCGTGCTTTTAAACGTGCGCCAGAACTTTGTTATTCGGATTAAAAGGGGCCCATGCTGAAAGTGGTTACACCCTGGAGAGGGTTTAAACTGCAGCTTACCCTGTCCCACGTGGCTCCTTGTTTCTGCTCTGAGGAGATCCTTGTCTCAGCCGGAACAGGGCTTATAGATCAGGACCTGGATTCCAGGCCAAGGACTTGTCTTTGTTAGCAAGGTTTCAAAGGTGTTGAGCAGCACGGGTGATTGTAGAGTGCCACAACAGCTCCTTATCTGTACTGAAACGTTCACATGGCAGCTGCAGAGATGAGCCTGTCAGAAGGTTCCTTGTCAGGAAGGCAAGAGCTCTACCTATTGGTAGTACAGTCACATCCCCAGGCTGCTGTCACTCCCTGGTATCACCCCAACAGGGTGAGGTGGCTCTTCCCTAGCAATAAATGCAAACCACAATGACCAGTTTGTTTCTTCCTCAGGTATTCCTAACCACCATATGCACGTGGGCACTGGGCCACCGCCTCAGTTTAACAGGATGGAGGAAATGGTAAAGCATGTTGCGTGGAGCGTGACTCTTGCTTTTAGAAGTGTGGAAGCCTGGCATGGCATGCGGTTGTTTCTGGGCTGGGGTAATTAGAGGCTGCCTGGGACACCTCAGCCTTTCCCTTTTGTGTGGGTGTTCCCAGTTCTTGCTGTGTGACCCAGATGAGAGGCGTGCAGGGGCTGGGAAGGGCTGGAGGGTTCCTGACCCTCACCGATGCCTTTGGACTCTTTCAGGCCGTGCAGGGGGGCCGTGTCAAACGTTACTCATCGCAGCGGCAGAGAGCACCGGTGCCAGAGCCTGCCCCCCCCATGCACATCAGCATCATGGAAGGGCACTACTATGACCCATGTGAGTGCTTCCCTCCTGCTCCCGAGGCTCTGCGCGTGCCTGGACCTGAGCACCTGGAGCAGGACCCCCCCCCCACTCCTGTTAGGGTCGGGGGCTTTGTCGTTGTCTCCTACAGTAGATTAAAAGGTGGCTCTGAGCCTCCCTACGTGGTGCTGTAACCCACTGGAATAGAATCAGTGTTGCCACCTCCCCTTTCTAGTCTCTAGGACACTGCTTTCCTTCACAAAAACTAGGATTTAAAATTAACTTGAAATCAGAGCAATGCCTTTGACATTTAAGAGCGGGGAGAATTACAGAACAGGGCTGAGGATGGATGAGGAATTTACTCCAGCACTTCAAGTGCAAGAGAAGAGATTCCCTGAGTATTCTCCTGCTTTGTAAAAGGAGTAGGAGGCTTTGCTGTTAGGAGCGTGTAGCATCTGTCAGCCTGGTAGACTGCGTGTGCCGATGGGAATGTGGTTTGCAGCACAGCATCTTGTCACCATGGCTGGTTGGGGCGGGCATGTGACTTGCTGCAGTAGAACAGAACTGGTTGGAGCTTTTCCTTACCAACTGTTTGTGTTGCAGTACAATTCCAGGGACCAATCTACACCCACAGTGAGAGCCCAGCCCCGCTGCCGCCCCAGGGGATGCTCGTACAGCCAGAAATGCACCTCCCTCATCCAGGTGAGGAACCAGCTTCCTCATAGGGCATGATAGCGACGTGATTGTGCTCAGCCTGTACCAGGGAGCAGATAACTCTGGTTCCACACAGCCTCTTGTCACTGGGGGAATTCATTTTGCCTGCTTCTGCAGCATGGAAGAACCTGCTTCCCTCATGCACTGAGGGGTTGAATCGATATAAATTTAAAGGAAAGAAAAATGGGCTTTTCTGGCCCTTGCAGCCAGCACAGGACTGAGGGATCTGACTGGTTTGGCAGGCTCTAGCTGGATGTCTGCATGGCCTGCATGGACCTCCCTGCCTGAGCTGCTTCCCCTTCAGTGGAGCTCTTGGCTCTTCCAGCTGCTGTGCTCGGCTGGTTCTTCAGTCCCTGATGCTTCTGGGTCAGAGAAGAAAAGCAGAAATGAGAGCTGTTGAGTTGGCATTTCCCCATCTTCCCACAGAAACTGCTTCCTGAAGGGGATGGGATGTGCTGACCTGGGGCTGTGGCTGGTTCAGGGAATTGGGACCCCGTGCTGGGGAAGAAGCTGTGCTGCACTGTGCTGAGAAGCACTTTCTCCTTCCGTTTCTCCTGCCTCTTCCCTCTCTTCCTCCCCCTCTTCCCTCCCCTCCCCCCCCTCCTTTCCCTCCCCATCACACTGAGCATGTTCTCCTCTCATCCCAGGTTTACACCCCCACCAGACGCCAGCCCCCATGGCAAACCCTGGGCTGTACCCTCCACCCGTGTCCATGCCCCCGGGGCAGCCCCCACCGCAGCAGCTGCTGGCACCAACTTACTTCTCCCCTCCTGGAGTCATGAATTTCGGGAATCCTGGCTATCCCTACCCACCGGGAGCGCTGCCCCCTCCGCCCCCTCCTCATCTCTATTCCAACACGCAGGTAAGCAGCTGCCCTGCACAGCCTGTGGAAGGCAGATGGGGTCCTCTGGAGTGCGGATATACCCTCTGGACTGCTGGGAGAGGAGGTGGAGCAGCTGGGCTGCTCTGTGTTGTTCACTGGCATCCCTCTCCCTCTTTGGGATGAGTAACTGGAAAGGGTGGCAGCCACAGCTGCTGTGCCCTGAAATGAGGGGCCAGTGGATGGAATGCCTGTGTTGGGGGGGTCTCAGAGTTGAGGCCTTCTCCTGTAGGACAGGGGAACAGCCCACTGGGAGCCTGTGACCCTTTACATCCCCTCCAAGCCCATGCTAAGCAAAGACCACCTTGAAAATAGAAGCTGCCCCATCCCTGGCAGTGCTCAAGGCCACGTTGGACACAGGGGCTTGGAGCAAGCTGCTCCAGTGGCAGGGGTTGGAGCTGGAGGAGCTTTGAGGTCCCCTCTGACACAAAGCACTCTGTGAAAATGGCTTTGGAAGCCCTTTCGAGGTGGGGGCAGGAGGCTGGAAACTGCCCGGTGCTGTTCTTTGGAAAGCCCTTGGTGGGAGCAGCACGGGGCTGGATTTTCCTGCTCCAGTCCCACCTCTGTGTCCACAAGAGCTGCTGGGCAGGGCGGAGGAGGCCGGAGCGCCCGGGAGCAGCACACGGCTGACACGCAGTGGCAGGCGGCAGAGATGCAGGAACCAGCCTGCTCTGGGGGCAAGATCCCGAGCCCCCTGCAGCTGGAGGGGGTCTGGCTGTGATGAGGAGCCATTACCTGCCCTGTCCATGCAGCAAGTTAGCAGCTGCTGCTGTTGCAAAGCACAGATGTTCTGTGGCAGCTGAGAAACTGGGGGGTGAAGGAAACCCATCTGTGACCTTCAGTCTGATGCGGCTGTGGCCTACTGCAGCCTGGCCCTGGTGAGGGGCAGGGGTAAGTGAGGGCCCTCTGTGAGGGGTCAGCGCTGCTGTTCTTTGTGACCTTGTGCCTGGTCCCTCTGTGACTGCTCTCACCTTCAGTGCTCAGTGGTGGCATCTTGTCCCAGCCCAGCTTTGCACCATAGCACGTGGTGCTCTCACAGGGGATGCAGGTTTCTGTGTCCCCCCAGCACTGACTCTTCTGCTCTCTGGGGAGCACAGGCCCAGTCCCAGGTGTATGGAGGGGTCACCTACTACAACACTGTCCAGCAGCAAGTGCAGCCCAAGCCTTCTCCTCCTCGAAGGACATCCCAGCCCGTGACTATCAAGCCACCACCTCCTGAGGTACCATCCCCTCGACACAAGCCCGTGCATGTGTGGTGCTGAGCCCTCGGGGTGTGCGCGGGGCTGCAGTCTCCCTCTCCCATCCCATGTAACACGTTGTTCAGGGGAGTCTTAACCTGTCTGATCTTTGACATGTCCCATACTTCAGGTTCTCGTTGCAGGTGGTAAGCAGGGTTCCAGTTAAGTTGAGTTTCTAAATACTTTAAAACTAAACCCGCATAAAAAGTAAGTCCAAAGTTGACTCTTGCTTCTTTTGTTTTGTTTTGTTTTATTTGCTCAGGGTAGAGAGCAGAGCACTTTAGAGAGAGGAAAAATCCAGTCCTAAGCTAGAAGGCAGTGACTTCTCTGCAAGAGTAAGAGTCAAGACCTTAGTAGCTAGCTCAGGCAGCAGACTTAAAGGCTTTCCAGAGGCAAGAGCTGTTTCTCTGCGCTGTGAATGGTTTCCTTGCTCCGGTGCTGTGAGCTCTGTGTGTGCCAGGGTGCCACGTGTGGGCTCGGTTTCCTTTCTCCATGCCTTGCTCAGCACGGAGGGAGCTGGAATCACACAACAAGCCCCAGCAGACCTGGGCAGGCTTGTGCCAGTGGTGGTGGGCTGGGGACACGCAGCACGTGTGGATGCGCTGCGAGATGCTCTCATCACCTTGATCAGAGCGGTTGGAAGGCCTCGTTGGGGGGAAGGTGTTCGACCCTGAGGAGAGCAGGGCTGGAGGGGGCTGGTTGTGCCCACACTGGGCATGGGGAAAGCCAGAGGCATGGCTGGCTGTGTTTTGGCACCTGGGTGAGGAGGGTGTTCACTTGCAGCCCCCGCGCTGGTGTTGGTGCAGCCTAAACCCCCCTTTCTCCTTCCTCTTCCCCACCAGGACAGCAAAGGTGAAAAACCCAAGGAGAGGAGCAACACGTAGAGGTGCAGCCGGGGCCTCCCGACGCCAGCCTCAGCCCCTCGGCAAGGAGGAAGCTGCTGGGGAAAGGCTTCTTCCCTGTGCGTAGGTGAGGCAGCGGCAGGGGATCAGCTGCACCGTGCTCAGGGCCAGGCACCTTCCCCCTCTGGTTTTACCGGTGCCCTCCCCACAGTCATCTCGCTGCTGCTGCTGCTGCTCTGCCCTCCTTCCCCTCCCTCCCTGCAGAATCAACCCCCAGGGCCTTGGCCTCAAGTTCACTCAGCTTCAGTGTCCCTTCCTAAATGTCTGCCCCTTCCCTTCCCGAGGATGTTAAACTCCATTGGCTCCATTGTGGTCTCTGTTTCTATTTAAGAAATGAACCAGCTCCTGCAGTAAAGCTGATTTGTTTCTTTTTGGGAATGTTGGGTCTGTTTGTCTGGCTAATGGGAGCGTCACCTCCCCCGTCCCCGTGGAGACAGCTGAGGCCTTCGTTCTAATTCCCTTTTATAATTAGCAAGTTTATTTCTGCCATTGTTAAGGCACGGGGAGGGCAGCTGGGCCATCGGGGGCTGCTGGAACGCGCTGGCTCTGCAGCCTCCACCTCATTTAGAAGCTCCTTCCTTTTCCCAACGACCCCGTTGGTAACGTGGGCCCTTGGTGGGTAACGTGGGCCCTTGGTGGTAACGTGAGCCCTTGGTGGGTAACTTGGGCCCTTGGTGGGTAACGTGGGCCCTTGGTGGGTAGCGTGGGCCCTTGATGGGTAACTTGTGCCCTTGGTGGTAACGTGGGCCCCTGGTGGGTAACGTGGGCCCTTGGTGGGTAACGTGGGCCCTTGGTGGGTAACGTGGGCCCTTGGTGGGTAACGTGGGCCCTTGGTGGGTAACGTGGGCCCTTGGTGGGTAACTTGTGTCCTTGTGTCCATGGGGTTCCATGGGCACAAGCTGGGGGTGGCCCCCTCGCCGCTGCCACAAGCCCCCCCTGCAGAGCAGGGTGAGGTTCCCTCCTGCACCTCTGCCTGATCAGCAGCGGGGAGGGAGGTTTCTGGGCACCCCGCAGCTCGACGCTGCCCGAGCGGCTCGGCCTGCCCACAAACCAGCCCGACGGGGCGAGCAGGGCACTGGTTTGCTCCCAGCACTTGGGTGTTGCTGCTGTGGAAGTGGAAGGAGGGGGGGTGTTGGAACCCGCCCTGACGCATCCAGCATCCAACCTGGGCTCCCAGCCCCAGCAGGAAGCGTTTGCCACCACGTAAACCAGCGCGCCCTGGGCCCTTGCAGCCTTGGGTTCCCTGGCACCTCCTGCGCCAGCCCTGCAGCAGCATCCCACCAGCTCCCGATCCCGCTCTGGCTTGGCCACATCCTCGCAGCCGTTGGCAAATGGCATTAGGAAGCTTGGTGAGGGCAGGCTGCCAATCCCTGCCGATGCCGGCTGCGTCGAGCACGTGCTGGGGCAGCCTGGGGAGGTGGCAGCTGCTGGCACAGGGGAGCAGGAGCATCCTTGCTCCAAGCAAGTGGCATCATCTTGGCCTCCGAGCCCCCATCTGCACCAAGGGAGGGTGCCCAGGGCCCACCTGCCCGCTCTCTGATCCAGATCTCCTCCTGCATGCCCGGCTCCCCAGCAGAAATCCCTTCTTGGTTCCTTGTTTGTAACCCCGTGCCCTTTTTGTACCTAATCCCAGGCATCGAAGCAGGAGCCCCTCGTGTAACCGTTTCTCTGCCTTAAGGCTGTGAATCACTGATGTATTGGTCCTGGTGGCTGAAGTCCTGGACCTCACAACGCTGTGATGGGGTTTGGTTTTGTCTCTTTGGATTCCTGTCCCGTGGAAGTGCACATTTGTCACCGGTGTTGTATTGGCCGTGGATGAGAACGGGTTAGGAAGCAGCCGGCTCCCTCGTCTCTTTCCCTGCACCCTTGTGCGTCTCCAGGAGAGCCGGCATCCCTTCCCCTGCGCTGCCGCGGGCCAGGACCTGCTCTTCCCTTCCCAGGACCTGCTGCTGCGACTGGAAGAGCAGCTCCAGCCCGGCCCGGAGCCCAGCTCTGCCTCTGCAGCCGTGCTCAGCGCACAGCGAGCCCCTGCTCCCTGCAGGGACGGATGGAACAAGCGGTGTGGAGGTGGTGCGGGAGCTGCCGCCTGCGCGCTGCTGCCTCCCTCCAACGCGGCTTCCCACGGCAAAGCGGGGCTGTGGGTGGCACCTACCCCGCTCTGCAGCCTCCCAGCGCGGGGGAAGGATGGATCCCCCCATGCCAAGGCGCTGGGTGCTGGGAAGCGGTGGAGGCGCTGGCTCGGGGGGGTTTCTCCCTCGCTGTGATCTTTCCCTCCTCCTGTTTTGAGCAGGGCCCCGCAGGTTTTGTGCTCCCCCCCCCTCCTCCTTGCCCGTGCGGCTGCAAATGGAGGCGCAGGCTCCGGGAGGGAAGCGCCTGCTCCAGATCCCGGCTCGTTCGGAGGAATCACAGCAAATGAACGAAGCCAACGGCTCGCGGTGCCCCCGTCCCCGCCGAGCCGGGGGCAGAGCTGGGACGAGCCAATGGGCCCGAATGTGGGGCGCGTTCCCTCGGCTCGGTGCCGCTTGCCCCAGAGCCTGGCACCCTCCTCCGGCTGCCCCATACAGTGGGGATGGAGGAGCTGCATGGGATCGTGTTGGGTGGGATGGGGGGAGGGTCAGAAGCGCCATGGGGTGCAGGAGAGCGGTGCCGTGCCGTGCTGTGCCGTGCTGTGCCGTCCCATCCATCCCATCCCATCCCACCGGGGCCCATGCAGCAGAGATGGGGATGTAAGGACGCGTTTCGCTGCTTTCCCGCCGCCGCATGGATGGAGTTGCCAAGCAACTGCCGGGTGCAGAGGAAGCGGGAACAAAGCAGGAGCTGCCGGGACCCCCGTACCCCATCCCTCCATCCTTGGGGGGGGGCAATGGGGCCAGCCGATGTGTCCCCCATCTTCTGCCACCATCCCACCCTGCAGCCCCGGGTTTGCAGGGCACGATCCCTGCGATGCGGATGGGGATGGGGATGGGGATGTGCTGGTGCTGTCCCCCCTTCGCTGTGCCCAGGGGGGGTGCGGAGCCGGTTCTGGGGGTGCCGGGGCGCGGGCAGGGGGGGTGCCCGGCACCCAGGGGACGGGGACCCGGCAGCTCAGCCCCGGGCGGGCGCCACGTCCCGCCCTGCCCTGCCCTGCCCCGGCGCCTGCCCGGTTCCTGCCCCGGCTCCTGCCCCAGCACGCCGGGCGGCAGCGCCTGTTCCCGGCCCGGCAGCGGCGCGGGGGGCAGGAGCTGCCCCGACCTGCCCGGCCGGCCCCGGGGAGCCAGCACCGGAGGGGGGGGCACCCCCCCGGCCCTTTCCCACGCTGTGATGGGGGGCAAAGAGCTGGGCTGGGGGGGGGGGGACCCCCCCGTACATGGGGATGTGACCC
>NDXB01009731.1:0-12347 GCA_002631895.1 Agapornis roseicollis
ACAAACAAACAAAAAAAAAAAACCTCAACCACAAACAAGTGGGAAGCATGTATTTAAAAAATGTGAAAATTAAACCATCCTTGTTCTCCAAATTTTGCAGTGTATTTTCACTCTCTTCCAATTTGGGGCTTGAATTAACAATCCAGAAAAGTCTTGATCTGGCTGCCAGAAATAATGGATTCTTCCCAGTTCTTTTACATCTACAAATATTAATGTTTCTCTACATAATATTTAAGTATTTTAGGTAGGTATAATCCATAGATACATTTAGATAAATAGATATAAAAATGTTTGCTCACAGAACTTTTGTGAAATGAGTGAAGCCTCTTATTCCAGAGTTATTAACTGACATCAGGCATAGAAGATATGAAGACAGTCTTGAGTGGCAAAAGCATATTTATGGGACATTTCTCTAACCACCTCTAATGTATGGGTGTAGGAGTGATTGTGAAGAGCCACTGCTTGTTGAAGGTAATGACACTGTGTGTTCTCACGTTTGTGCTGATGCATTAAACAATGTCAGAAGTGCCCAGCACACCGCATTAATATGTTTCAATTACAGATTTATTGAAGTAAGTATGTGTAACATTTCCATTTACATTGCAAGTATTAAGGGACATAATCTCCTAGGAATATATTTGAGGAAAAATATTTTAAAAAACACATAAAGGGTGCCATAAGCCCAGTCAACATATGAAAGTCCCAGCAGTGGAGTTCCTTGAAGAAAACTAAGAAAAACAGGAGGATTATTTAGAGTTTACAGTTTTACACTGATTAACAGCTCTGTATTCATTACCTGGCACATCCCTCCTAATTTGTGATCTCATTTGTACCGTGTCAACAGCTTTTAGCAGTGCCTCTGGCATTCTGTTTACTTTAAAACATAGTTTCTGTAATCAAAAATAAAATTGGGAGCAAAAGCAACATTTCAAAACCTATAGTCCTAGGAGTCACAACATGTTCCACTGCTACGTGGTTGAGTTTGGTAGATGGGGTCCTGTGAATTGGTGAGGTTTTGTGTGTGTTTCCAAATTCAAGTCTAACCGGTTAGTATTTTCTGTGAATCACTACAGATTTTGTGACATTCAAGAACTGACCTTTGTTTCCTTTATGCTGTATTATCAAAATAATCTTTTTTTCACATTTTGTGATGTGATAAAAACATGACTGCTGTGATTTATACAGGCAGATTTGGCAGTATCTCCCTATTTACTTGAACTGGAACGTATGTATCAAATCTGTGCCTGTCCCAGTGAAGATCTTATCTAAAAGAGTAGATAGTGTGTTAGTGGGTCACACATAGATTAAGGTGTTGCTATTGCACTGTGTGTGTGCTAGGTATGATTTACAGTTGAAATGGTTTTCCCCTATTTAATGTAATTTGCTTTTTCATTTTAGTTATGTGTTTTAAAGCTCACTACTTTTTGTATTTTTGATATACCTTAGCACATAGTACATACTTTAGCAAATAAACTTACACAATGCCAGAGAATATCTTCCATACAACTCACCATTTTTTCTTCTTATAGTACAAAATTTTTTCCTGTTTGTTGCATCTTTTGTTTCTTAGACAACTTCTTTTGAAAAATATTTTAGAACATTCCAGTATGCCTTGCAACTCTGGATGACTTGAATCCTTCTAAGTCCACTGATACTGGGCACCCAGGCTGACTGGAGTCATTGACCTCCTTCCCTCCCTTCATCTCTGCTTCAGTTATATCAGAAGCTGCAGTTCCGTGAAACCAGGCTCTGCTGCTGTCACTTGGGTCCACTGTTTCCTCCCAAACTGTGGAGGATCTGCAGGACACGGTGCAGAAGCCAAAAGTGTCCCACCCAGCATACATGGAAAGGAAGGAAGATATTAGTCAAGGAAGTTGGGAACTTGTCATAAAAAAGCTCCCAACAACAAAAGGAGGAGGAAGAGGACAAATAAAAGCAAAGGGCTTCCTCCAAAGCCTGAGGTCCCCACCAGAACAGCTTTGGAGCTCTGCACCAGGGAGGGGGGCTAAAAAGGACACACCTACCACAACAGAAGAACAACCAGTTGCGTACCAATAAAGAGGATAATTACCAGTGTATCCAAGAAAAAGTGGCAAGTAATAGTATTTTGAAGGCATGGAGGTACCCATCTGTCAGCCTGACCTGCTCTTCTGGGAGGTGTGCTGCCTATCAGGAGCTTGGACCAGAAATGTTGCTGAGAGGCTAGTAAGTTCCACTATTACCCACTCCTAGTAGTCCATGTGGGTTCCAGTGATACTAACAGCAGCAGTCTGGGAAGTATTAAGAAGGACTCCAGAGCCCTGGGAAAGGTGGTAAGGGGCCCTGAGGCTCAGATAGGTTTTTCATTTATCCAGGTCCTCCAGGAGAGGGCATTGATATGGCTGGTTGAATCTGGCAGATTAGCAAATGGTTAGAGGGGTGGTGCTGTAGTCTGGGTTTTGGTAATGTAGACCATGAGATTTACTTTGGGAAGCTGTGTCTACTGGAGACTGATGGGGCCACTCTGACAAAGAAGGGGAAGATCCTTCCAGTATCTGAAGGGGGCCTATGAGAATGCCAGAGAGGGACTCTTCATCAGGGGCTGTAGCAGTAAGACATGGGTTAATGGGTTCAAACTGAAACAGGGGAGATTCAGGCTAGATATAAGGAAGAAGTTCTTCCCTGTGAAGATGGTGGGACACTGGCATAGGTTGCCTGGAGAAGCTGTGGCTGTCCCATCCCTGGTAGTGTTCAAAGTCAGGCTTGAACCAACCTGGTCTAGTGGAAGTTGCCCCTCCTCATTGCAGGGAATTGGAACTGGGTGAACTTTAAGGTAATTTCCAATCTAACTGTTCTATGACCCTATTTCTTTCCTGGGTGTATTTGTAACTAGTCAGGGTTCATTTATTATAGAAACTCATAAATATACAGAAGCAGAAATAATGAAGTTAATATTCTCTGTTCCTTAAAAGAGGAATATCCTTAAATTATAAAAAAGTATAAAGAAGTTTTGCTATTAGGATTAATTTTTTTTTAAGCTCTCAGTCTCTTATTCTAGGAGAATAAGAATCAGATGTATCAGCTGGAAGGGGGAGTAAGCAATCTAAATTAACCTTTGGCTGTTTAATATTTTGTAAGTTTGCAGGAGTTAATATAAACCTTGTTAAGGCAGCTTCTGATTTTGTGTTATAGTAGAGGAAGAGGGACAAATTACAGTGTTTCCCCAAATATGCTTTTGTATGAAGCATCCTCTAGAAATGGCTTGCAGTGGATTACATGTTGGATCTTGGGGGGGGTGGAGGGTAGGGAGCAAGATTAGAAGGAAAAGCATTTGCTTGTGTAGTTGCAGTGCAGATATAAATGTAGCAGTTCACACAGCTCTGCAGCTATCACAAGAGCTCTGTGTATACGTGGTTAAAAATTTTGGTTAATCTTCATTAGAACCATCTACTATAATGCTCCCTATTCCTTCCTGCCACACCATCAATAAAAAAGGAAGGGAGCCTCTGAGCACTGCTGTAATGTGCATCTTGGTAGACTTTTACAATTCCTGATGAAAAGACAAGCTTTTACAGCTACAGAGTGAATGAGAAGCTGAGCTGTTTCTCAAAGCACAGCCTCTGTTTAATGGCATTTTTCAGTACAGCACTGTTATTGAAATTTGTGTGGGTGATGTCAGTTTGATAGGCTCAGCACTTTTAGGGGACATTGACAGAAACTAAATTGGAAAAATGCAACAAATGTTAGGTTTTAGCAGAATATCGACTTAATATAGATTGAACAGGGGAGAAAAATATTGCGTGGTGTGCAACTTGAACTTCACATTGTCTCATTAAAGACTCTGCAATGGATAACACTGTCTGCCTGTTTTGCCCTCAGCTGTAGACCTAGCAGATCATTCATGTAAGGAGTAATAATATACCACTCCATGGCACTTTGCTAGAACTGCCATGAGGTATTTTGAAAATCTGGTTTTATTACTTACAAAAATCTACACTCCATTTATTTCTGAATAACTGGTATTTTGCTCCCTCCCCACTTTTTCTTTTTCCCTGGCCACACATCTATTTCCAATTCTTTTGTTTGACATAGATTTCTTTCTTATATACAGCAGTTAATCTTGTATCCTTTAAAAACTTGATGTCCCCAAACCTAGGTGTGCAATTAGATGCATTTGCCTTTTTTTCCCCCCTTTTAATGGCATACTTAAGGAAAATGTGTCAGAAGAAATTTTACCTGCTGTCTGGATTAAATTGATTAACTGAAAAATTGAAAACTAGGTCAATCAACTTAGATTTTCACCAGAAAAAAACATTAAAACTTGCATATAAGCACAATATTCATTTTTTATTTTCAATTTTTATACATTTTCATATTATTAACTGTATCTGGTTTAGAAATTTATAGGCCATGGCTTGAGAGAACATTATTTCCATCACCAATGTGAATCCAAAACAATTTGATCTGATATTAGCCAAAATGTCTCTTAACCAAATAATAAAAATAAAATTGTGGCTTTGTCATGCCTAGGATCAGCCACTGACAAAGATGACGGACTTCTGCTTGGATGCTACAACTGCACATGGTGAAGAACTTACCAAAGAGCAAATAGTTGGTGTTTAGTTTGTTGTGGGATATTTTTTTTGTTTCCCCTGGTCTCCCAACAAATTGGTTAATATGATCCTATTTTTTTTACTCACTAGAGAGTAAAATAGATGGCATTTATCAACTGTGCAAAGAGTAAGCCTTTGGTAGCAGGTATTCGTTATGTTTTTGTGTACTGCAACCTACAGTGGTCCCTGACTGTGACTGTGTAATACTGATATTTAGTGCTTTCCATTTTCTAAATGATAATTCTGTACAACCTATTATTTGCATTCAGCATGTGCCAAAAGGTTTTGGTTTTGTTTTTGTTTTTTTTTTTTAAAAGTTCACATATGAGTTTCTGCAGTAGCCTCCAGGATGATGAGTTTTCCACCCTCAGTGCAAGAGAAGCTGTTTGTCTGCTTTTAGAAAGTGTACAGGATTGACCCTCTACAACCAAAATATGATGTAAAGAATATTATTAATATATCTCCAGCTTGTATTCTTTTCATGATTACATGCAAGCACTGGATGTGGTTTTCCTGTCTTGAAACAAACGGAACAATAAGTCTAGCTGGTCTGCCAAGAAAAGATGCAGCATCCAGACAGTTCTTTGTACTGTCAAATGAAATGAGACTATTTTGACGATTGTTTAGGATATGCAACATATGGCATGCTGCTGATTTTTACTTGTGAAGGATCATATTGGATTTACATACCCAATGATATAATTCAAACTGCATCCTACAAAAACACTGAAATGGTAACTCAGCTTGTTCTTTGAACAGTGTCAGAATCATAAAAAAGTTATTGTTGGTTCTGTTCCAGCACTTCCTCTTTTCTATTATAGCTAATTTCTTGGGGTTTAACTAATCACAGTTGTCTCCAAGAACAAAAATACTTGTTTAACAGATTGTTTTTTCCTTTTTTAGGTAGCCAAGTGTTTTGTGAGGTACTTTTGCGTTTTGTCTTTCTGCTCTCTGCAACAGCCATTGACTGTGATTTCTTCTGACCATAACTAACCTTCAACCTGAAACCCCATCCAGGACAGCAGTACTCATAATCTGAGTACTCCCTCAGCTGTGAAACAGCTAATTTCATGTTGACCAGGCTGTCTTTTTGGGGATGTGAGCATTATGATTTAAGATGATTAAAGTTTGGTATGAAGTGTGGTTTCATGGTAAGTAAACTTCAGGCTGCATTGTATTCTTTTTTCCTCCTGTACATCTCCTTTCTGTTGGCATCACTGATTGTCCAGGGAGCTTGTTTGGCTCTCTGTTGCAGCTTGGAAGAACCAGTTTCATAGGATTAATTTTCAGTGGGTAGGGAAACTGAGCTAATAGCCTGCTCATTTTCTTTAACTTCAGGAAAACAAACAAACAAACAAAAAAAGAGTATTAGCTAAGCTGCTGTGGATATTTTGGTTTTAGACAGTGGGCACCAGATTAATATACACCTTTTGACTTTTGGGTAGTTCAAAGTCCTGTAGCTCTGAAATGCATGGCACTGTGGTCTGAAATTGCCCAGCGTATTTAAACCCTGTTTGGATAATGCACACTTACAAAACAAATTAACCAATTTATGTGGCTTTTTGGGTTTGGTTTGGTTTGCTTTTTTTTCTGTATAGCTGTTTTGGGGTACTACACATGGGAACACATCACCTGTGTTCTGGTGTTAACGATTACAAACAATAAGTGTTTTTCTAATTCACCTGTGTGATCCAATACATGTACTGTCTTTCTGCCCATCTCTTTACTTGTCATTTTACATAAATTTAATAATCCTACTACAGTATTTTCCTGCAGTCTAATTTTTTCAGGTAACTTTCAACTTTCATAGGCTAAAAAATACCTCAGGGAAAGAGCTTGTTGATTGGGTTGGGTTTGTTTTGTTTTCTTTTTTTGTCTCCTTTTTTTTAGAAGAACCATTTTTAGAACCCCTACAGTTTCTTCTCTTCTTCACTGCTTGCTTTTTCAAAAAGAATAGGAAATCTACTAAATCTGAGAGATGATAAACCTATTTTCCTCATAAGTCTCAGCTGCCATTTCCTTAGGAATTTCCTGATTATACATACAGTGTGTATGAACAAGACGCCCGTTCAGAATTTCTTTTTATTCCTTGCTTCCCAAAAGGCTTCATGTTCCTAAAATTTTAATGTAAAAGCATTTTTTTTTAAACCTGTCTTATTCTCAGCTGATCCATAATTCCATTTTACTCAATCATTAAATTATAAGGTGCCACCTGGTTATTTCTGTCATTTTTTTGCTGATCCAAAATGCACAACCTGAAAGGGAACATTGAAGTCTTCTAAAAATACTCCTTCCTGGGATCTGTTGCTACAGCTTTTGTCTGACATGAACTGCTGCTGTTATTCATTTGCTCTATTTCAAAGTGATTGTGGGAGCAGAACCCATTTTGGCTGGGCATTGTCTGAAGGTACACACAACACAGCCCCACAGAGTGCAAGGCTTGCGCAAAGTCCAACCTGCAGCTGCACAAGGGCTGATCTCTGTATGGGTACTTAGGAAATAAATTACACCCTCATAACCCCACTGCTATTTTCTTGAGTAACATTGTTTCCCATCCTAAATCATGGGATTTGGGTAGGTTAAAGACATTCTAAGGGAGAACAGGCATTTTTACTCACATGAATTTTAATAAACCGTGTTCTCAAAAACAAACAAAAAACATAATGATTTTTTTTTGCAGAAGCTTTTTTAAAAACAGTTCCAAGCAGTGAGAATGTCAAACTTCAAAACATTATGCTGGAATTCTGTGGGGAAAGAGAGGAGATTTCTAGTCAGACTTTAAGCCCATGCTGCAATATCAGGAGTCTGTAACTTCAGTTGGCTTATGTGAATTATCTAATGCAGACTAAGGTGACCAAGAGCATGAGGCAATCTGGGTAGTTAGTTGTCGCTGCACCTCTGCCCATGGGAAGACTAAGGATGAAATAGAGAAGGTATCCCAAGTTAAAACACAGGCTGTGCTGTGCTTGCTGCTCTTAATTTATGTTGATTGACATAATTAAAAAAGAATATTTGTTGTTTAGTTGGCTTTTATTTCTTATAGATATTCCATAGTGTGGTATATTACCAAAATATTTTTAAATCATTAAAATGATATATATATATATATAGAAATTATTCTGAATTAAGAAAAATTCAATGAACCAGGAAAAATATTACTCAATTTTACCTCTATTGAATATGAAGGTTGGTGACAAAGCAGGCCAACTGTAATGTGTTGTTTTCAGATAACCTGCACATCTATAATCTGTGTCTTTAATTTCAAAGCTGTACGTCTGTTGTGTCTTTAGAGTTAAGAAAGAAACAAAACATTTAATGGTGACAACTATGACTTGGCTAACAACTCAGGCTATAAAGGCAAGGTCAGTCTGAAAAATAATGCTGATATCTATACATTTATGATGATAGCCTTTTGCACATAAAGCCTTGGAAGCTTGATGATAATGCTAAAATGCATTTTGAGGAACTTCCTATATTTAGTCACCTTTAGACAGTATAAAAGTTAGTGGTAGACTTTTCTTGTTTATGCTACACCAAGATGATTTGCAGAATTGTTTAATGGATCTTTACTCTTTTACAGCCATAAAGCAGCCACTGCAAATCTCTTCTCTCTTTTTTTTTTTTTTTTTTTTTTTTTTTTTTTTTTTCTNTTTGCAGAATTGTTTAATGGATCTTTACTCTTTTACAGCCATAAAGCAGCCACTGCAAATCTCTTCTCTCTCTTTTTTTTTTTCTTTTTTTTCTACTTCTGCTCCTGATAGTTCCCTTTGGTTTTGATGTTATCTACTTAAAAGCAAATCTGATAAGGCATAATGGTTGTATTAGATTAGAAGAGCTGCTTTACTTGGTCCGTCCTTCAGTGGCTCTGGTGACAGGTCTAGGGACTATCCTTTATGATAAACACTACCAGAGAGGATCCCTTAATTTCTCAATCAATTTACTCATAAGGTGAATACAAGCAGCTTTAGCATTTCCCAGACCAAATGCAAGTCTGAGGATATATGGATTGTGAAAAGAAACACTTGCACAGAAATTAAAGGAGTAAATTAACAGAACTTGTGAGAAGAGGCTCTATGGGAGCTGAGTTGCTTCCCTCACTCTGGCTCCACTGGGTCTGAACAGTGGAGAGAGAAGCAGCCTTGCGAAAGCGGAGGGGAAAAAGATGGAGAGCTGCAGCTCAGGAAAGTCTTTTCCTGTATAAAATGCAGCAGGACCTCTCACTGCTATACCAACTTTAAGCAGATGTTCATCATGCCTGTGTGTCTTAAGTATATTGTCTCCTTCCATCCCTCCACTCAAGACCCTTCATTTACTGGCAAGTAGCAGCATTATTTCTTTATATATTTCATAGATAAGTGTATATATGTGTAGATAATTATGTTTATATACAGATATACATATATTAAATTCATAATGATATATAATATAGGAAATCTACATATATATAAAAATATATATGCATATATACATATTTGTAAAAGATAATTCTGGCCTCCATTTGGCGAGCTAAGCAAAACAAATGTGTCTGTCTAATATTTATTGCTGGGAATAATGACCTAAATTATTTTCTTGTTAGAGTTCAGCTATCTTCATTATTATACAGTTTCCTCAGAGCAGCTCTAAAGAATTTTTTGTATAATCTGTACTTATTTCTCAAAGGGGTCATTATCTGTGTTGTAGTTACAGTATGCATAATGCTTTTAGATAGCAGTAGAACTAAAGTGGTTAAAAAGGTAAGTATAAGTTAAAAACCTCAACAGCCAAAACCCAAAACTTCACTAATTCATCACTTATTTCATCAGGTTCCTAACCCAAGTTCTCTTATTTATGAATTGTAACTCATAGCCTGTGCACTTTTGAGCAAACTTGCTAGCTAACCCACAGTGAGAGTGCTCATCCTCCATCACAGGCAGGTGTCCTCTGTATCACACCAGGAAGCATGAAAGCCTTAGCAGTCCAGTTGCTGTTGGATGTTTCAAAATCTTTTGGGGTAAACTTAAATGTTTACATCTTCCAGCTTAAATGTTTGGTCTATACCATTTCTATGGTCTAGTGGATTCTAAAGGAATCCTCTTCTTGCAGATAACCCACTATCCTTGCATTTCCATCAGTGAGCAAGGGTGATGGCTGATGGGAACAGCAAGTTGCAGGTGATAGCTCTTGAATAATGGCCACTAGCCCTTTCTGGCCATTGTGTCATGCCTACATGTTGCTCTCACTTTGATCTAATGGTGCTGATCCAAGCATACCTCCAGCCTTGGTACAAGCTGTGTGTTAGCCAAATACTGAGCAGGAGTTGACTGAAAAGTTACAGCTTGGCCTTTCTCATTCTTGTTTTGAAATTAGTGTGCAAGTTACTATATTATAGAATCATAGAATAGTTAGGGTTGGAAAGGACCTGAAGATCATCTAGTTCCAACCCCCCTGCCATAGGCAGGAACACCTCACACTAAATCATGCCACGCAAGGCTTCATCCAACTTGGCCTTCAACACTGCCAGGGTTTTTCTGTAAGCCTAAAAAATTGTATAGTACAATTATATTTTTTTTGAAACACTGAGGTTCACTTAGAAGTAATTATCTGATGAAGCAAATGTAACTTTGACATTTTATATTGTATAGTTTTATAACCTATTGAAGAATTTACCCTTTATCTATTCCATAATAACATTAGGTAGAATGTCGTGCCAACAGATGTAATTAAGAGGAAAGCTGGTTTATGCTGTGACATTAGACAGTAGAAATGGTACTTGAATACATGGTAATTAAGGTGTTGATGGCTTTTCCTAAACAAATTTGAGTCTGTGGTGAACTTTGAATATAGTCCAGCCTTACTCTTTGACAGAACTTTAAATATACGCCTGTGGCATGATGGCATTCAGCTTAGATGTGACAGTGTAAAAAATATTGACTCTACTTATATTAACGCTGTACTGACATCTACTTTGCACAAGAACTGTTTGAAATTAGTTCAGTTTGCTACCCCACTGTAACATATGACATTTTTCTAATTAGGGCAATGTTTAATTTACTGTCTCATGGCTTTTTGAATAAATATAAATTGTCATACTAAAGTGACAGGTGTAAAACCCTGGGTAGCTGTGTTAGAGAGGTTAATTTGCTCTTAATCAAATCAGTTCTGCTTCACTTTCTCATGGGGAGTGAGAGATAATAGGCCTGTTTAACTGGAGATTAGGCAGTCTTTTTTGTGGAATTCCCAGAGGGCTCACCTGAGACTTATTGTGTCGCATTCTCTATAAAGATATTTGAATATATCAACATTTAAAGATGTGCTACATCTACTCACAAGGGTATTTCATTGCCTGTGTTTGGTTCAGCCACACTGAAAGGGAGCCTAAGACTAGAGGAACTGCAGGAATGTGATCTTGTGGGGAGTTGTAAAATACCACCCAAGGCATTCATCCCTTTCCCAGGTCTGGAAAAGACAGGGATAGACATGTTAATATTTTTTATTTTTCTTCTACTTCTTATTGAGCTGAAAGGGTAGAAAAGGACTTCACCACATCATTATGTTTTGTGGTGAGAAAAGTGGTAATATGCACTGCTCTGAGAGTTGATAAAAGAGGTAAGAAACATAAATGAAGGCACCTGCCAATTAATAGGAAGTGAAAGCAATGTAGGACTCCATCAAGGGAACATGTAAGCATAAATAAGAAATTTGCTTTGTAGGATCAATAGGTAGAGTCTTTGCACTGGAAGGGCAATTGCTGCAGCGCTTGGAGGGATTTGATGAGAAGCGGCAATCCCTGGTGGGACAACATGAGCATTCTGCCATGAGGGCTGCAGTAGGAAAGCTGTATAATGTAAAAAAAAAAATCAACAAGCAAACTTGGAGGGAAAGAAGAACAGACTGAGGAAATTTTGTGTGCTAAGAGCAATTTTGTGTGTCAAAGAATATCTGAGGCTATGGATGAGAGCAATGGAAGTTTTGTTTGCCTGCTAAATCTAGGATGAGAGTTTGGCATGGAATCCAGGGACAAACCGTATCTTGTTTTCATTATCTTCAGTGTAAATAACTTCTTTACTTACAAAAGGTAACTACTTTAGCCTACTTTTGAGTTGTAACGCTTGTACATTTGTTTTTAAGCAGTCCCATTTTGTCTTTTGCTAGCAGTATGAAAAATTAAATCAGCCTCTCTGCATGGGAACCTGTGTGCAGTGAAGAAGCCACAAGCACAGATCTTGACAACTCCCTGTGGCTGGCAAGTACAGCACGTGATGTTGTCACCAGTTCACCATGTACAGTGTGAAGGGATGCAGTGTGAGGAAAGGTCTTTATGTTCATTCTGCCTCAATGCCATGGAAATACCCCTAACTAACATTAACTTCAGCAGGCTGTAAAGGTAAATGTGTGACAGATTTGAGTCTGGAATTGCTACACTGGGAGAGAAAAGTATGTCTTGACCAAATCAATACATCATGGAGGAAAAGGTGATACATTACACTCAGAGCTCCAAGTAAATTCCTCCCTAAGTGATCACACATGAAGAGAAGCCATCTTCTCTTGAATAATTTTGGAGATAGAAAATAAAATTTTTGTAGTCTCTGGCCATAGATGAATGCTGCAGTAAACTAGAACTGATTTTTGTTTCTCAATGTCTTTTATTCCCGACATACAACTAAATTTTTTATTTATTTGAATGATCTTTGTGTAAGCCAATACTCAGAGAAATGTATCTTTTTTTTTTTTTTTTATTTTTATAATAACCTATACTTTATTTAAACCAAGAAAATC
>NDXB01009731.1:14852-24951 GCA_002631895.1 Agapornis roseicollis
AAAAAAACCAAGCAAGCAAAAACCAAAAACAAATAAACAAAACAAAAAAAAGAACCAAACCCCAAACAAACAAACAAAACAACCAAAACACAAACAAAACAAGAAAAAAAAAAAAGCCACAGAAACAACATCAAAAAAACACCAAAATATTTTGGGGTTAGACACTCTGCTCTTTTGCAGCCTTCTGTGATCTTTGACACCTCTGCAAAGGGACTGAAAAATTTGGATTGGTAGCATTTCCCTATTTGCAGTGCTTCAAGCAAACACATATCCTAAGACCCCGTCTGATTTTTGACATCTGCTTCCTCTGTGTTGCTGCTGTTTTGAATATGAAATAGCTCCTCAGGAGTTTCAAATAGCAGAGCTTTATGGGTGCTTTGGCCACTGTTCCACCCCATAAACCCTAATAAAGTTGACATTAGTGTCTACAGGATAGGTTCTTTCAAGATGGACATGAATTTTAGTCTTTATGGTTGCCACTGCCACTGCAAATCAGCATTCAATAGTCACATGGGGACAAATTCATCACATAGCCAAGATAATTGCAGTGAATTGTAGGCAGCTTTACATGGAGGAGGATAACAATGGGACAACAGTTCTTTTGCAAAATGTATTTGCTCTTCCCTAGATAGATAAAAAGGCTGATGCATCAGAGACTTTCTGTGATCCTATTCAAGCTTTGTCCCTAACTTTCCTCAAGACCCAGAGAACTCTAATGAGTCTTAATTGCTCTGAGCAGCTTCACCTGGCTTTCTTCCCATGGCCCAAGAGCCCTTTAAGCTCAGGTCAACCCAAGACAACTTGTTTCTTCCTGGCCTCTGCTGAGTGTTGGGCTGTTGTCTGGCTCTGCTTTATTACCCTTGCTAGGTATGGCAAGACTATGGCCAGTGATGTGGGGTCAGCCTGTGGGAATGCTCTTGTTCACATTGCAGAAGATCTGGATTTAAGCTGAAGAATTGCATAGCTCTTGTGTAGATTCTCAGATTTGTCTTATCCCATGTGTACTGCGACCAGTAAGGTAGGTTTCAAGTGTTTTATGTACTCTGGTTTTGTTCTTTTTACTTAAGTTGCTACCTGGTTTGTCTATGAAGTTGCATAATTTATCTGCAGAATAAAACAGCTCCCTGCATACAGCACAGTGAATGGCATTTTAAGTTTCCCACAATAAAAAAAAGGGGGAACCAGAAGGGAGCCAGGGACATGTTTTCATGCCAGGGGCTTTTGTTTGTGGCTGAAGATTAAGTAATTGAATGGTTAAATTACTGTTGTGCTTTTATATGAAGTCATCATTGAGTTCTATGAAATACTTTAAAGTTGTTCCTACCTCACAAAAATCTATAATGAATACTCAGTGGACCATGTGCATTTTTTGAGGATTCATGAGCTGTTCATGATGCATTCAATCATGAATATGATATATACTATTTTAATGCTAAACAGTTCTTTGAGTTGTAATTGTTCCTTTTTAATTTCCTGAGCACTCTTGTAAGCACAATACCTGTATTAATCTATCACTATCTAGAGTGAATAACTAAAAATGCAGTTTTCAGTTGCTGTGATAAGCACTATTGTAGTTGTCAGTGAATCCAAGCTGTGAAATTTCAATTTGAATACTGTGTGCCTATGCTCTCCCTTGCTACTGGAAGAAGCTCATTTCAGTTGGTGAAAGGAACAATCTCATTATGGGCCTATAAAAACAGGTGAATAGCTTGTGTCCCAGGTGCAACCTTTATGGTCTTTCTGCTCTAGAGGTAGAGTTCCCCTGGGGAGGTGGGATATTCCTGAATGCCCGTGTAGAGTAAGCCGTCACTCTAGCCAGTCACACTGCCTGGATATCTTGAGGGATATGGATATTTCTGCTGTGGAAGAGAACTGCCTATTATGCAAAGTAGGGTATCTTTGGTATCTTCCCAGTATATACTTGCTAGAATGCCAGGTTTAAGACAGATATTTTTAACTCTGTACAATGCATTGTGATCTGGTATTTGCTCAAGCAATTGCACTCTTATTTTGTAGATAGCTGGAGGATCCTCTGAGTCTGGACTATTAAAAACTACCTAGTGTTTTGTCCTAGTCATGAGTATTTTTTATCATAAATGCATTAGAGTTCAACTAAACTAGCTTTTTTTTGGGGGGAGTGCCAAAAGGCAAGGCTGTGTTAAATCTTAAAGTGAGATGGAGAGATGTTATCATGTGATCTCATCATATGTGAAGCTTGTCTTCAGTATGGTCTCTTTGGAAGGAAGAGAAAAGGTTGATGGCCTGTTTGTGCAAGCCTTGAGATCACACATGACTTTACTCTCTGCAGTGTATCATCCCACAACAGGTTGCAATGACACCTTTCAGCTGTGCATAGCAAGAAGGATAAGCCTTTGCAGTTCCATGGAGGGCACTGCTGAGATAGAATCATAGAATAGTTAGGGTTAAAAAGGACTTTAAGATCATCCAGTTCCAAACCTCCTGCCATGGACAGAGACACCTTACACCTCACAGGGACACCATGTCACCTAAGGATCTGTCCAGCCTGGGCTTGAACACTGCCAGGGATGGAGCATTCACAACTTCCTTGGGCAACCCATTCCAGTGCCTCACCACTCTTACAGTAAAGAATTGCTTCCTTGTATTCAATCTAAACCCTCCCCTGTTTAAAGTTTTAACCTGTTACCCTTGTCCTGTCACTACAGTCCCTAAGGAAGAGTCCTTCCCCAGCATCCCTATAGCCACCTTTCAGATACTAGAAGGCTGCTATGAGTTCTCCACGCAACCTTCTTTCTCCAGTCTGATCAGCCCCAACTTTCTCAGTCTGTCTTCGTATGAGAGATGCTCCAGTCCCCTGATCATCCTCATGGCCCTCCTCTGGACTTGTTCCAACACTTCCATGTTCTTTTTATGTTGAGGACACCAGAACTGCACACAATACTCCAGGTGAGGTCTCATGAGAGCAGAGTAGAGGGGCAGGATCACCTCCTTTGACCTGCTGGTCAAGCTCCTTTTGCTGCAGCCCAGGATATGGTTGGCTTTCTGGGCTGCAAGCGCACACTGAAGCCTACTCATGTTCATTTTCTCATCGACCACCACCCCCAAGTCCTTCTCTGCAGGGCTGCTCTGAATCTCTTCTCTGCCCAACCTGTAGCTGTGCCTGGGATTGCTCCGCCCCAGGTGTAGGACCTTGTGCTTGGCATGGTTAAACTTCTAATCTAGAAGAGCAGGATAATCTCCTGCTTTTCATACCTCCTCTCCAACAGCTGTCTTGGCACTCTACTTTAGCTGGGATCTTTAACTCTGTCTTTATACTGTCAAAAAGAAATATGGATTCTGACCCATGTCTGAGCTGTTTATATTTTGTTTACAAAATACTGTATTTTTTTATTCAAGTCTAGACCCACACACTCTTAGAATATAAGCAGAACATAGCACTGAAAAGATAACATCACTTTAGCTTGCAGTGAGAGCAGCCTAACCCCTACAAAAAAAGAGGCAAAAGCCTGAGCAGCCAATTGGTTTGGATTACTAAAAAACACTTAGGGACTGCAGGATTTTCTAGCAGGTTTGTCAACACACAGTTCTTGCTCAGACTCTGTAAATGAATAAATGACATATCTTGATGAATTGTAATTGCTCATGGTATAGATAAAGTGGTTATGAGTACAGATATAGATGGGTTCTGGACTTTTGACTATGTAATGCAATACTGAAGAGATCCAGCCTAATCCATAGGAAGGAATGACAACACTGTGTGAAGCTCTGCAATAGCTATGAGTAAGAAAGTTAGTACATCGCAGAGGCTGGGTGGTCTCTGGATCTGAAGTCATCTTGCTGAATCAGGTTGCTGAATTCTTTATAGTTCTGCATTATATATCTCATGCTGTTGATCTGCCATCTTGGTTTTATAGTATATTCTTTAAATTTGTGAGTTATTTCTCTGAACAATGGACTGTTAAGGAATGCTTGTAGCACAGATGTGTGATGGTCAGCCTATCGCAGTAATCCTTTGATTCATATTTGATATTTGATCTTCAGTTGTCTTTCCAGCATCGTATTTGGTATGAAGCATCATATTTCTAGCAGCATATTTGGTAAGAAGTAGCTGAAAACATGAGATTACAGATGTGTATGCTGCTGACATTATAGTAGTCAAGACATACTGGCTTGCTTAAAGAAATTTTAGTAAATGTGCTGAAGTTTTCAACTGGCGTAACACAAGTGCCTTGTGTTTACTTAAAATGTCTGCATTTGCATCTTCTGCAACCTACAGTCTTCATGGTTTTGGATTTTTACTCAAAATGTTCTTCTTCATCTATACGAACCTGCTGCCTGAGTCAGAAAGCAGATTTTGATTCTGTCAGATTTTCCTCATTAGTAGAGGAAGCATGATCGAAGTCCCTCTCAAGCTAATGCCTGAACACTTGGCTTAAACATTGATGAATACATCCTTAGTCCTGTGAAGCATTAGGCAGCAAAGCAAGCATGAGGAAGATAACTAGGGTCCCATTTGCCCCTCAAGTGAGTGTGGAGCAGTGCTGAGGTCTGTGTGTTACTCTGTGTGATGCTGGCTGTCCAGGGCTGTAGGAAAGCATCAACAGTTGTATATGCTGTAGCCAAGAACGGGGTTCACCTGGCTGCATTGTAACAACTGGCTTTCAGCCTATTCTCTAGGAAAAAGAGGTTTGTACAATTCTGTTGCTGTTTATCTGCCTGTTTGTGTCTGACAGTCATTTAACCATGTGTCTAAAACTGGAGATGTTTTAAAGACAAATGGAACCCAATGATTTGGGGGTAAACAGCTGGCAGAGGAGACCCAGGGAAAAATTAGCCATGCAAGCTTTTCCCTGGCAACTACCAGTAAAATCACATGCAAGAAATTGCTAGAAACAGCTGAATAACAGGATGCTGTTCAATCAGAAATTGCAATGAGCTTCCAACACATGCCAGTCAGGTTTCATTTGTCATGCGCTTTTTTTCTGTCTCAGTGTCTTCAATACCAGGGTGTACAATTTAGAAATCCAGCCCAAAAGCTTGCACTTTATGGATTTGGTCTCTTGCACAATAGCTTTCTAGTACTTTGGGATTTCTCAGTCTGTCTCACTACTTAGAAGTAGTAAGCTTTGCACTGCTTAGCTACTTCCCAACTATCACTCTCCTTCTGCCTTCTCCAACAGTGTTGGAAAATGGTTTTGTCATAGAATCATATCATTTTATTTTGCTGCTTTGTGCTACGTTTTACAGCCTATATGAATTCAGAACTTGCTATAGGAAGGGTAAAATGAGGGAAGAGACAAAATATCTTGATAAGTAAGCAAGTTTAATTATCTATTTTGTAATTATTCACTACTCAGCATGTTTGTAAATTACCTGGAGAATAAAGTAAAGCTTACAAATAAATAGAGAATATTTTCTCTGTTCATCTGTGCAACTCCCTGCAAGGCAGAGGAACATGTACGTGCATATTTTACAATACCACTGAGCCCACATTTTTCAATCTTTTTAAGTCTCAGTAGGTTTATGTGGCTGTGACCGTTGGGCCTTTGATCAGCTTCACTGTTTGAAATCGCAGAGCGGCTAATAGCTCCCTGTTAGTGAGGGGGAGGAGATGAGCACTGAGGCTTACAATCACAGTCAGTCACTTGGTGAACTCTTGAACCAAAGTGTTTTGGAGTGATTTTTAAAGCAGGAGTTTGAATTCACAGTTTAAAGTTCATAGTAATATTAGTGTCTCAACATGGAGATGACAAGTCTTTTTGAAAGGGTGGATAAATAAAGAAACTGTAGAAGTACACAGGACATAATTTTTTTGGGTCCACCAGAAAGTATCCCACACAGACATCCTTATCTCTGTAAGGAAGGTCATTATTTGTCCTTATCTGAAGTTATCTACTATTGAGGATTGGAAGAACCTCCTCTAACTGATAGGTCAGCCCATTGTCTTTTAAAAACCAAGGTTAAAGGCTGCACTCAGCCTCAAGACAAGGGTCAATAACATGCTTAGCACTGTTCTACTCCATGGAATAACTTACAGGTACAAATCTGAATGCTGGAAGGAAGGAGAGATCAAAGCAATGTTTTTAACAATATTTTATTTACGATAACCAAGATGAAACATCAAAAGATTTTAATGTAAAACTCTGGATGTAGCAGCAGTGTGTTATGTGTCCTGATGGTTTTGAGAGCTAGTGGTGGTCTTCTAGAAGGAAAAAGAAACAAACGTATAGTCTGGATGGCCTCTAGATAATGGACAAGAGAAGTAAATACTAGTAACAAAAGGAGGAAAGCAACGATAAATTACTGCTTATTTCAAGTAAAAACATGGGAAATAAAAGAAATGCAGGACTTCAAAGTTATGTAATCTAATTTCTGTATCCCAGTATTAGGAGCCTGGTTAATAAAGAGGCATAACTTCCACTACTGAAATAGGTGACGTGATTTACATGATTGAAATGTTATAAATCAATCATTATGGCTTATTTAGGAGGGATCTGATAGATATAAACAAATCGCTTGTCTAAAAAAATCATGTTCCTAAGTAAGAGACACTGAAACAAAATTATCCTGAATGGTTATGGATTGACCTCTGATCAAATGAGGTGCTCCCTATGGTTTATTTAACAGCCACTGAATTCCAAAAGAGAACTGGATAATTCCTTTCCTATATTTACTTGCAATACTTAAAGTGAAAGAAGGAGAAGCATTGGAAAACAGTGCTGGAAAATGGATATTGCTCCTTATCCTTGATTATGCCTGCCTTGTATGTGAGTTTGAATTATCCTGCACAAGCTCAGGGTATGAAGTTGTCAGGGAAGTCCAGCTTGCCTTCCTGGGCAAACTTGAATTTTCAGCTTTTCATGAAGGATGCAGAATCAAAGGAGGAAAGGACTATCATTTTCTGCTTTTCTCAGAAATTTTCTGTGTTATCCCCCAAGACCTGTATAGTGCTTTGCTCTTGGTGAGAAGTTTTCATTTAATTTTTTTATTACTATGAAATCTTTAATAGAAGCCCCAGAGTGTTTTATATCAGTAAAACTGGTTTGCCAATGAGCTTCTTGGGCATATGTCTGGTTTAAGACCATAATTTGATACTAAAGATACAGGAAAACAGTAAATAGATGCAAAAAGAGCTTTGGAGAACAGTTTGTTCTGCAAATCTACAATTCTCATTTTCTCCCCTCAGCAGTGCATCCAATCCATGACTGTCAGATGAATTGGATCTTACATTGCAAAAGGCATTATCTTCCACTGGGAAAAAATGTTCAGGAGGCATCAAGGAGTACTCTGAGAAAAAGAACATCATTTAAGCAATCAGTAGCTGCTGACTCACCGGAAAAAATTCTGCAGAGGCAGCTAATTTACATATAATGGTACTTAGCACTTGTAAACACTGCCTCGCATCTACAAAGAACTGTGCAAACATCTAATCATACATCACTTACACAAACAGATTAGTTCTGTTAGCTACTTTGGACTCCTCCGTTCCTGAGAAATATAATCCAATCTGTAGTCTCGATTTAACTTGTTTATCTTTCACCGCAGTAGTTTGTCAATACAGAAACTGGGAAGTAAAGGTCCTAGGATTTTACAAGTTCCTTTGGGGAGTAAGGTATCCAACTTCTACTGAACAGCAGGGGTAAATGAATACTTCAAAAGCCTTCAAAAGTCACTACTTTTAAATCACATTTTAATCTCACCTGCAAGAGATGTCAATGTAAATTTTTTGGATTTCTTCCATGGGAAACATTTATTTGCCATTATAAGATACGCTATGGCATTTACAAATGCCTCAAATCATTGGTGGGGGCAACAGCCTGATTTGGTAGCTGTGAGAAACTGAGACATTTGCTCTAGATTTACACTGATGGTCTGTAAATTTAATACTTGGCTTTTCAACCCTGTTGCTAAATAATTCTGCTCTGTAGCTAAAGCAAGTAGTTTCAGAACTTTCTAGACTTTCTTTACATTTAACATCATCTTAGATCAATAAGGCTGGAAAGGTGTAAAATAACAGCAACAATTTACTACTTTTTAAGTAGTTAGCTTGAAGAAGTATATCATTTTAATGAAAAACTGCTCCAAATTATTATCTTTTATACAGTTAAAATAAAACACAAGGTGAGAAATTTGTATTCTTGTGGGTGCCTATAGATATTTATTCATAATGTATGTTGGTCAATATTATGTCTGACTGCTGTTTCTTTCTTCCTTTCTGTAAAACTCAAACTGCCAATGGGGTGCATGAAACACTGACATGATTGCTTCTAGTGCTTCTCAGCAAGCTCTGTCTTTGAACGTGAGGATGTACCATTTGAGTAGTTCTGATGGACAGGGCACTGGACAAGCATCAAGCACTTGAGCTGAATATTTGCCTCAGCCAGTCATGAGCTTTCATATGTTATTTTTGTTATTAAATGATGATTTAATACAATGCCATGTATTCCTGAAAATGAAAACAACAATTTCATACTCTATGAGACTAGGTATATCTGTGTGTATAATATAAAAATACAAAATCTGTAATGTTGAACACTAAAAGTAGGAGGGTCACAACAAGGAAAGAGCTTCACAGAAAAGTAGAGCTCATTGTAGCATCTAATAGGTATCAAAAATATGCATGTCTTGACTTTATTCCATTTATTTCTTCATGAGCAGAAGTTGGTGATAGACTATTTTAATATTCTTTCAAAAGCTACTCAGGATACCTAGCTACTAAGCCATAAAGGGAATGGGTAAGTCCCCAGAAGGCTTCCCTTCCTTTTTTTTCTTATAAATATGCAGGGGGAAAAGTAAGATTAAAAAAAAAAAAAAATACAACTTCAAAGATAGATGTAAAATAATTTTCCTTTATCTATTATCTTGCCTACTGCAATGCACTAAAGCAGTTTTCCAAATTTTATGTAATTTAATGTTAAATAAAAATAAGCAGAAACAAAATTCTGTTCTAATTTCCTTCTAATTACTTGCTCAGAGCCAATCAAGCTGCTACTCAGGGGCATCCAACACTGTGCACAGATAAAGAACAGGGAAGAGTGAAGGGAACATTACACTAGGAAGCTACAAATATTGATTAGCATGCATTGTCTTAAATGCAAAGCCTTGAGTGATGCAGGTATATGACATCTGCAAAAGCTCACATTGATTTCTACACTAGGGAAGACAGTTACAGTATTTTGGTGATAATTTCTGGTTCAGAGACTCCACGATTTTCTCTTGGTGAGCACAGCTTGGACCAAAGGTCAGTCAGGGCAATTCCAGTTTAAGCTTTTTAATACTGTACTTGGTCAGCCACTTGTAAGACAAACAAATGGAGCAACTGGATGTTAGTAAATATTAGAAGAGATTAGTAATGTATTGTACAAATCACAATTAACATGTTCACTTTCATTCGTATGGGTAATTCTAAAATGGCATTTTATTAGTAAAGAGCAAAATACCTCTTGAACAGATTTCCTTTTTTGGCAGTGTAGCAGAAGGAACATACTTTCCTACACACATTATTATTACAGCATAAGCAACTACTTAAGATTCTTTTAAAATAACCACAACACCTTGAAAGGAAAGAAGTATGCTGTAAGATTATAGTTACTAATAGATATATTTTAGATTTTTTAATTGTATTGAGCATTTGATGAACGTTCTTAGCTGAGGTAGTTCAGAGTATAACCTAATATTGTCAAAGCTGCAGCATCCACTGTCCGCACATGCCCAGCTAAGCCTGAAGAGTGTAGTATCTTTACACCATGCTCACTCTGGAAGAGGAGAGAGAGGAAAAGAAACCTCAAACCTTCATGCTGTAGCTAATTAAGAAAATGAACAATGTAATACTGGGAGACCTAGGTTAAAATCACAGCCCCTTTGAACCACACATGACATTAATACATCAAGTAAAACCAGGAACCAACAGACTTGCATTTCATGTACTATTCCACACTTGAAAAAAAAAGAAAAAAAAAAAACGAAGTTTCTATATCTCAAAATGCTATAAAAATCACTTATTTTAAAAAAACTGACACCTTCAAAAACTTCCAACCCAAATATTCTGTAATCACCTAAACCAAGATGGCAGCATCTTTGACCAAAGGATCTCAAAGGACTTCATAAAATGAAACAGGGA
>NDXB01009737.1:0-14819 GCA_002631895.1 Agapornis roseicollis
CCAACCCCTGAGGGACTCCACTAGTCACAGACCTCCAGCTAGATTCTGCCCCACTGACCACAGCTCTCTGCCTTCATTAAGTTCCAACCCCCCTGCCATGGGTAGGGACACCTCACACTAAACCGTGTCACCCAAGGCTCTGTCCAACCTGACCTTAAACACTGCCAGGGATGGAGCATTCACAACTTCCCTGGGCAACCCATNCACCTCACACTAAACCGTGTCACCCAAGGCTCTGTCCAACCTGACCTTAAACACTGCCAGGGATGGAGCATTCACAACTTCCCTGGGCAACCCATTCCAGTGCCTCACCACCCTAACAGTAAAGAACTTCATTAGCTACTGCTGATCCTGAAACAGTCGACAGAAGTTCAAGAAGTGCTCTACTGAGGCATGAGAGATCTGCAAAGGTCTACTAACCACAAGGACACTACCTCTTGCTCAGGAAGCCTTTCCAGTCCCAAGCAGCAGGAAGCTGAACAAATGCATCACTTTGCTATTGCCCTGTCCCATAAAGCTTCCCCAAGCACTGGCTACTGCTGGAGACCAAGTACTCCAAAAAGTATTGCTCTCTTACCCAAAATAGCTGTTCTTACATACTTATTTCTGGCACCAGAAGCCACAGGCAACCACAATGAGAGGCTCTGGGGGTAGGAGATCAGCTCCCAGGCAGGCTGGAGGGATGTGGATGCAAAAGGAATCTGGAGTCCTCAGCTGTTTAGTCCTTCATTTCCTTTCAATTCTGTGGTCTGCATTCATTCAAAACACCTTTAAAACCTCAATTACTTTCAAATATACCCAGGCAAGAATTAAATAGTTGTGATTAGAGGGAACTAAGGTCTTTAAAAGCTACCCTTATACTTAATCCAAAAATACCCAAAGACAAGCAATCTCATGACTTACCTGGAACTAAAACTGAAGTAATTGAAAAATGAAAACACAGGTGCCCTGGAAACTTTCTGTCATTCAAACAAACATGACAAAGTTTTAAAAAACACTGGTTTAAAAATACTGATGTAAAAAATAAGTCTGAATGCAAAATGAAGGTAATTCAGTAAAAAAGTCCTTTTTTTCCATCAGGAATGCAACCTCGTTTTAATGGATTTAAATTCTTTCAAATCGCTTATTTTTTTATGCTTGCACAGCCTCTTTCACTTGAGTAATAAAAACCTAAGATTTGCCTGAATATTGCATGCTGAGCAATCTGGTATGTCTTCATACCTATTAAAATGCATGCAACTGACTCAGCACTTCTTTTAACATAATTTGATCAAAACAAGAGATCCTCCATTAAAACCATATATTTTCTATCCCTGAATAGCTGTAGAAACAAGTTTCTCCAGAGCAAAATCCTTTTATATTGAGGGAAACCGTTGACAAAACATACTCTGTTCACCAAAAACACACTGCGACTGACTTTGATCTGACATGGAAGGAGGTCATGCAGCCTGAAAGACCACAATTTGTCTTTTGACCAGTGAGTAGAGTCACCAAATCCAAGGCAGGCCAATACCACCTTCCCAATGCAACACATTTTATTACACCTAAGGATCTGTCCCATCATGAGGGACAACAAGAGGACAGACTCACTGGTTTCTCACATGATCAGAGATGGACAGGGAGGATGGAGAGAAGGGAGCTGTATGGATTACAAACATGGAAAGGTGAAAAAAGTTACCATAGGACCCAAAGTTCTTTACTATCTGCACTTACTATAAATGAAGAGAGATTACCCTTTTCAAGCAGAAAGTAATCCTTCCTCAAGCAGTAAGACCTATATAACCAAAGCCCACTCAGTGCAGAACAGGTCCAGCTGGCACACACAAAGCCAACACTAGCATTGCCACTCTGCTGTCACTAAATGGGCAAAGGTAGAGTTAGAAACTCAAGAAGGGCTCCAGTGAGGTGCTAAAGTAACAATCTTGTTATGTACACAACTGGCATGGATTAAATTGTCATTCAGTACCTAATTAGCAGGACTTCCTTCTGCTGTGACCTGCAAGTCTCCTCTGATGGGATTTACTATGTCATGCAGAGTCCCACTGGACTGAACAGTGTCTACTTGGACATTCAAATATACACAGAAGTATGTTTTTGATTTGATCTTGTTACTTATTATTAAATATTAAAACCAGTGAAGACTATTTTTGGTATTGTGGATTTCTAAATTCAGACTGCAACACATTATTGATGTTGTGCCTAAATGGAGATGACTTTCAGGCCTTCACAGACTGGTTTTAAGTGTTTAATTCCCACAGAAATTCAGCAAAAGACAGAAGAGCTTAACTCCTGCTGGTACCTCTGAAAACTCCCTCAAACTTACACCACATTTTTCTTCTTTTCAAACACATTTCAACATTCACACAGACCCCAAGATGCAGTCTTAAAAATTCTGCTGTTTCCTGAGTTTGGAGGGTTTTTTTAAAAACATTTTTTTTCAACACATTTTACAAACATATCAGCTTAAATAGTACCTACTCCACTGTCTCTCTGATTATGTCTCTACATAGACAATGCTATTAGCTCAATTTTATCACAAGTCTGTATCTATTTCTCATTGTAAGATCCTGCAACTTAGTCCTGAAATTATAACCAGTTTTACTGTTTCATTTTAAGCAGCAGGTTTGATGTTCTTCTTTACATTTGATCTGTAGCATCCACTCTGTGACAATATATGATTAATTGGAAAACTTGGTAATACGTTTTTCTCCATCAGGACGGTAAATAACTTTGGGAAAGCACCATTTATTAGTAACTCTTACAAGGAAATCATCCTCATTCTTCAAAAGCATATAGTAATTCTCAATTTCAAAAGCATCACCACCGGTCATCAATGTTTTAAAATCTTCTCAGACTCAAACTTCAAATTCTCCCATTTTAAGGCAAATACTGTACCCACTCTCTGCAGTGTACAAAACCAGATCTGCTCTGCAGTTTTAACTACCCCCTCCTTCAACTGCAGGCCGCTATGTGCAGTGAGCCGCTGCACAAACTACTTTTATTGACAGGTATCTCCCCCTCTCTGCATCCCCACATCCCTTCTTTTTAAGGCTACAACAGTGAAGCTGGGTGGGAAAAAGCTCAGCTGCTTTGTTTCAGGTCTGGGCAGCATCAGGCTTTCCCACAACAGGTAGGCACAAGCAGAGAGCGCTGCTGAATGCTGGAGACCTCACCAGAGGCTCAAACCACTAGTTATTGCTGCTGTCTCAGGCACAGCACATTTTCTACTGACCATGGCTCTCTGCCAAGTTCTAATTAAGACACTTCAGTATGTCAGACAGTTAACCCTCTGCTGCACCCACCTTCTCCAAAAGCAACCAAGGTATAAGCATCTTCTTGCTAGAAATACCTGAGCAGCCTTCCCATCAACAGTAATGAGAGGGTTCCAAGCCCTCCGTGTTTTTACCTCACCAATTCTATAAATCAAGATGAATTAACCAGGCAGTTGGCATTACTGACCTTGAGAATTTCTAGACGTAAGTATTTCTCCTGCATGAATCTGGTGTGCACTGGCATGTGTATTCTCCTTCAAAGGACAACAGACCGATCTCAGATTATCCAAGAACAGAAACTGCTTTACAAAAATAAAGCAAGAATAGACTGTCAAAAATTCTTTACTCTCCAAACTGCTTCTTGTTTCATTCTTAAAGGCTGCAGATCAGTAATGCTGTCATGAGGGAAATGAAGAATTCTGAAGGATCCAGAGCTGTACTTCCATTTTACAAGAGATCAAATATAAACACAACATTTGCTGATCTACCAATACTATAAATATAACAAATATAAACACATTTGCTGATCTATCAATCCTATTTATTGGTCTCACACAAAGAACCATCACCAAACTGAATGAAGGGAAGCTGTGACAATAGACAGAGGGGGTAAAAGGAAGCCCATGTCAAGGCTTACTTGTATTGACTGTAATCTATATTTTCTTGTTCTAAACCCCTGTTTAACCCCTGCATCCTGTCTATACATGGAAATCTCCCCTAATGATAAGCAATATAAACCACAATGTGACTGAGAGATTAAATAACTTAATTTTATTCTAACAACTGGGTGAAAAATAATCTTAACTTGAATGAGAAATGTCTACATGCAATAAAACCAACAGGAAAAATCAAACTGTTTCAACTTTCAAAGTTACAAAACTAGAAAACTTAGCTGACCAGCTGCCCTCGTATTATGGAGTATAACAAGGCTCTTGTAATGGAGGCTTTGATTACTTTGGGGCAATAAATCTAAATTTCAAACAGTCTAAATGAGGTAATTTGTAAACCAACACTACTTCCTTGCTTTTACTGTGCATTAGACCCCCCTGCAAGAAAAATAGAGCTATCTTTCAAAGCTATTACTGATCCTTTCTTGGTTGTGGACAAGTTTTCCTTTTTTAAAGTGAATTTCTCTGCTTTAGACAGTATGTTAACAAACAAGATATTTGAACCTCCCTATAGATGTGTTTCCATAAGGCAACATCTGAGCTCTTCATTTCAATACATCCAGAAAACGACGTTACACGAACATGCTCACAATAAGAAAAATGGTTAACATTCAGTTGCACTGCAAGTTCACAGAACCAGCAATCCCTTCCCATGGCTGTACAAAGACAAATACTAAAAGGAGCAGTGGTGACAGTTAAGCCTTCAGCTATAGCTACTGTCCATTCCTATGCTTCACTGCTGTGTGTTCTTTATAGCTATTATCCACAGACACTGTGTATGGGAAAAGGGCTGTCCCACACTACGCTATCTGAACCTTATTTCCAGTACTCAAAGGCTGCCCCGAATATATTTTTAGAAAGATTATTTCAGGTTGCACAGAGTTCTTTCCAACCCGCAGAGGCAATGCATGCCAAGCATACTGTTGTTTTTACACACAGGTTATGACATCCTGAGGCCCTCTGTTGAAACAAGCCAACTAATTTCTCTTATAAACCTTCTTTTGACTCACACTTCATTCTCCTTCTAAGAAAGGTACATGAACTATGCACACTGAGATTATGGCTACATATGCATCATATTTAGGGCTGACTTCATGAGTAAGTATACCATTTTCAGAAAGAATATTACACATTTCCATTTCCATTGCATAGATAGGTATCACTCAATACATAATACTGTTGAATTACGATTACCACTACATAAACAAATACATGTAAAAAAAATGTAAAAAAAAGCATTTTTTTGTAAATGTATAATTTCTAGAACTGTTTTTCATATGATACATGCTGCTACTGCAAAAGATAAAGGAAAAGATACTAAGAAATGATCAGAGATATCTTGTTTCCTATTTAACAGTAAGCATTCCAAGTACTATCACCTCCAAGGAAAAAAATAAACCCATACCATTATTAATGACAAATCAAATTCTTTAGGCTTATTTGTCTTTTACTTCTGCAAGCTACCACTGCTTCAAGAAAATGAGTTAGATAAATGAAGTAATT
Source organism: Agapornis roseicollis (assembly GCA_002631895.1). Classification (NCBI taxonomy): domain Eukaryota; kingdom Metazoa; phylum Chordata; class Aves; order Psittaciformes; family Psittacidae; genus Agapornis; species Agapornis roseicollis. Next base: position 5,444 of record NDXB01009737.1, read on the forward strand.
ATGCATTTTTCATTCTGGGAAGCCCACAGTGAAGTTATTCTCTGTGAAGTGTAGGCCAGGATGTTGACTACATACATCACATGTACAGGTAGTCAGTTTTCAGTGCATATCCAAGCAGTCTACGTTCTCTGCCCTCTCATTTTGTCTAGAACTGTAGGAAGTTTGTCTATAACGTCTTGTTTGCTGAAGCATTAAACTATGCTACATATACCACAAAAGGTTTCCCCCCGATTACATTGATATTACTACTTTAACACTCCAATTCACTGAGCAACTAATTATTTCTGCATCTAGTTTTCAATCTTCTTTTCATTATAAAGAGCCACCTTCCAAACAGGCAAGAATGCTGCTATGGTTAACACCTATGTTAGTAAGTTGGGTAACATATCTAAAGACAAGAAGTCCTCTTTCATAGGATCACAGAACGGTTTGGTTTGGAAAGGACCTTAAGGATCATCTAGTTCCATCCTCTGCCACAGGCAGGGACACCTTCCACTAGAGCAAGTTGCTCAAGGTGCCAGCCACAGCTTCTCTGGGCAACCTGTTCCAGCGCCTCACCACTCTCAGAGTAAAGAATTTCTTCCTAATGTCTAATCTAAATCTCCCTCTTTCAGTTTAAAGCCATTCCTCTTCTCCTGTCATTAGACAACCCTGTAAAAAGTCCCTCTCTAGGCTTCTTGTAGGACCCTTTAGGTACTGGAAAGCAGCTATAAGGTCTCACTGGAATCTCTTCCAGGGTAACAAGCCCACCACTCTCAGCCTGTCTTCAGAAGAGAGGTGCTTCAGCCCTCTGAGCATCTTAGTGGCCCTTCTCTGGACTTCCTCAAGCAGGCCCACGTCCCTCTTGTGTGTTCTAACGTTGTGTAAACATGTTCTTTACCTCTCTGAAGAATGTATTCTCATAACTTTTTTTTTAATACCTAAAGAGACACTCAGAATTACAGCTGAGACATCACAGGAAACACAAGGCATCAGCATTGAGGTACCAGAGTTAAAAGTTTGTTCAAGTTTTAGTTATCAGGTAAATAAGAATCAAAAACAACTTAGCCCAGGAGGCTTCTTGATCTCTGCTGGAAATTCTCATTTCAAGTTCTTCATTACTTTTCAGATTTGGAGTAGAACAGATTTTCTTACTTATAGAATTAAAGTATTTTAAAGACTGTAACACATTTACAGACTTCTATAGGATAACTCTTCAGTCCCATTCACTTCCTCTACAGATAACAGAGCTGAGAAAAACACTGTTTTAGGCAATTGAGTCCTTCAGATAAACATATTCTTTGATAATCCCTTTACAGTGTTAAAAACAGCAGGTGCTGAAGACAAAATACTCTGAGTATTTTCTTTTTATAAGCACAGAAATGGGTGAATGGTTTAGGAGACAGAGCCACACAGGTGAGAAACAACAAATTCAGAAGGCTATGTCATATTTTTATGAAGCTAATAAATCTATTGGGGAAGGCACAAACAGTATCTTCTGCATATTTGGAAAAAATTTCTTGACACACAGGCAGCAAAGAGACTGTATGTAGCCCTAGTATATCCTAGAGAAGTCCCTAAGGAAATATACTCCTTCCTATACCAGTAGGCATTGAAAAGTTACAGAATCATACAATTTTGAACAAGTAATTCAATTGTCATTTGCTGGTAGATGAACTTGCTTCTTCTTTGCTGTCCTCTGCCTGAAAAAGATGCTAATGCCAACATATTAGAGGATACATTTGAAGTATTTTTGGATTTCTCTCTTTCACCCTTTCTTCTTGCATAATAGACTCAGTATATTCTATAGAGGCCTAAAAGGAGTAAGAAAAAAGAAGGAATAAAGTATAACATCAACCTACAGAAAAAGAGAAAAAAGCTACTTGTGTAACAGATGCCTGTATAAGACAATTTCAGAGATCCACAATGTAAGCAGGTTCACATAAGCATTAGCAGACCAGTTTTTCTTCCTCCCTGAACCATGAGTGAAGAGCTAACAACAAAACAGTGGACATGCCTTTGCAGGAGGAAGTTTCACACTTTTAGCAATTACTATCTTCCATAACTATGAAGAATTATATATACATATTTGCCAAAACATGTAGCACCAACTTTCCCTGTTGCATTACACTCCACATTGCAACAACTCTTCAGAACAATTGGCTCCTAAGGATCAGTGCTGTGACGCAAATGCAAGGAGAAGCAGCTAACCATTCATTCCCGCAAGAGATCACTTAGAGCAGGGGTTCATCTGCTGGCTGCACTCCCCTCCTGCCCTGCAGCCAGGGCTGCCCAGCACTCAGTGTGCTCCCAGCTCTGATGTGCCATGAAAGTCACCCAGGGCCCTGGAATCCTTGTCTCCTAATTTCTACAGCGGTTGTTGCCACTGAAAGTTGCTCAGAATAGAAAATCACACTGTTTTAATAATTATGTATGTTATGTGGAGACCTCCTTCCTCCTAGGAGAAGGGGGGGGAGCAGAAGGGAACGAGAGAGAGGATGTGTCAGACTAATTCACATGCAAATACTATGCCTCGGTTCCAAAGTACATTCAAAGAAAAAGCAGTTGCCCTAAAATAATTTATGGCCAGCCATGTTTTATTACCCCTGTACACTTACACTTTTGAAATGCTGGCCTACAGATAATGAAGGTTTGTTATCTGGAAATCCTGGCAACCTGGCCTCCAGGGACCAGAGCCATTGTAAGCTGCTTGGTTTAGGAAAAAGAAATAAAATTAGTTAATGTGGTGGCTGTTTGCAGAGCTGTTCTGCACATTCTGCCAGACAGGATGACAAAAGTATTCTGCAGCTTCCCCCAGTCTAAAACCACTAAACAAGAACTGGATCTAGAGACCAGCCAAGCTCACAGCTATGGGAAAAATCTGAGGCATAAGGTAGCAGAAATACCCAAGCAACCGCACTCAGACTTATTTCTGCCTACATGGATAAAGTATCCACCTTGTTGACCTGTCAGTCTCACTAATCCACCCTCTATTTTCAGTTAATATCATTAAAGTTCAGCGCTTGAGAGCCGGGAGGGAGAGGCGAGCGCCCCATCCCCTTTTTCCACAGGGCGGTAACCAGATGTCAATGGCCGCAGCTGTGACTACATAATTACCTGCTTGCATGAACGCGGACCGCAGTTTAGATTTAATAGGTCAGACGACAATGCAGCAAAACGCATTTAGCCCACGATTACCCCTTTTCAAACATTCTCTCACTCGCAACTTCGACCCTGGGAACATTGCGGGCACAGACTCGGGTCAATAAGAAACATTGGCTGGCACAATGGGGCTGGCCTCAAACAGCGCTGTTGACAGACACCGGCACAAAGGCGGTGAATAGAGTCCCCCTCAGTTCTCACACAGAGCGAAGAATGAGTCAGTGTACTGCCGCTTTAGTGCTCTGTTTGTACAGTGTATACAGCTTTTGTCCCCCGCCACTGTTCACCGCTCAATGGGGGCTAAAGAGCCGAGGAAGTGAAGGCGGAAGAATGGCTCCACGCTCGCCCTGGCAGCCAGCGGTGTATCCCCCTGTGCTTGACAGCTCCGGCGGGAAGCCTGGAGCCACCGATCATGCGGCTCCCACAGGCCCACCGCGCGGCAGCACGCTCCTCGCTTCGGGCTCGCGCCATGATGGTGATGATGCAGCTATGGAGACAGTGTGGTAGTTTTAAGGAGCATGTTATATCCCCTTCAAAAACACAATAACCTGCCCTGCCTTGCCTCCCACCATGACCCAACTCATGACTGCAACTTCATCCAAGGATAACTGAACACAGGAAGTGGAATTTCAGCTACATTCCCTCAAAAGGCACATCAAAGACAGTAACAACATAGTGATCATTTTCATCAAATCACAGAATGGTTTGGGTTGGAAACGACCTTAAGGTCATCTAGTTCCAAACCTCCCACCGTGGCCAGGGACATCTTCCACTAGGCCACGCTGCTCAAGAAAATCACCACTGAAACGACTTTTAAAGGAACTTGTAAGAGAGACGTTCCTCTCTTAGCAGGATGAGAGAAGTAGCAAAAGACAATCACATCTGTATTTCACATAAACCATTTGGATTGTGTGAATAAAGGGTCTGAGAAAATTTATCAGATACATATAGTATTGCATATACACCTGGATATTATTACTGATTAGCAGAGGGGAAAAAAAAAAACAAGCAACCAACAACACTTCACATAGATTATCGCTACTCTTCAAACTATTATTCTGATCAACTTTCCCTCTATGGAAACCATACTTATATAACTTACATTACCATCCTTATCAGCATGTTTAAGAAACAAATGTAGCCCTCTAGCACAACATCAAACCTGTTATCTTCACCTCCTTCCTATACAAGAGCACAGAACAAAATCTGGGTACTTTATTCTAAAGAGTGAAGTCTTTGCTTGCAAAAGGTATTTAAACTTGGAATCATTAACATGAAGCTAGAAGGGATTCAGTAACTTCACTAACTCATGCAGACTGCACTACAGGTAAAGTCATACATGACAAAGAGTGAAAGAACTGTTACACATGTTTTAAGAATGTGAATTGATTAAAAAAAAAGGGGGGGGGGAGGAGGGAAAAAAATTAAACAAATCCCTGGGTTTCCATGAATGAAACACAAAGAACATTGTACATTTCATCACCAATAGCCAAGATGGTATTAGCATGCCTTCTACTGCTCTTTCTTTTCTTTTTTTCAGTCTAAATACTGGAATGTTATTACATCAACCAGCTACAGAAGAAGCCCGAAAATACTGAAACATAAATGTGTCTAATGCCAGGAAAAAAAACCTCATGAATTGCAAGTTTCATTATGTGTGAGCTAGTCATAAAGATTTGGGGAGACTGAAGCCATCCACTCTTGGCAAACAAGTTGTGAGTGACTAACCTAAAAAATATGTGAAGATCATCACCTTATTTACCAATACTTTATTTTTAAACAGCACAATAATTTCTACTGTTTATATCACCAGATAGCCTTATTTAAATAAAGCAGGTCTGACTGCTTTGAACATGAGCTATAAGATGTATGACTGCACTTGAGTATACTGGCACTGAGTATGTAAAGTAGGCAAACATTCTTACAAACACCAAAGTATGCCTGCAAGCCTACCAAGGACCTGATCAATCACAAACCAGAACAGACAGGTTTTAGCTCACTTTAAAGGAAGAAAATCCTCACCTTTCAACTACTATTAGGGTTATTACATACCCTACCACAGGAATACTCAGAGATCTAAAGGCTGATCACAATGCCAGAAGAATTAACATCTGACACATTTCTTTTAATAATAAATGGGACATTCTCAGCAAAGAAACACTTTCCAAATTTGCCCTGTGGAAAGGAAAAAGGGAAATAGAGAAATAAACTCTGCTCCACCAATTCTTTCAGTCGTGATTCTAAATGGGAATGGATGAGGAGCCAACAAAGAGCTTATGAGTCAGGATTAAAGACAGCGCAGGGACACAGGACATTACAGTGCTGGTCTGCTACAGGCTGCCCAACCAGTAACAGGAAGTGGATGAGGCCCTCCAGAGACAGGTAGGTGCAGCCTCACATTCACAAGCCCTAGTCCTTATGGCAGACTTCAGCCACCCCTTTATCTGTTGGAGATACAACACAGCAGGGAGGAAGCAATCCAGGAGCTGTGGCCAACAGCTCAATGTCCAAGTGGAGACCAGTGAAAGGTGGCATTCCTTAGGGACCAGTGCTGTTTAACACCTTTGTCAGCAACAGTGACAGCAGGAATGAGCCCACCCTCAGTAAGTGTGCCAGTGACACCAAGCTGCACCCCAGGCAGGGGGGCTGGAACTAGATGATCTTTAAGGTCTCTTCTAACCCAAATCATTCTGTGATAAATCACTGCAAAATTCCTTTCCAGTTTTCTTTTCATTTTTTTAACCTTAAATAACTGTTTAACTTTAGCAAGTTAAACCTAGCCTAACCTACTCCAGCCATATATGATTCCTTTCCCCTGGCTTCCTGTAATTTAGTTTTTACCTAAATGGACTGCTGGCATGTACACAAGGCCAAAGCTCAGCATACTCTTATTACATTTTGCAGAACCAGAGGAGTATTTCACAAACCTTCACATTACAGCAATGTGTGATTCAAGTCACTGAAAGACCCAGAAAGGGATATTGAATGTGCTGCCACGCATCACCACCGCTCTGCATTCTCCCCTCAGACTGGCAGCAGTGGCAGCATTGCCTCCTGCCAAGCAGAGGATCACAGCTTTTTCACTGAGCTCTGTCTGGAGTAAGCAGAGCATGTTTCAGTCTTGTCTCCAGCAGCCCTGTCAAGCCAGTTGCCAAGAACAGTCTTGAAAGGCTGCAGAGGGAGCAAAATCTAGTACTTAGGTGGTAAAGTAAGTTGATCAGGCACCAGGGACCCAAAGTTGAGTGAGGGGGAGCAGGCACTACTAAATCTGAAAGATTGAACACTTTTGGGTAACTTCAAATTTATAAAGTCATAGGAAAAGAAGTAACTGAACTCCCAAGTGGAAGGTCAGATTAGCAACCAATTTATAACTACCACTCAGACTAAGATCTCCACCTGAAGACCTGAAGTTAATGAGTACAAATTGCTAATTTATTAAACTTGTGTGCTACTCACATTTCCTTATGTAAGGAAATGAATGTATGGAAAGGATGTATGGAAAAAAACTGAAAAGTTTGACTGGGATTTCATGCTGCAGAAGATTATAGTTTAAATATTTTAATTTTTTAAATTAACAGCCCATTTCCTCCACAAGATTTCAGAAAGGGTTAAAGCTGGGCACTCCGTATTTCTATAAAGACATGCTTTATATGAGTTTATATGAGCCATGAAACTGGTTTAGAAGATCTCACTGCCTCTGGAAGAGCCTGCTAACTACTATGAAAATAAAGAACAAGAGGTTTCACAGAGGACAAGAAAGCAATCCTTCACTCCTTCTAATGAAATCATTAATCAAATAAAAATTGCTTAAGCCCTTTCCCCCTACTAATGGGAAGTAACCAAACACCAGTAAGTGATAGGCTTTTTTCATTGTATGCAATAGTTATTTCCCTGCCTTTAGTGTCGTATCTCAATTTCTTGGTTAAGGGGGTACATGCTCACACAGCATGAGCACATTATGTGCACTTTTCCATGTGATCAGAGCCTGCCAAGTCTCAAAGCAGACCATTTAAAATATAGCTTCAGTATTTTTTGGAACAATCCCTTCAGGGATTTGGAGCACTGGGAGGTGGTAGTATTTCTCACCCAAGCTGGGTGGCTGGATTTTGAGCTCTTTAGATAAAAAATAAATGGCTGTAAAAAGCTAAGAAAGGAAAATAGAAAATTTGTCTCTCTTGACAGCTATCACAAGAGGAAAAAGCAGAGTTTTGGCTTTGTTTTAAAAAAAGTTCCATTATTGAATATCATCATACTTCATACTTCAGTGTCCATAAATCACGGTTGCGTTCAGCAAGTTCACAAAGCAGCAGACATCTGCATCCCTGCGTGACCACACACAAACTCCAAAATCTATTAAGGCAAGTTATAACAGCTACTGAATACTCTTAGAAGAGTAACACTTTATCTCTTGCCTTTTGTTCTTTTAAAATACCTAAGTCTTCACTTTCACTGCAGTTCTTCCAGCATAACACAAACACCTGCCTCAATTTAACCTTGAAAATTTGGAGAAAATCAGGCAAGCAAATACAAGAGCAGGGACATCAGATGCTCCTTACTCAGTACAGGCAATTACACACAACCCAAGTGTTGATTTAGTTCTTCTAAAGGAACTTCTAAAAGTTCTTGTGTTGCCTCTGCTTCTTCCTCAAAACATCTGATAAAAAATATACTTGCTATTCCCATCATAATACCACACAAGTGCATGTGAAAAGTGAGGTGGCAAGAGCTGTGCTGGTTTTGTTAGCATACTGATGAACAGAAAAGGAAAATAATCATGCAATAAAATAGTACTTATTTCTGTCTCAACACCTTTTTCTTTCTTTTTATTCAGATTTGCTAAGCTGCCTAATAGTAGCAAAGCAGCTGGATCCCCTACACAGCTCAAAGACATTCTGCCTTAAAAGGTTTACCTTGCTTTGTAGATATTCAGCTGCTTTTATCCAACCATGCCCTGGTTGGATAACGGCATCTAAATAAGCTGACAAGAAGTTACAGAAAGCATCAGGGGAAGAACAGCATCTGTCAGGGTCTTGGTGTGTAGGAGTAACAACTCATTTTATCAGTCTTTTGGGCCTATTCCAAGCAGCAGTCAACACCCACTCCTCCCTCTGATGAGCAATCTCTCCATACAGACAGTTGACTGCAAATACAAATGCGTGACTAAATCATCAATGGCCACAGGCAACTCTTAAGTATCTCCAAGGACAGACTCCACAACTTCCCTGGACAGCCTGTGCTCAGTCACCCTCACACTGAGAAAACATTCCAGAGGGAACCTCCTGTTCAATGTGTGGCCATTGCCTCTGGTCCTGTCACTGGGCACCACTGAGAAGGGTCTGGCTCTGTCCTTTTTGCACCCCCTCTTCAGGTATTTCTACACATTGGTGAGATCCCCCTGAGCCTTCTCCTTCCCAGGCTGAACAGACTCAGGCCTCCTAGTCTTTCCTCATTGGAAAGATGCTCCAGTCCATCTCCTTAGGGACCCTTCACTTAGCGGTCTCTTGAACTGAGAAGCCCAAAACTGGACCCAGCACTCCAGGCCTGAGTGGAGAAGGATCACCTCCCTCCACCTACTGTCAATAACCTGCCTAATACAGCTCAGGACACCATTCACCTTCTCTGTCAGAAGGGCATATTCCTGACTCTAGCTCAACCTATGTCCACAAGAGCCCCCCAGCGCCATCCCTGCCAACCTGCTTTCCAGCCAGGTGGCCCCAACACATACTGGTACCTGGGGCTGTTCCTCCCCAGAGGATGGACTTTGCACTTCTCTTTGCTGAACTTCATGAGGATCCCATCAGCCCATTTCTTCAGCCTATTGAGGTGCCTCTGGATGGTAGCACAGCCACCCTGTGTAACAACTACTCTGAGTTTTGTACTCTGTGCAACTTTGCTGAGGGTGAATTCTGTCCCAACTGAGGTCCCTATGAAGATGCTAAACAGCACTAGACCCAGTAGTGACCCCTGCGGTACACTGCTTGTCACTGGCCTCTAGCTTGAGTAATCTTAGTATTCTATAGCAGACAGAGAAGAACTATCAGTGAAAAAATTCCATACAACATTTCTAGCTTTGCTAACACTAACAAGTTTATCGTATCTTTCCTGTATTTAGTGTCTGAAAATGTTGGCTGCTGCAGTCACACAAGAAGCTCAACTGCCTTTAAAAAAAAGTTGGTTTAATTAAAATTTCTTATTCTGCCAAGTTTAATTAGAAAAAAAAAAAAAAAAAAAAAAA
>NDXB01009737.1:14924-33136 GCA_002631895.1 Agapornis roseicollis
TAAAAAAAAAAAAAAAAAAAAAAAGTGAACCCAAAGACTAAAGAACCCAAAAGGAAATAAAACAAAAAATAAAACCAACTTTAATATCATGATCTGTGGGAGGCCTGACTCATGCTTTCTGAAGAGCTCAAGGTTGATATATTACCTGCAGTATGTTTCCCTAGCTGCATTAATTCCCTTCTCAGACTTGCTTACTGAAACTGCTCCAGAGTGATGAGTAATTACCACTCCATGGTTATATGATAGCATTAATTTTCCTGAGTAAGATCTATCCTACATGAAGACTTGTAATTCACATTTGGTCCAAACCATCATTAATTCAGTTTCTCAACCCAGAAACTAAAAAGCTTCTGTCTTTGGGCAAGTCTACACCTCTCTGCCATGCACTGCAAGAGCCATGGGCTAGTTTACACCAAGCTGGCTCCCAAACTGGAATCAAAGGCCACATCAGTGCAGCACTGCAGCTCAACTCATTATGCTAAGAAGAGGGTTTAATGCACAGTTACACCCAACCTAATAAAGCAGTTATACTGCTTTGGCAACCTGGACTGTTTTTCCATCTAGTCCTTACCTGTGTTACAGGAACAGGTCAAACTGACCAGACTTTAAGCCAGGAACATCTGAACCTTGCTCTGTGGGTTAGTAAAGTATAGGTTCCTGTACCTCTGAAAACTACTGCGCACCTGTATAACTGACACGTCCCTACCTCATCTGCTGTCACCCAGAGTCCTTGGTCAGTGTTGGGAAGCATTAGGATTTTCACTAGAATTCATAATCTTATGCATCTGGAATGGCTGAAATCCCTTGAGACTTGTCTAGCTATTGAAGTAATTGCACTTTACTAGAAGTGAGAGAGCTCCTCACTGCATGTGAACAGCAAGGCTTTCTCAAAGTGTGTGTGGCGGGAGCTAGAGTTTGCAAACATGCTGCACACAGAGATTCAAGTCATTCATTCTCATCAAATTCAAAATAAAATACTAGGCAGAAGAACTGAAATTGCTTCAAGCCATGACTTTATAATTTTAGTTTCTAAAGTTCTTGATAACCAATGCCTGGATTAGGGGAAAAGAGAGCATTAACTGACCTCATCCTTCTACAGACTCAAGCCTTCTACTGCAGTAATAAGTTTCCCAAGCCTTTTTTTTTTTTTTACTGTGTATGTGTGCATGTCTACAAATGAGAAAAAGTGTGGCTTAAAGAGTATTTACAGACTTTGACATTGCCAAAAATCTCCAGGCCACCTATGGACTGCTTTGTTCTCCCAAGATGTTTTATAGAGCATATTCCATCTCCCATTCATCATGATGCCCTGGGAAGACAGAGCTGGCACAAAGGTTTCACTAGTAAATGCTACCAGTTTTGTGAGGTTTTTTCCTCCAAAGGTCATCAAATCCCATAACTCTCTGCTACTTTAAACTAACAACAGAAGTGAAAACAAAGATGAAAGAGTGATTACCAGGCTCGCATGCAGAGCTGTGGCCGTAATCCTAGATCTACGCTGTATACTCTGTACCAAATGCTGTGTGGGATGCCTCATTAAGATGGATTAATTGTACTTTTGATAACTGACACCTGTCCCATGGCATTATTACATTAACTAAACTTTAATGTATCTATCTAGGATGAAGAATTTGCAGCATAGTCCAAGAAAAATGTTTACAGACTGAGCTCCAGGAACGCTGGAAGTACAGTCTTGTGTGTATTACAGAACCACACAAAGCCAACACCTCCATTTGTGGTTGAAAATAATCACTGAAGAACGATATACAGTGGGTGGCAAAAGCAGTCATAATTGTAAAGAAACCATACAAATAATAAGCTATGTCCATAGGGGATAAAAATGCTGTAATTTCCAAAATGCATGCTGCTATAAATAAGTTAGAGGTTATTTGCTGAAGTACAAAGATTAAGTTTGCAATCACACAGCTATTCTGCATGCCTGCTTTTTAAAAAAGGGAGCTGAAATTGTTCAAGAGCAGACAGAGTGGCACCACGTGCATTGTTTGGGCTCGGAGCAATGGCCAATTGCACTATATGGAAGCTTTGTAGAAAAGGGAGCTCATGCCACCTCCTTGAATTTAGCCCTCTTCAACATAAACAATAAAACTTCCTTGTTAAGTTGCAACGTTGGTATGTGGGAACAGGACATCATCATCAGTCCTGCTTAGCATTTCTCCCTGGAATTTGGGCAGTGTTTGAGACCAAAGGCTGATCAGAGTGCCAAACCCCAAGTTTGCTGATGACTACTGCAAACCAGCTTGGTCCTCAGAGAATTTCAACATGGCATTCTGGTAATTTTAAACACAGAAAGAGGCTGTTTCCACAGTGTGGAGACCAGCTGTCTGATTATGTTTCCCATAAAAGATACAAACTGGAAGAGATTCAGGAATGTGTGTGTGCACACTTTCTTTTATACTTCAGCAAATTTGAACAGGTCATAATTGTTCAACATAAAAATAATATAATGTAAGTTCATCTTTAAAAATGCAGAGGAATTTCGCCCTCCAATAAGTAGCTGCTTACCTAATAGGTAAGACAACCTGGAAGCTAACGAGGGTGAGGAAGGAGCAGGGAAGTATGAAGACTGCTTTGATTTTAGATAGCTATTTAGTACTACAAACATATTAGTCAGCAACATGGCACTGATGGACATAAACCATGTGAGGTTATAGGCAGAAAGGAAATCATTGCCGTGTAAACTTACCAAATTCTCCCAAGTTGCTTACTTATGCCACTAATATTGGTGGGGTTTTGACAGGCAAGAAGTTCTTTCCAAACAAACAAATCAGTTGATGACACAGGAATAGAGCAAATCTTGTGTAAAAGGCCAGGTAAATGTTCATGCTGAGTAAATGAGATTATGGTAATCGGTATTTTGGGTAAATTATGTAATTTCTACTTTAATTATATGTAAGTAAGCAAAAATTATTTACAAAACTTTTCAAAAGCATTATTAGAAGGAACGTACACACTCCTGCAATACTGGCAGCTCTAGAACATGCTGACTGCTTAAAAACACACCAAACCTGCAAATTCTAATAGTTCAGTGGGATAGCTTTGGTAAAAAGGTGAGCAATAATATGTAAGCTAAAAATGCTTAATAACATATAATAATGAACAGATATAATATAAAACTGCAGTTAATTATGTATGCAACTACATTATATTTGTGTTTGAGATTAATATTAGCAATCGGTATTGGAAAAAAGAATACAGAAAACAACCATGGAAGGAGTACAAACAGTTAACAATGGAGCACATAAACAAGGCAATGGCAGCAAAAGATGATGGAAGGAAGAAAGATAATGAATTCTCTAAGACTGGTTACATATTTTCTCCATCTTCTTATGAGATTTTTTTTACAGTGTGGTTACCACTAGAAACACTTGTAAGAAAATGACTGATCTGTTGGAAATGAAAACTACACCAGAAGGGAAGCAGCAAAGGAGGAAACCACCGACTTAATGCCAATGAGCAAACAGCAACAACATGAACACATAAATAGAATGAGAAAACACTGCTAGTATTTTATACACACTAACAAAAGTGGAAGTTAAAGAAATTTTCCTCAGCAGATCTTGAGCCTTTTTTAAGCAAGAATACATTACAGAAATCAAAACCAATTTTGCACCCCAATCCAGCATGCTGTGTATTTAATGGTACCTTCAACATGCATCATTAAAAGAACAAAAAACAAAACCAAAACCAAACAAACAAACCCACAAACCCCAACCAAGTTTCTATAGGTTTTCAGTCTCTTTCATATGATCTTGTTTTTCTGCATCAGCACAAGTTTGAAAATTGTACTTGCAAAAACATCATTTATTTTATCATTTGTATTGCTGCTTAGCAATTTCCTTCTTTCCCCTCTCAAAAATTACGTATTATCAATGGATGCTATTTTACTAGCAAAAAAATAGGAAGTAGAACACTATAAACGCAAACATGTAAAACTAAAATCAGAAAGAAATGTTTCCTTAATATATCACATTAATTACCTTCTCTCTTTTTTAGCAGTAATAGTTTCATCAACATTCAGTTTGACATGAAAGCTATAGGATGCGCCAGGCTGCCAGAACAGCACCACTCCAGTCAGCAGCAGCACAGGATAGGGAAGAAATACATACTCTAAGGAAAAACAGCATTAAGTCTCTCTGCTGCCACCAGATCTGTATCCTACAGGTGGCTCATACTGCTACTCAGACACTTTGCTCCCAGTTAGTTACAGACACCAGGTTAAGTGTGAATCTGATGCCTCTAGCAATGAAAGAGCGAAGGCCCCAGGGAAGGGAGAGGGGTGTTGGGTCTCCCTACTGGCCCAGTTTCCTGCCTGTTGTCTGGTCCTTATTTCATCAAATGGTTTGGGTTAGAAAGGACTTTAAAGGTCATCTAGTTCCAACCCCCTGCCTTGCCATGGGCAAGGACACCTTCCACTAGACCAGGTTGCTCAAAGCACCATCCAACCTGGTCTTGAACACTGCCAGGGATGGGCCAGCAACAGCTTCTCTGGGCAACCTGTGTCAGTGCCTCACCACAATTTAATTCTAAAAGGAAAGAGTTAGAAAGGTTATGTCTTCTATATCTTCTCTTTAAATCTTTCCATAATAATCCTGCACCATTATATACACAACAGTCATGGAATCTAGGGTTCAGCAAGCAAAGGGTGAATTTACCACACACTGATATCTTTCCTCATGCAACTATCTTTGCTGCACACCGAGAGCAAGGTAGTTTACTCATTGCTGTGTATGAGGCAGCTCATTCTGATTGAAAGATACACTAATTATTCAAACAGCATATTCATATGGCATCAAAATGGGGCAGTTAACTTCAAACTCACCCTCCAGTTTAACAGGCAGTGACTTAGTTTAATATGCAAACTGGAAGTAAACCAAATGGTGTCTTATTGAAATCCTCCCCCCTGCAGAGCATCTCTCTCCATGCACCTTTTTTTTTCCAGAAATTGATTTTTTTAATCTTACAAGACCTTGTAAATAATTTCACTTATTGCTATTACCTTAAATTTAAGACTATTTTAATAAATTGAATGTGCCAGTAAACAACCAGCCTTATTCACATTAAAAATAATGTGTCTTTTTAGACCAGGTAATTGGATTCCATTCTGCCCTTATCTATAAAATATTTTAAAAATAGAACAAAAAGAGAAGAATTCAGATGTTTCCCAAATAAAACTTACCCTGGCAGCCATTCAAACAGCGTAAATATTTTGGTACAATTTACAGAAACAGCATTAGGTAATGTTTTACGAGGCATATTAAGCTGTCATGCTCTAAATCACAACCGGCAAATGATTTTTTCCATTCTCTACTATTTAAGTTTAGCAAATATGCACTGTATAAAAGGTGTCAAGTAAAATTGCCACAGGATATACTGGAAATCCCTGCACCAGCTGCATACTCAAACATAAAGAAAGTGTCTTTCTGATCCTACAGCCTGATAATACTGGAGTTGATGGAGTGTTACAGCAGTCCTTGAAAATAAAGCTTCATTACACCGGCATGGAGAGGTGCAGTTTAATCCTCTTTGGAAACTGGTCTCACAATCCTGTATTTTAGAAAATTGCTGAAAGCCATTGTGCTTTTGATAGGAATTGGCCATTAACAGTACAGGTGCAGACCATGCAACAGGCAGTGTCAGCACAACCCCTTCCTTCATTTTCTGGTTATTCGGAATTCCATCTGATAATGGCAGAAGCAGGTTGTAACAGCACCTTTTTGCCATGGATTAAGTTGATGCTCATTTGGAGATCTAAGACAGACACTTTCCTCTCTAAGAATTCATTTCCTCTGCATGTTAAAAAAAAAGAAGGTAAAACACACCACTTCCTTCCGCCAGCTGAAAAGTTACTTTACCTTTACTTTCCTACAGACCCTTTCTCATTTGTATAAGCTCTAACTGCTTTATGAATTGCTATATGTTGTTAGCATCAAACAATGTAAATTTAATACAGCATTTAAGTCAAAGTGTATCAAGAGATGTGTTTTCATTAATTACAATATATATTTAATAAGTACAGCATATGTTCAATGAGACCTTGAAATCATAAGGGTAATAAATACCCCGTCACATTAAATAAATCCCAAAAATGCTGTTGATATTTATGATCAAATACATCTTTGCCTGACTCCCGTCTGGCCTCTAATTATGCTGATGTATGCTTCCAATCTCAATACCATGAAATACGGTTTTGCAACACTCTGAAACAGTTTTACCAAAGAGGAAGGGGGTTGGGGGTGCTATCTGATGCTAGCAGGTTCTTCAAATGTTTATTCAATTTCATTTTTGTATCATTACTGTTCTACGGTTTCCTTTACTTGACAGTTTGTGGTGTTTTGTTTGGGTTTTAGTTGTCTGTTTATTAATGTTTAAGTTTGCTTTAGAAGAACTGATGGGAATAAAGTATTTACATCTACTCCAGATTTTCCAAGCGATGAACACTTCTTTTGTTTGCAGTTGCTCTTTTACCCAAGACAGTCTTGTGGGTGGAATCCTTTCTTATTGCCACCACTTACAGGGTCTTTCATTTGAACAAGAAATCTCAACTTTTGGTTATCAGGATTGAGCAGTTTAATGGAACGCGCTTTACAGATACAAACCTCTTGTTTCTTTTCAGGAATTTGTGTTTATTTTCAAGTAACTTCTACCACCTTCAAAGAGCAAAGAATATTACATAAGAAAAACAAAATTTGATTTCAGTATCACAAAAATAGTTGAGTTCTGCTGAGGAAAAAAAAACCAACAAAACACAACAGACAGACAAAGGAAACATCTAAAGCACATGTCCTCATGGAAATACCTCCTTATATAAATGGCAAGGAAAGGGTGATTTTCCTTTAAAGATGCTAAACTCGTATTTTGAAGGAGTTGCCAAATACCTGAAAAGACAAACTAAAACCAAAGCAGTGGGTTCAGCATTCACAAGGTGAATGAATCATAGTTAGGGATCTGAAAACAATGCACGAAGGTGCCTGCTCCCCAAACCTGTGAGCAAATACGGAACCAGGAAAAGAGGGTTGCACTGGAAGCAAGGAAGGGGCACGAGTTCATGGAAGCCTTGCTAATGAACCATACAAGGAGACAGTTGAGAGCTACA
The DNA here is from genome assembly GCA_002631895.1 of Agapornis roseicollis. Classification (NCBI taxonomy): domain Eukaryota; kingdom Metazoa; phylum Chordata; class Aves; order Psittaciformes; family Psittacidae; genus Agapornis; species Agapornis roseicollis. Next base: position 22,039 of record NDXB01009737.1, read on the forward strand.
GGTCAGAGTAAGAGATGAGACCAACAAAGACAGTATGAGGGTGGATGCCTGCTATTGGCTGCCTGGTCAGGATGAGGGAGAGGATGAAGACTCAAACAACCAGAAGTCCCCTTATGATTGCAGGCTTTGATTCTCACAAGGGATTTCAAATGCCCTGGTGTCTTCTTAAGCAGAAAAACACATAGAGGTGAGCAAGCAATTCTGAGTGAACATCCTGGTGACAATTTTTTTGCCAGAGGTGCCAGACAGGGTCTTCTGCTGGACATGTTACAGGCAGGAAAGAACTGTTTGGGACATGGTAGCTGATGGCAGCCTCAGCTGATCACTGATGCACTGGTCACTGATGACAGAGCTTAAATACTGAAGGAAAGTGAAAAAGGTGAGTAGCAGAAGAGAAATCCGGTCTTCAGAACAGCAGACTTTGGTGTATACAGAGTAGACAAGAAGCTGCCCTGATGTGCAAAGGTGCCCAGAAGAGGCTATTGATCTATAAGGATAAACTTCCCAATGCTCTTCCCCAGGGTGGAAAAAGTGAGCAGGCCTGGCAGAAGGCTACCTCAGCTGAACTGGGAACTTTGGTCTCAACTCCACCACAAAACCAACATGACTGGTCATAGATTGAGATGAACACAGAAACACTCCTCAAGCATACAAGAATGAGATTGAGAAAGCCAAAGCTCATCTTCGTTTAGAATTAGTAAGAGATGCAAAAAGCAGCATCAAGACAAAGAATAATCTTTGCCTGCTGCCAGATGTGACAGTTCATCCTAGAATTCAAGAACATGGTATTTTGCCTACATATTAAAAACTAGGCATCAAAGCAACCTGGAGACAAATTAAACAAACAAGATATCTTTGAAGAATACATACTCTTAAGGTGCTAAAGACACTTTAGAAAGCTTATAAATACTATTTCCACTAGAAGTCATTGCTTCCTTATCTTTTAGTTCTAACTACTACATTCCCCAGCACAACTCCTCTAATTCAGAACACACATTGAAACTTGACACCAAAATCTATAAAATCTTCTACAATATGGAATATTTTGACCACATTATCACTGATCATCTATTATGAACTATATTATCACAAATACTGTGTGAACTCTCCATTACATCACCTCATGTATATATACTTAGCATAGATAGCTCCTGCCCAAGGAAGCTTACAACTTACACGGGATTAAAGTTCCACATTTACAGAACTGCCAAATATTTCAATAAACAATACTTGTTTTAACAACTCAGATGACAATGATTTCCCTTCTCCTTGGTGACAAAACACCCAGTAACATCCCTTGATCATCTTAAGTTGGAATAATGTAGATAGCAGTAGTGCAAGCTTGAAAAGGAATCTGCATGCAAGACAACAATGAGCTACAGAGATCCGTTTGTCATCACAGTTTCGTTCTGTACAATACGTTAACTACTACAGCTTAAACTACAAAATTCATCTGAACTATGCAAATTCAGTCCAGAAGATGGTCAAGACCCATTAGCTAAGCATCTGAGTATGTCACTCACATGTATTAACTGCTTACCATGAGTTTATTACTTACTTTCCATCTACTTCTGGTCTCTTGCACACACAGTGAAACTTTCCACCAAAATCTATATAGAGATCATCTTCTACAATATGGAATATTTGACCAATGACAATTTTATCTTTGGCAGGTCCCATCTGAATTAAAGGAGAACGTCTCAACATGGATGCAAAGGATTCCGACTTCCCTGAAGGGACCTACAGATAAATAATAAAATAAATCAAAAAACATTTCACAAAACATAGTACCTGAAGGAAGAATTAAGTTAAACATGCAAAAAGGCTTTCCTCACTTAGTTATAACTAAAGATTTCATGTATACAGTGCATTTTTAGTAAAACTTCTAATGAGGCATCTGGTCCACTACTCCAGCCCAGGCATCATACAAGTTAAATGTAAAGCTTTCACTAATTCAGTCACACAAAAAACCATAACTCTGCATCTCCTGAAATCACCTGCCAGTTGTACTGTGGGTTAGGTATGTCAATTTTAAAAATGCAGTCCCAATATTAGGAGACTCTCCTGAAAAGAACATGCCCCATCTCTTTGTTATCTCAGTGAAAACCAGAACAGAATTAATATCTTGTAGCTATTCAAACAACTATTAAAAATTATTAATTAATTAATTAATATTAATGAATTAAAAATTAATAATGTTTTATTTCAAAGAACAAGCCCATTTTGCCAAAGCAGCTGAGGTAGAAACATGCACAGGACTAATCTAACACATTAAACAAAACTGAACCATCATTTCTCTCATTTTTCACCCTACAGTATCGAAGTAAATTCTTAAATTCAGTAACTAGATAAACAAAACACCAGTTTCTTCTCATAGAGTTTTGGGAATATGAAAAAACACAAATCCTCTTGCTCTTCTTCATGGAGATGTCTCTATCCTTTCACCTGAGAAAGCTGACTACCTGAGGCTTCCCATGGTGTGCTAGGTGAAAACACCCAGCTATACCAAAGTGAGACTCATTCTTCACATATGCCTTCCCTGATGTACTAAATTTGACCTCTTTTTAAGATTCCCATTTTTAAAATACAATCAGGGAGAAAAGCCTTCTTGCCAGCAGCAAATGAAAGGGAAGATGCATTTTGGAAGCAGTATGCACCTGAAATATGAAAGTGAATCTAAGGAAATTATTTTATAGATGGATAAACACATTCAAAAAAAAGAAAGCCTATTAATTTTCCCCTGTAGTTAGTGGTAAGTAACTCATAGAATAATTACTTCATGAAAGAGTTCAGACTACTTTCAAGCCAGCAGAAGAACTAAAGAGAACAAAATAATCAAGCAATTATAGGTTCAGAGCTCTGTTGGCTTCAGAAACGTGTCGCACTAACTACTTCAAGTGGATGCTAAAAACCTATCTATATTTTATGTGAACAGAGAATAATGCCATCATTTTCCACTCATGCATTTGTAAGATTATTTTTAAATCAAAACATGAGATAGTTCTGAATTCCAACTCTGCTGGAAGGCACAAACAGTACTGATTGTTCTGACATGACACCGCCTTAGGAGTTCTAAGCTAGAGATCTGACACATGGTAAATATGCTGCTTCAGAAATGAACTGTTAAATGCAACATCCCAAGGACAAGAGCTGAACAAAATGCAACACGCACACACGCGCATGCACCACAAAATGAAAAGGGCTGGCGATGGTAAACCTCAACAGCAGGATTTTATACAGGAAAGTCAGTATCAGACAAAGTTCCAGACGCAGGAATGTTTCAATTTCACAATGCAATCTAAATTCAAATACATGAAAATTAACTGCACAGAGGATGCACCAGGAATAAATGCAAAATAGCGGAAGCAATAAAAGAATTTATTAATTCTCTGATTTATATATCTCATATGAATTAACGGGGCTGCAGCAATCTAAATGCAACTATAAATCAATGTATAAATCATAAACTAAAAATAAATACTTCAAAATTAACATCCGCTCAAAATGACTCCATCTGGGCAAGATATTATAAATCAATCCTCACACCGAAATGCCAAAATCTGTTTCAGAGGTACACCAAAGTGCAAAATTCAGTAGTATTCCACTGCTTTTCTCACTGTGAACTCTCTGGGGTGTGCAGAATCACTTGATTGCCTTGGAATTCAACTGCTTGCCCTAAAACATAAAAAAAAAACACTTTCCCGTCATCCTGTATGCTCAGAAACATTGTTCTGAAAGATGACGTGTCTCATCTTAGTTATGCCCCATGACTCAACACAAAGTTAGAGCAGCCAAATACAACAGAACTCTATGCATCGAGTTGATGGTTCAATTCCCTATTTCTCTAGTCAGCGTTAACTCATTTCTTCACCCTTCACTCCTGATGTAACTTGATTTGTCTAAGGAAGATGATGCCAATGAAAGCAATCATTGAGAAAGTGAGAGTGGGAATGAATGAGAAGACAACAAAAAACCCCACAAAAGAAGGCAGATGTTATCATTCATAGGCTAACACACACCTATATATATATATATATTTGTATATATATATATACAGACATACTCTACACACACACACACATATAGATAGATAGATATATATATACACTCCAAAGCTAACTTTGGGTCTCAGGTAAAGAGCTGCTTTGTTTTCGTATTTCAACAGGATGTGAGGATGTCCACCTATGTTTTGAATTAATTTAATTAATGCTTGTGGAATCAGACACTACACTGAACGATCCATTTCCAACAACTGAACTGCGTTTTCATCTACGTAGATCGTATGGAAAAAAACTTGATCTAGTAGAACTTCTGAGTTTGGTTTGAAGGAGATTTTCCTATGTTATCTAGAAAAATGGCATTAGTAATGGCCATTGAACTGAGCAACACTGAGCTTTTCTTAAAGTAACAATACAATTTACAGTAAATTCATCCACCTCTGCAAACACACTTGTTAAATAGCACTCATCCCATTCTTCAAGCAATGAGCTTTTTACAGTTGAGAACCTCTGCTAAAATACAGTATTTTCTCCAGTTTTCTGCATACCTAGAGGAGATCTCATTAACAGTAATTTTTCTCAAGCGTTTAAAGATATTTACTGACATCTGGAGTACATTCCTCCACAACTTCTAAAGATTCTTAACTGGACTGCCTACAGTAGCATGACAGAAAAACAGTAAAACAGTAAGATAAGAGGGCAACATCCTTTATTAAGCATTCTACTTTTCTGATTCTTGAGGAGTGTTGGTCATCCAGTTGTGACAGATACATCAATAACACATCAAGTTGCGAGAACTGGAGAGTATTACAAAATTCAGAAGCACAAAGGGAACTTTCTTTTCAAGTATCTGAACTATAAAGGCTTTTTCCCCTCCTCCTCAAACGGCTAACCTATTTCCTTCTAATTTCTAGGTTTTATAATTTTTCACAAATATTTGGATGCCTTTCACTTTCTGTACACCTAGTCCAACAAAAACAGTAGCTCCTGCAACAACAGAATACTCTGCAGGACAACAGATATTAACCAGAGAGTGGAAAACGTCTTACTTTTAAAACCCAGCAAGATCCAAATGAAAGTAGTAACTCCAGTGGAGGAATGTAACATACCATTTCTGGAGCAAAGCCTAAGACTATACAAAAGCAGGGTGGTCTATCCCACCCACTGAGCAATAGGTCTTTAAAACCCTAGCTAGGTGTTTTATGTTTGCTTGGAAAGGCAAGCAGCTTGCATGTTAGAATGTGAGAGATATGGATGAAACATGAAGAAGTGAGATGGGAGATTGGTAATCTGACAGGTGCAATTAAGGGGTGAATAACATATTAACATCAAGCAGCATGTTACTAACACAATCTAACTATCAAATTTGTTTTTCTCAGCACTATCACCAATAGCTTAGAAATAGCTATCTAAAGTAAGATACACAAAACAACAAAATGGGAAAACTGATTTGCAATAATAAGTTAGTATGATGCCACAACAGCTAAAGGCCCAATGGTTTGGAGATTCTCAAAATCTGAGTGCAAAAAGGACCTGAGCAACCTGAACCAAGTTTGTCCTGCCTGGAGTCTGAACAGATGACCTCCTGAGATCCCTTTCAATGCATACTATTTTATTTAGGAAAGAGAGAAGACTGAGAGCCTGCTATAAAGAGTATTAAACAAAAACCCAATACATTAAGCTACTCTCTGACCAAGTATATATTGATAAGGTATGCACTTCAACCAGCAGCCTAAAACAGAATTCACTATGTACACCCCACGAGACTTTAACTCCCCATACTTTGTAGCTACTACTCAAAGCGTGCCTTATTGCTCAGATATAAATTGAAATCCCGGGAATATTTTAAAAGTTGGTTTAGGCATTACTAGGGTGTAACACGTCACAGTGATTCAGTTACCAAATTCCTCTTTAGCAGAGAGGAAAAAAAGCTCAATGCGCACTGAATTTCTCCCAAGAAATGAGGGTGAAGATGAGCACTGTAAGGACTGATGTACAGTGATTACAGTGACTGAAATTTCAACATACAAACATGCAAGCAATTACAGCTCAAAGTAATTTCTCTGGGTGCTGCCTTCTTTTTATACATTAAACTATTTGGTCTCCCTTCTCCATCTCCAGTGTATCACTTGGAAAAAACATATTTGCAAAAAAATTATCAAATTACTTGTTACCCTCTTATTTGTGACCAGCAGTTGTCTTAAGCGGTGTTAAAGAGGACAGTCTGCAAACTGGTAGCTAATAACCATTATCCACACATGGAGATACATACCATAGACACCAGCTCAATGCTCCAGTGACTAAAAGATGCACAAGGCTACTGTGAAGCTTGATTAAGGGAAATATTAAATGCTGTCATTTAAAAACCCCAAATGTTTATGGATAAATCAGCCATGCAAAACTATGCATATAGTAGAAAATGGGGAGATTATTCTTAGACTGCTCTGTGTAATGCAAACTAGGACACAAGTTTTAGCTAGTATATGAGTAATTAAATACCACTGCCATGAAAATCATCTACTAAGGCTCACAACCACAAGCACACAAGCTCACAAGCACAACATCATCCCATTTACAGCACACAGTTATAATCAACAGTTTGTTCTTCTGAAGTCCACTGCCTATTTTGCATTTCCTCCCCATCATAACACAGATCTTTCTCCTCCCTGATTAGTAGCCTGAGGTTTTGTCCTATAAAAGAAATATCAAAACAACTGGAGTTCATACTGCTTCCCAAAAGATTCAACTTATAACCCAAATTGAGCAACCACAAAGACAAGGAAGATCTCCCAGTTTCCTCTGAATAGGATACTTTTCCTTCTAATTCCATACAAATGGATAAAAGTGAAGAACTAATATAAACTTTTGGCTAACAAGGGGCTTTAAAGATTAACTAGTGTATAAAGCTGAAAGAAAAGCAAGATTTGTGTCATTTAATAAAACTATTGCAGGAAAATAATCCAAAGATAAAGCATAAAAGGAGGAGCTGTGATTCAAAGCAGAAATAAAAGCAGTGATTTAGGGGAAAATCTGAGATTGATAACTGCAAAGTCAAAAAGGAAGGCTCTGAAAGCAGTCGAGGAGCAAGCTGGAAGCTTCCCTCATAGCTTATGAAAAGCTTCATATGAATCACTTCCTACACAGATTGTTACAAGGCCCAATTTCTGTAAAGACAGCACTTGCACAACAACTTACACTACGATGATCTCAATTAAGGTAATTATTTTAGTTACAATGGTTCTAATATACATTTAATAATAATTATTTAATATCTACAGTCCAATAGAAGTATCAGTATAGCTAAAAATTCCAGCAGATACCATATTCATTAATTTCTATCCATACCTGAGAAATGCTTTGAATTGTACCATCAAAGGCAGCAAACCTCAAATTGTATAGTGTTGGAATAAACACAGATGTGTCTGTACCCATCTTTTTAAAGGTAAGTTTTGAAGAAAGCAGGAGAGAAAGAAAGCAGCATCACTAATACAACACGGTACTACAAAACTGCTATTCAGAAAGAGCACAGTGAGCAATGAAAGCTTCTCCTAGAATCACAGAACAGACTTTACAGATCATCTAGTTCCAGTCCCCCATCATGGGCAGGGATATCTTCCACTAGACCAGGTTGCTCAAACCACATATATTATGATAGGAAAAAGCAAAGGAAAATAGCTTTTTCTGCATAGAAGAGGATGAAGGAAATTGAGTGATATATTTTTTATCTGTATGATAGCTGCATTAACTTTCAAAACCCTTGTATACTTAGGAATTTAACTGTCCAGAGTTTTTTCCCATCACAACCTATAAGCTACAAGCACCCCGAATAAACTGCCAGAAAACGAAGCAAACCTCTGCTGTTTCAACCAAAAGACAAACATCCATATATTCTCGTCAGCACAGTGCAGAAATGTGGTTTTATTTTAGAAAACAAAACAAACAAAACTCTTCAGCCAAAAAGGCTGGAAGTAAAAAGCTGATACTAGGCATTTAAGCATCCCTTAGTGAGAAGTAGTGACTAAGTGTTTTGGCAAAGAGTCATTTAAATTCCAGTGTAGGTATTAGAATTTTTGGCAACTAATTTACTACGCAAGTCTAGTAGACTTTTGTAAAGACCTCTTTATTTTAACCCTGATTCATTTTATTTTTTTTAAACACACTACATGATTAGGCTGCAAGGAGCACAGGTATCAAAGCTAAGGTATGTCCATACTTCACCGCTAACTTGAAGGTAAAATCTGCCAGTGACTTGGCTGCATACAATTTGATAGAAGTCTCAGTGTCCCAGCATGACCTGGGAGTACACCTGAACTGAACTGCCTGGAGAAGAGCACCCTCTCCCCTGTGGAACATCTGAACGAGCATGATCTACTCCGTAAGCTTTCTGTGCAGCTTGGACAAAACAATCTGACAACATTACAAACCTTAGCTGCAAACCAGAGAACTTAATGTTGCTCTTGCCAATCCATGTGAAACCAGCTGAGCAATAAAGCTGGGAAATTAAGAATACCTTACTCTACTTTTCAATTTAGTCCCAAGTAAACTAGAATAACACTGAAGAAGAAAAAAAACAACACACACACAAAAAAAACCACCAACCAACCAAACAAACAAAACAAAAGAAACAAAAAACCAAAAAACCAAACCAAACACAAAACTCTAGAAAATCCCATTGAACACCAGAAGCAGTACTGGAATAGAAACTCTAATGTTGCTTTCTTACATACATGCATTATGATTGACACTTTCTTCATAGAATGGTTTAGGTCGGAAGGGACCTTTAAAGCTCATTCAGTTCCACCCCTTGCCTTGCCATGGGCAAGGACACCTTCCACTAGACCAGGTTGCTCAAAGCCCCATCCAACCTGGCCTTGAACACTGCCGGGATGGGGCAGCCACAACTTCTCTGGACAACCTGTTCTTACCACCTTCTTTCAGACTAACACCATTGTCCCTTTCCCATCACTACTTGCCCTGGTAAGAAAGACAGAGGAAGATTTTTTAGAAGCCCTCTAATACTGAAGGGCCATAATAAAGTCTCCTTGAAGTCTTTTTTCCTCCAGACTGAACCCCAACTCTCCCAGCTTTTCTTCACAGAAGAGGTACTTCGATCATTTTCATGGCCCTCCCCTGGACCCATTAGGTCTTTCTTACACTGAGGACCTCAGAACTGGACCGAGTGCTCCAGGAAGAATCTCACAAGAGCAGAATAGAGGGTATTTATTCATTTGTAAGTACACTAATTTATCTGAAAGACAAGCTTGCTAAGGTAAGTGCAAGAGTCTCTGAAATTCAGTGCCTTATGTCAAAGTCAGCCTAGATGGCCACAGTGATCCTTTCCAGACTAAAAATTAATTGGTTAATCTTCAGTTACATAAATGTGTGCTTATGCTGTCAACAATAGAGATACCATTTTTCCAACATCATATCCAAGCAATAAAATCTTCTGGCACATAACTGCTAAAGAAATTCTGTAAGAGGTATGTTGCTTCGTTGACTTCCACCTAGGAAGAACTGTGACTCAAAAAGAGGCTACGACACAAAAATATCTATAAAACTATTTTGAAATGCATGTAATGCACAAATAACTGATTTCCACTGAATATCTTCATTTTGTCTACGTCACAGTTCCTATTTACCAACCTTTCTCATCCCAAAATGAAAAAAATACGGGAAGAACTAAACTTCAGTTGTACTAAGAATAGGAAGATTCATATTTCATAGCATTATGCAAAGGGATACAAATGTAGTAATAGGAAGATACAAGGGTAATAATAGTTGTCATACTCAGCAAAGAGCATTGGAAGATTTTGCTTGGCTACAGACAGGATTTTTAAGCCAACCTCAAAGATTGAAATTAGCCTTCTAGAAAGGCTATTTATATAAAGTTTTAAATGATATTTTGATTGGAGAGTAGGAAAAGATTACACTTGTATTTTAAAAACAATGAAAGGTTCACCATACATGATTTGGTATCATTTTACATTCATCAACATCCTTCCATCAAGCTCTGTGTTTTGGTACTGACTGCAATACTAACTGATGAATATAGTATGTTCCACACTTAATTTCAATTTTGCATACAGAATAACTTCTAAATAAGAGTACCACAGCAGAAAGCAGCAAAATCATATTGCCAGTGCACTGTAATGCTACCCAAACAATCAACGCCTCACAGAATCACAGAATCCTAAGGGTTGGAAGGGACCTCGAAAGATCACAGAATTACAGAATCGCCAGGTTGGAAGGGACCTCTAAGATCATCAAGTCCAACCCATGCCCTACGCCTCCACTAAACCATGTCATCATGTTCCATATCCAGTCTCTTTTTAAACACATCCAGGGATGGTGACTCCACCACCTCTCTGGGCAGATTGTTCCAATATTTTATTATTCTTTCTGTGAAAAACTTCTTCCTAATATCCAACCTGTACCTTCCTTGGTGCAGTTTGAGACTGTGTCCTCTCGTTCTGTCCATTGCTGCCTGGTGAAAGAGACCAACCCCCACCTCTCTACAACCTCCTTTCAAGAAGTTGTAGAGAGTGATAAGGTCACCTCTGAGTCTCCTTTTCTCCAGGCTAAACAATTCCAGTTCTCTCAGTCTCTCCTCATAGGGCTTGTGCTCCAAGCACAAGTTCCACATCCTTCTTAAACTGAAGGGCCCAGAACTGGACACAGTACTCAAGGTGCGGCCTCACCAGCGCCGAGTAAAGGGGAAGAATAACCTCCTTGTTTCTGCTGGCCACACCATTCCTAATACATGCCAGAATGCCATTGGAGATCATCTAGTCCAACCCCCCTGCAAGAGCAGGGTAACCTAAATTACATCACACAGGAACTTGTCCAGGCGGGCCTTGAATGTCTCCAATGCAGGAGACTCCACAACCCCCCTGGGCAACCTGGTCCAGTGCTCTGTCACTATCACAGGAAAGAAGTTTCTCCTCATGTTCACATGGAACCTCCTATGCTCCAGTTTACACCCATTGCCCCTNCAGGAGACTCCACAACCCCCCTGGGCAACCTGGTCCAGTGCTCTGTCACTATCACAGGAAAGAAGTTTCTCCTCATGTTCACATGGAACCTCCTATGCTCCAGTTTAC
>NDXB01009745.1:2966-16731 GCA_002631895.1 Agapornis roseicollis
TTTTTTTTTTTTTTTTACTATTTTTTTTAAATAAGATGCTTTGTTAGCATTATATTTAGGAACAGGTATAATTAGGAGCAGGTATTAATGGAATACACTGAGTTGTGCTGCACTGTGGGTCTAACTAAATGATTACCAATGTCCTCTTGCTTCACTGCAAGAATTTCTCTTAAATACAATTTGTAAAATGTTCTCATATTAATGAATGAATGAATTGTTAAATCACAAAAACGTGTCCAAGGTAGCTGGGGGCTGCAAGCTGACAAGTAACAACTCAGAACCAAGTTCAGAAGCTACAAAATCCTCTTCTTTCATTTAATGATATAACTATTCTGTCAAACAAAAATAAAAGTCTATCAGCTTCTTTAAAGAGCTCCAATTCACTTTGTAATACAAAAAGAACATTTAGTGCCATGCTGAGAGTTAAATGTCCAGACAGGAAGGAAGGGTTGAAACTTCTTTTAAAATAAAGCAAAATTAATTTGGTCTATTACTCTAATCCCTCAAGACTTGACTGACCCAGTGAGTAACAAAAGATTCTTACACTTTTTTTAGAGCCAGATCACAGTTACGATCTGTCTGCAATTCTTCTCACTTCCCAGTCTCTCTGATCATACTCCTCAAATGTCAGACTTTTTGCCTTTATCTCTTCTCAGGTGGAATCGCACAATTCTGCCACTGTTAGACTGAACTCTTAACAATGCCCTGCATATCAGCTGTTCTAGAATGCTACATCCTGCTATATCAGGCCTTTATTACCTGAGGGATTCAACTTCTGGGAACCATGGGCAATGATGAATATGCCTGAATACTTTTCTTAAAGCGGAACATTTTTCACTTTTAAAAGAAAAAAAAGGAAAAAAAAAAGAAAAAAGAAGAAGAAAAAAGCATATTTTATGAAAGCATTTTAAAATGTTTAAAGTCTATATATTTCTCACCTGAATCTTTCTGTCTTTCATAACAAGTTATTTAAAGTTAATGTTATAAAAGCAATCTTTACAAAAGAAGCCCAAGCACTGTCACCCACTAAATCAAATATTTTTCTCCCATGTGTTAGTAAAGGCTGCAGGCTTTGCACCACATGGCCGCAGTAAATGCTTGGGCTTTCACAGTTTAGCTGGGAACCACAGAGGGGTGAGCAAACTGTGATAACTGACTGTCAAAAAACAAGATCATGTGTACCTGAGAGTAAGGGACCAGGATGCTAAGGACTTGCTGTGACCACCAGCACCCTGCTTGACAAAGACTGTCACCATTAAATTTAGCACTCAGAATGACCTTGGAAGAAGCATAATTTAAAAGAAATGGGCTAGATACTTTTAATTCTTCTTATACAACTATTTTGACTATAATACTAATGAGACTTTAATACATTAATTTCTATGGTGAGTATCAGTTCCACAGAAAAACTGTAGAATTTTGGTGAGACTGGTTTACTTAGATATTACTTAGGCTAGCAGTAAGTGCTTTCCAGGTATATAGTTTCTTTCTTTTTGTCTGTGTACAGAGTTTATACTCTTCTTGATTTGACGGAATTGTCAAGTTACTCAGGTGACAAAGCTAACAATGCATTAATGATTTTAGTAAGCTTTTATTTTTTCAGCCGATGGCTTATATTGTTTCTAATTCAAGTGCTTTTTTGTAGTATATTAAATAAATATCACCATAAGGCAAAATGCTTGTTAACCATTTTGATGTATAACATTTACGAATAGTTGCACAGGAGATCCATTTCCTTTGCCAACTGCATCCCATTCTGGCAGTCAGACTATCCTTTTGAGATATTTTTTACAATTTCATAGACCTATTCTCATCACAGAGCCTGACAAAGCCTTACACTTGGTCACTATGATGTAACTTAACTTTGTACTAACTTCTAATTCTACCATCTTGAGGCATGACCTCCCTATTTTGAGCCTGTGACCATGTTAGTTGCTAGTGAACTCACAGTCAGACTAACATATAGGATGAGAGGCCCAAGTTGGGATGAGGATCTTGAAGGTTTGGGCACCAGCTACCAGAGGAGAGTGAGTGTCTAGATCCAGCTACTGGACAGAAGTAATGACTGGGGCCAGGTACAGCAGAGGCCTGTGTTTCATGTGTGCATGTAATCATTAGTGAACTTCAAGCTGAATTAGCTGATGAGAAGTCCACCACCTGGAAAAACCCAGGTTTGGAGCAGGTGTTTAGATCCAGGCATGGATATTGTATAAAGTTAAAGCCCACAATATTTTCTTCTTAAAGAAGAAAGTAGCTCTCTTTTTCCAAATCTAGGTGTCCAGAACCATAAGTACAGTATGTTGTAGTTTTAGTAAAAAACTTGGTTACTGGGTTTATTATAAAGCTCACAGTATCTGTATGCAGGAATCAATGCACTAGAAGTTTACTTTCTTTGATTAGACAAAAGATAGGTCCCTAAGAATTTATAAGGCCTATTACCTTAAGACTTTAATAGTTCAAGTTAATAAGCTCCTTTCTCACTTCTATATCATGTGCACAATAAGCATTTTTATTTTAATTACAGCAGTTACTGAACTGGAAACCATGTGCATAAAAAATATATATCTTATACTATAGTTGGGGCTAATACTGACTTTATTCTTATAATCAAGAACAGAAGATAAACCTGCCACCACCTTTATGCTCATCACTAAGTTTTAAACTATATCTGCTTTGCAGTTCTGACAATGCAGCCTCATTTTCAGAAAATCTTGAACAGCAGCATTAGGACATATACATCATGATAACTCAGTGATTTTCAACAATTTCAGGTAGTTTGGTCTGCATGGCTAGTCTAGTAACAGATGTAGTAGAGTACATTTATGAAAGCAATAGCACAAAATCAATTTCATCTGATGGCTAAAAACAGTATTCCACAGTTTCATTTAAAAAGAAAAGGAAAAAATAAAAGATAAGAGAAAGAAGGTAAGAATTTATATCTTTCTCCAGAGGAAGGTAATGGGCTCATAAGACTCCTTTACTACTACCTTGTATAAATTAGATATGATTATCAAATGATTTGTTAACAGATACTACAGAAAATCCTAAAATAAACATTGCAGTTATCATACTGATGAAATCTTCATCATTAACTCCTGTGGACATAAAAGAACCAGAAAAAGGTATGGTTATTGTTCATCTGCCAAGATGAGGAGGAATCTGTCTATAATGATGAAAAAGGACTAGTTAAGAAGCCTTAAATTAATGCCATTAAAATTTACTAGACTAGGCAACAAAATATTGACTCATTCAGTCCTTAAAGATATAATGAAATAGCTAGTAACATACTCATCTATCAGCAATGTTACGTTTATTACTGTGGAGTAAGAGAATATGGAGAAAAGTAGAAAGAAGCAGTAATACCGTATAGTCAAAATTAATATACTCCTATACCATGCAAATAATGCTACTATTGAAATTTTACCTTAATTTTATGGCTTTTTTAGATCTAATCCAAGAGATACAGTATAACATTTTTTTGAAACAAACAGATGAGAACCATATGTTAGAATCCAACAGATTAAGGATGCAATTCATCTTAATCTTTCAGGCATACAAATGCAGCTATTTAGTCCTAATTTGTTCCAACTCTCCAGTTCGTGTAAGGATTTGTGCCCTCAGTAGTTATTTTACCCTATACTAAGATAGCTAACTAAAAACCTTAGTGTGAAGAACCTCATCTTTTTACTGACTCTGGAAAAAGTCTGGATTTTTATTTTAGCCTATATGCCTTAATATTTTGATAACTAAATTATGAAAGAAAAAGTGTTACTGAAATCAGCATGTATCTTCCATAGATTAAGAGAAGAAAATGCCAGGAAAACATTCCATAGCCTATTAATACATTCCGTATCTCACTCAACACCCGAAAGCTTGCTTGTAGGTTATCCAGAACAATTATAAATGAATGAAAAGAAAGGAACACTCTAATATGAGATAGAATAATTAATCTTGAAAAACTTGTATTCCGGAGGACATACAGGAGTACCTAAAAAGGTAGAGTGACATTTTTTTGTTCATCAGGAGTAAATGCTATGGACCATTAAAATGCGTCAGCACACTGAAGAGCTTATTCATACTTATCAGCCAAAGTTTTTTGATATTTTATTGTCTTAATATTTATTTTATTAGAAACTGAACAGAAGGTATTAATATCTATAAACTGCATTTTTTTTACTGTACAGTTCGTATCCTTTAAATCATAGCAGTGTTGTCTTGATTACTTGAGGCCAAGATCATAACTTCTATCATAATTTCTATTTCTTCTAAGCACTTTCTATAAGCTGATTAAATTCAGAAAAAATAATGAATTAAAGACAAAAGTTAAGTATATCATATCTCATAGCTTTCTTCCTGATAATAGAATTCTAATAAAGAAAAGTTATAGCTTAAGAATCTGATATTTTATACTACAGATAGTTTGACATACTTATTCCAAAACAGTGAGTCAAAGCTATTCATCTATTTTTTAACATTCTCTTTACTAATTCCAAGTGTGTGAATACTGAACTAAGATATCCACACAACTTTAAGGGTTTTCACTTTGTTTAGGAGACCTTCCCACAAGTCCATCCCCCTGTCACCTTCCTCAAGACCAAAAGATGTCAAAATGAAGTAGTGCTTTATTTTCATGGTATGCAACAGCATGGAAGAGAGAGATTTAGAATGTTACTTTTTTAAAATTTATTTTATATATATTTCTTGCATTTTCTCCTTGAGTATTATATATTTTTAAAGCAGTCTCTTGTAAAAATAATTTAATATTTCCTAGGCAATCTTATTTTCATAGCATTTATAATTTTCTGCTTTATTTTATTCTTTGAACTATAGCAGTGTATCAATTCCAAAAATATCTATATGTATATAAGTAAATATGTATATGTGTGTGTACGTATATGTGTGCCATACCAAAAATATTTCAACTTTTTTAGATGTTCCTTAAGAAATGACTTAAAGTTTTGAGCTTATTTCTATTTCATTGAAGGGTATATTTTTCTACTGGGGTTTAGTGGCTTTTAGTTCTCCAAATTCCTTGGTGAATATTTCCTTCATAACTCAATATAAGTTTAAAAGAGTGAAGATTTTCTTTACAGAACAGTGGCAGACAGTGTCATGTTCTCTGCGATGTCCACTGTCACACATGAGACAGACCGTGTGATTGAGGGAATACTGTCTGCTTATCAAATGGTATTTACAGGACCACCAACACAGTGAAGGGAAATTATGCTACTCCACCATGACTTGAAAAACCTTAGAGTGTATTCACCTACAATGTGTCTTTATTATCAACAGCTGTTAATATGATAAATTATTCAACATCTACAAAAAATAAAGTCACGATGAAGTAAGATTTGATTGGAGCTTACTTTTCACCACAAAGCTGTCCATATCCATGTGTTCTGTCCATCAGCTATTATGCAGGCTCCCACGTGATACACAGAGATAATTTCTTTCATCCATCTTCCATACCTGACATACTCAGCCAACACTCAACATTTCTTCCTTCTTGTTGCAGACTTCAAACTGAGTCGTTTGTATTAACATGGAGTTAGATAAACACAAGTAACACATTCTTTATTAAAAGACCCACCTAGTTCTCTGCCTGGCAACTATCTAACAAGGGGCTTAGGTGATAAGGGTTACAGTTATAGCTATTTATAGTTTATTCAGTATTTGTATAATCATGTCTTTCACTGGTTATGTAAAGCACATTGCAAATTGTGTTCTGGTACAGAGACACTTGGGAATCTCTGACTACACATGAACTGGTGCTAACCCCTTTACAAGAATCCCTTACTGTAAAAGCACCCTCCGAAGAAATGGGAGGCTGTCAATCAGTACCTACTTCTCTCTCAGAGACAAAAGTCTAAAGGCTTTCAATATACCTAACTTTAAATAACTTTCCCATCAATCATGTAGACACACACCAAACAGAGGTCATATGTGGAAAATCTATTCTACATAAATCTGTTTTATCTGGAGCTCTAGTTATATGAGGAGCTAGAGACATCAGTGTGGAGCACAAAATGCATCCATAGTACTTCCCAGGGTGATCTAAAGAGAGTATTAACTAATTGTTTCAAGTAGCTCATGAAAACTGTGTATTAACTGGTGAAATTCAAGCTGTATTTGACTCTTCTGCCCATCTCTCAGGAACAGTTTAAGATAACTTTAGGGTTGTATATCCAAAAGGTAGTCATGGTGCAATACCTGTTATGGAAATAGAGTATCTCACATAATTTAGATCTCTGTTTTCAGTTGCCATTGCAACTGTTTTTCACAGTAGTCTAAGCAATCTTAAATTAACCTTTTTTTAAAAACAGCAAAGGACTCATAAAGGATTGCCAAGGAAAACTAAGCAGGGTTTCATCACAGGTCCTGCTACAAGTTGTGTTAACAGACCATTGGAATACTTAAGATTGATTACTGGGACTTATCACTAGATGCACTTCTGAATTTATTATATTAACTTGTCTTTGTGTTAGCAGTATACATTAATCTATGGGATTTTTTTTTTACTTTTTAAGCCTTGTGAAATATAATATTGTCTTCAGTATAATGTATGGAATTAAATGAATAATTTCAACATACTAATTTCAATTTATCTCAATGAATTGCAGCAGCAGATTTTGGGAAAAGTAACAACATAAAAGGAAACATCTGCTGAAAATGAGTACCAAACTAGTTTATGACAGTTAAAGCAAGATTACACTCAGTACAAATGTAAATAGATGTTACTTTAATGCAGGAGCAATTCATCAAAATTTACAACTCTTTATTGTTATCAATATTAATAAGGAGGTTTTCTAGACTTCATGATTTGACAAAACATAAAACATTCAATTTTGTATAACTCTCCAATATTATTAGGAAAAAGCATGCAAAATAAATTATTGTTAATAAAAGATGTTAATAATTGCCTAACTGTAAATTACTGTTACTATTTAAAAGATGCTAATAATTGCTTGACTGTAAAAATCTGTGCTGAATATTGTTATGCACAAAAAACTTATTTCAGGTAATGGGAATGTCTGTGACTTTAATATCATATTTGGATTCTATTCCTATTTTTCATATGGAGTGCCATTCACTCCTGAATTTCTGAAACATCATTTCAAGTAATTGTTTGCAAGTTGATGACAAGTATGCTCTATTCCAGGAAATTATTGATTAACTTAATACCTAAGAAGTACTCTAGATAAATATGAATTTACATTTTCTTATTTGCATCCAAGAGAACAGTTACACAATGGTTGGCTAAAGAAATTATTTTATATAATATTTTAAAGATCTTGGCATGAAAAAGTATTTCTGGGAAATGTGCTGATGACAAGACAGGAAAAAGTTTGGATAGAAGTCTCAAGTCAACAGCATAGCAGTAAGCACTAAAGTAACAGATACAGATAATTAGTTCAACAATACAGAAGTCATAGAATCATAGAATATCTTCAGTTGGAATTGATCCACAAGGATCATAAAGTCCAACTCCCTGTTCCTCACAGGACTATCTATAACTAGGCAAGAGCATCATCCAGGCACTCCTAGAATTCTGATAAGCTTAGTGCCACGATCACTTTCTTGGGAGCTTGTTCCAGTGGTTGATATCCTAATGTCCAGTCAGAACTTCCCCTGACAGAGCTTTTTCATGTCCTGTCACTGGTCACCAGCTCTCTAGCTTATCCAGATCTGTCTTTAAGGTTTCTAACCCTTGAGGGAATCCTTGTTTAGTATTATCGGAAAACTTGCTTAATGTACACTTTGCATGCATATCATTTATAAAAATATTAAAGAACACTGGCCCTACAAACTGAGCCTGGGGAACCCCATAGGTGGCTGGTCACTTGCCTGACATTTGCTACAATTCTTTGAGCCCGACCCGACAGCCAGTGTCTGACTCAATATACTATGAACTTGTCTAGCTCTATGCTGCCTATTTTGTCTAGAACGGTACTGTGAGAGGAATTTCAGAAGCTTTGCTTTCCTCACCCCCTGCCAAAAAAACCAATAAATTCCACACCCACTGTCTTCCTTTGGTCAACAAGATGGGTGACCTCCTCATAAAAGCAGAGTAAGTTGGTTAAGCAGGACTTTTCCCTTGTGAGCCCATGTTGACTACAACCAAGTATTTTTCAGTGACTTTCAGAATAACCTTCTCTATAATTTTACCAGACACTGAAGCAAGACTGACAGGCCTGTAATACCAGGTCTTCCTTCTTCCACTCCTTGAAAACTAAGACAAGAAGTGAAATCATATGGTAAAGGATTATTACCAGTAACAGGAATGTCTGAGTTAAGATAAAGAGACTGAAATGAGTCTATCATGAGGATGATGTAAAAATAAACAGTAAATAGGTTTTGGGGGTAGATCAAGTGTTCAAGGCCAGGTTGGATGTGGCTTTGATCACTCCAGTCTAGTGGAAAGTGTCCCTGGCCATTAGGGGATTGATTTCAGACATCTACAACATATATCTAACATTGAAAACTAATGACTGTCTTTAATAAGAATCACAGCAATATCAGTAGTAGTAGAAGACCAACATATATAGCTGGAAATAGCACCTCAGCATACAATTTTATTTTGCTGGGTATTGTGTAAATGTGATGTTGAGGAAAGACTAATTGTAAACACTAATTAGTAACAGCTATGAAAATTCCGGTGCGTTGTAGGGTCATTTAAGTGGCATCCCAAGTTATTTCTTCATAATATTTACTACTTGTAAGTAAAAAAAAAATGAATTATATAACAGAGAAGGACTTAGTTAAGAGAAGCACGGTAAAGTGCAAAATGTTTTGGTCAACCCTGTTTCTCATAAGTGCAGAAGATAATACCTTGCCCCTTGAATGGGGAACACTCCTATTTCTTACTGCTGTAACTGCCTGAAAGCAAAGGACGGAAAGGAAAATCTCATTTTTGCCTTTTTTGCTTCATATTCTTTGAACTGTTTTTTAAGAGCAGGTACTATCTGTACTGCTGTTGTACCTTAGCTTGTGAGTAAACTGAATATCAAGTGAATTACAGTCTAAAATGCATTGGGTTTGAGTGATTGTTAGTTTGGGAATCAGAGTAGAATCTTTCCTTTGGCAAAAAAGCAATAAGGTGCCTACTATTCACTTTTTCTTTTCATCCACTTCAGAAAAATCTGTATTTGCCACAGTATACAGGTCTGGGTTTTCTGCAGATTTAATGGCAGTGAGACAATGAAACAGTTAAATAAATGTGTAGTCCCTAAAGAGGTCGGTTGAGGTGCATTTGATCTAACTTAATGTGCCGCACAGAGACTTGAAATTGGATTAATACTTCTTGTTCACATTTGAAGCACAGAAAATTGCTCAAAGACAGATGGAAGGAGAGCAAAAATATCTAAAAATAAAATTCCTGGTGGAAATAAGGATTTTCACAGTTCAATTTGGTTTCTTCTAAGACATAAGTCTCAAGACACTGAAGTGAATAACCCACACAAAGGAAATTTAAGAATATTGCAGTACTAAATTTTCTAGGAAAAAAAAAAAGCCAACCAGAAATGTCAAATCAAGAATTATAATTATTATTATAATTATATTATTGTAATTACACAATTTATCTTCATTTGCAACTAATGAAATACCTCCAAATTGAAAATAGAAAGGAGATATAGATTACAGCCCTATAATACCAATTAACCATATTCTAGTTGACTATTATTTATAGTTTTATTATTTAACTTGTCTGTGAGAGAGAATAATATTTATTATTTCCAGAGCAACAGGACACAATTGTGTTTGCAGCATTTTTCAGTTATAGCAAGAAATACTCTGAGGATATCTGAAGTGAATGACATCCTGCTATCTATAGTTTTTGTCTAGCAATTGAGGAAAAGCTAAATCCCTAGCTACTAGAATCACACAACCTATAAATAGTTCAATTTTTCTGTCTCCATTGTAACAGAAGATCACAGTAATTACAAGTATACTGAATAAATCATAGCCATAAGGCTTGCTATACATTTTGCTTAAGTTCAGTGTATATTAAGATTACTTGTCACTGAGTTATAGAATATTATACTGTATTGTACTATACTATACTGTACTATACTATACTATACTATACTACACTACACTTACACTACACTAAACTACACTACACTATACACTACACTACATTACACTACATTAATTTTCTGGCATTTTTAATTCCTTCCTTGCAGTGAATAATCAGGTTTAATATTAGGTTGCATGTCAAATTTGAAATGGTAACCTCAGATGGTCTTTAATACAAGAGCATTTCCAAATTGTGATTTATCTAACTTCAGCTGCCTATTTTAGAGTGAAAAGATTATCCTATGATTACATTTTTAAATTCATAGAATCATCATCATAACTTCATAGAATTTGTTGGATTAGAATCAAGATGATCTAGATCACCTAGTTTCATGGGCTGCTCAAAGCCCCATCCAACCTGACCTGGAAAACTTCCAGGGATGGGCATCCACAGTTTCCCAGGGCAACTTCTTTCAGAGTCTCACCACTCCCACAGTAAAAAACTCTTCAAATACCTTAAGCTAATTCTAAACTCTGTCAGTATAAAGTCATTGTCCCTTGTCCTATCACAACGTGCTCTTATAAAAAAACCTCTTCAGATTTCTTGTAGTCCCCATAAGAGAATGTAAAGTAGCTAGAAGGTCTCCCTGAAACCTTCTTCAGGCTGAACAAGCCAAACTCTCTCAGTCTGCCTTTGTAAGAGAGGTGCTCTAGCCCTCTGTCATCTTTCTGGCCCTCCTCTGGACTCAGTCAAGGAGATCCACATTCTTATGTTGGAGGCTCCAGAGATAAATGCAGTACTCCAGATGGACTTCCGTAACAGCAGAGCACAGGCACAGAATCACCTCCCTTGAGCTGCTTATCACACTTCTTTTGATGCAGTCAAGCATATAGTTGGCTTTCTTGGGTGCAAGCACACATTGTAAGCTCATGTTGAGCTTACCATCAACCAACACTCCCAAGTCCTTCTCAGGGCCGATCTCCATCCAATCTCTTTTCAGGCTGTAGTTTTGCTTGGTATTGCACCAATCCAGGTGAATGATCTTGCACTTGGCCTTGTTGAACTTCTTAAGTTTTATGCTGGTCCACCTCTCAAGCATGTCAAGGTCCCTCTGGATGGCATCCGTTCCCTCCAGTGTGTCAACTTCACCACACATTCTGGTGTTGTCAGAAAGCCTACTGAGGGTGTGCTCAATCTGATTGTCCATGTTGCTGACAAAGATGTTGAGCAGCTCTGGTCCCAGTGCCTGCCCCTGAGGGACACCACTCATTCCTGGTCTCCACTTGGACATTGACCACAAATTTCTGAGCATGACCATCCAGCCAGTTTCTTATCTGCAAGTGGTCATGTCTCTTCAATTTAGAGACAAGATAGTTATGCAGCACAGTGTTAACTGACTTGCACAAGTCCAGGTATATAACATCAGTCATTCTTCTTTTATCCATCAATGCTACAGACCCATCATAGGAGGCCATCAAATTTGTCAGGCACCATTTGCCCCTAGTGAAGCCATACTGACTGTCACTAATCATCTCTTTATTTTCTGTTTGCCTTAGCATAGTTTTGGATCAAGACAAGACTGACTGGCCTGTAGTTCCCTTGGTCTTCCTTTTTTATCTTATTTAGTAATGACAGTTATGTTTTCCCTTCATTAGCAAACAGGAACTTCACCAGACTGCCACATCTTCTCAGATATGTTGGATAATGGCTTGTCAACTTCATCCACCAGTTCCTCAGGACCCACAACAGGTCTCAGGGGCTTCTGCACCATCAGGTTCTTCAGACAGTCTTGATCCTGGTTCTTTCTGCAGAAGGCAGTTCTTCATTCTCCCATTCCCTGCCCTTGACCTCTATGACTTGGGCAATGTGACAGGAGCACTTGTCAGTGAAAGTCCAAACCAGAAACCTCATGCGTACCTTGCCCTTCTCCATATTTTGAGTTACCAGGAGTCCCATTTCCTTGTGGAGGGGGCTCACATTTTCCTTTGTCTTCTTCTTATCCTTGATATACCTATAGAAGCTTTAAGAAGTGACTATTCAGTGTTTAGTACACAAACTTTAATGCAATAATTTTATTTCTAATGATCTTAAGTTAGGATTGATTAACCTAAGCCTTTGCATACTAGTAGCAAGCTTTCAGCAGTTTTCCTGAAATACATGTAGACCATGAAGTACAATATATGTTCTCAAATCCCCAAATCAAGTTTGTTTACCTCTGCTTAGAGCTTTGCCTGGTCTTGTTCATTTTCTTAATTATGATTCCTGTATAGTGGGGAAGTGGTAAAGTCACCATCTTCAGCCTCATGCACTGCTAGAAATCACAACTGTAACTTTCTGAAATCTCATGAGATACTTTCAAGGAAAAGTAAGCACTGAACATGGTATGTGCAACTAAGTTAGGGTGCAGTAGTATAATATTGTACATCTAATCAGATAGACTGTAGATGAGCCAATAAGGTAGCTTTGTTTTATGAGTTTTCTTTGTCTATTCCATAACTACCAAATAGTTATATTTTTTTTCTGGCAGGCATGAGGCAATTCAGGAATTTCTCCTTTTTTTCTTTTTTGCACCATACAGTTATTTTAATTTTGTGCCAGGAAACAAACAGGATGATAAAAATATAAGTCATGAGTTTTATACTAACAGCAATACAACAAAAAAAATTGATGGCTTTTAGTATTGGTTTAATTGAATTATGAACTTCTGAATATCTTCCTTCGGAAACATAGTGAGGTGTTTTCCATAGCCAAAAAACCCCCAAACTTATAGGATAAGAATGAGTCATTAATGAAGAAAGGAATATTTAAGAAAGATAGAAAAGACATAAAACCCCTATTACTTGAAAAAACTGATAAAATTTAACAGTCTTACAACATTTTAGTTGGGGCAAAATGAGGCAGAAGAAAACAACATAAATCATAAAATGCCAAACCTGGATTGCCTAGAGAGATGAATGACTTAAGCATAACCTTATTTTATCAGGTAAAAATCATTATGGAGATTAGTTTGTGCATTTCTTATTATTTATTTGTCACAAAAGAGGAATTAGTTGGGTCATATCTCATTTATAAGGAAGATCTAGCTGTTTAAATCAGAAAGAGTAAAGTCAGTTTGCCTTCTCCAACATCTTTAAACTAGACCTATGAATTAATTATATCCAGGGGCAGCTCTTACCATGGGAATAGTGAGATCTGTTCTCAGCAGAATTTAATATCCTCTGATTAAAGCAATATGACCCCCAGCATTTTTCTGTGGCTTCTTTTCCTCTTGCACTAAGCATGAACAGCATATAAGCTACCACCTAACCCAGATCCAAAACAAACTGGAATGGGAAATTTTAATTCTTTTGCAGAATCAGTGAAAATAAGTAGCTGTCTTTAAAGACCTCAGGAGGAATAACATGTCTGGCTAATATGGCTGTCTAAATTTCTTAACCATAATTGTCTCTTTGATAGCCGGTAACAGAGTTTTTAGTCCTACCTCAGGTTACAGGCTTTTCAAAACAGATATACTTTTAAAGTCATCAAAACCTGTACTGTACATGTGGTGATCACTTTCAGAATGAAGAAAATACTGATCTCACATTATTTTTTTCTGGTGAGAATAATGATTATAAAAGGAAGGAAAAAAGGTACTTTAATTACAATTTCAAGAGAAATTTCAGAATAACTCCGTCACTGATCAAAGTCCAAAATCAGGGAAAAAAAAAAAAACAAAAACCAAAACCAACCAACCAACCAAAAAAA
>NDXB01009745.1:16857-27149 GCA_002631895.1 Agapornis roseicollis
AAAAAAAAAAAAAAAAACCCAAAAAAAACCGAACATAAAAATCCTTATTCCATTTATTTTAATTCTGAACTTCCTAAACTGCAGTTCATTTTCTGCTACACAGGGCTAAAAATACAAATACCTTAAACAGTTGTTAATAAGGGAATTAATTGTGTTATCAACAACAGAATATTTTTTGAGGGCATCATGGACTTAGTTCTTTGCCACTGTAATCAATAAGAACTTAACACTGACTATCAATATTTATAGTTATACTCAAACAAGAAGCTTTCAACCCAATAAGGACTAATTCTGCCTCTGTCATTGATTGGTTTTATTCTTTAAGACTCTGCACCAGTCTGCTGAACTTTTACTGTATCTGTGAAGTCTTTTTCACTTTGGATTCTCTGATTTCGAAGAACACATAACCTCATTCTGAAGATTTTCACTTGATCAGTTGTTTTATGATCAAGTGAAGTTCTATGACTCACATATCTTTCTTGTCATTTTTAACTCCTTTCTCATTTTATAAAGAATATGACTGCAAAGTCTTCTTTTAACCAAGCTTGTTAATGGATACTACAGTTAACGCAGGCAGATTGTATGCAGGATGATGGTATTAACTTCATCTCTTTAGGAAAATGGGATAAAAATAGTTATTTTCATCTTCTATGGAATGCCTCCCAGTTCATAGAAGACTGCTTAAACTCCAAGTTAGATGAACATCGACATGCACGCTAAATCACCCTATGTTGTTTTTGTAATAGTCCATGTATAAAAGAAGAAAAACATTATACAATTCCCAACAACACAATAGAAGCTCTAGGTGGCTTTCATTTCAGGTTCTGAACATATATTCCAGTTGCTTCTGATATTGTCCCTGCAAGTTTGGTCATATATGCTTATGTAATTTCTGTCTTCATGGTCTTCAGTAAAATTGTAGATTCTTTGCTAAAGAAACATGGCAAATTAAAACATAATCTATCTGTGCCTCCATTTTGAGAGATTTCAACTGAAATTCACTGAGATTTGAATTTCTTCTATTTGCCTGTCTTTTTTAAGTTTTGAAAAGATACGTATGGCAGCATGGATAGGTTTCATTTCAGGAGTCACTTGTGCCTTCCAGTTTACAAAATCTGATAGACTTAAATTTCTATAAACAATGAATTTGCAAGCCAAGACAGATCAACCAGTTTTCCAGAAAATGGGTGTCAAAAATTGTTACTGATGTAATAGTGTTTATGGTCAACTGCATGGCAAAATGTAAGGGAAAATCAAAAAAAAAAAAAAAAAAAAAAAATCNCAGTTTTCCAGAAAATGGGTGTCAAAAATTGTTACTGATGTAATAGTGTTTATGGTCAACTGCATGGCAAAATGTAAGGGAAAATCAAAAAAAAAAAAAAACAAAACATCCAAGTCAAAAGCCAAAACCAAAAAATTGGAATACTTAGAAAAAATTTTTTCTTTAAATCCTCGTATGTTAATAACAGCCATTTTTTCCAATAGATTTACATATCCTTATGGACACCATGCCAGATGCTGGTCAACATTTTTTTTTTTTCAAATTTCATGTGGGAGAAAGCAAAAAATTTACAGGACTTGAAGATGATTTGCTTGAATTGCAGTTTCATTGTCATAAAGCAATATAGGGTTTTCTGGCATTGAAGACAGACCCTCATTGACCCTTAAATGAATGAAACAAGAGCAGAAGAAGAGTAACCAGCATGAACTTTAAAGTGCTCGCTTTTACAACTGAGCTACTCTATTTGATAGAGATTTATCTTGCTTATGGACCTTCTTGAGTCATTTATTAAAAAGCATGCTGAGACATCTTCTTAGATATATGAGTATGCAAAATAAGATTACTTTAATTTGTAAAGTAAGATTAATTTAATTAACATTTAAAATAACAGTTGGATTTATTTTGGATAATTTGTATTCAAAAATCAGTTCTGAATGAACTTGAATTATGCTGAAAGGATGACAGGAAATTTCCACTATGCAGATGTACCAAGTACCAATGCTTCTAACTGCTGGATATTTGTAGAGTGAGAAAGTCTCATTATAAAATGTGTGGGTAACTTAGAAAATTCTAAATTTCTCCAGAAGCACAAAATCTACCCTTGTATAATGTTTTCCTACAATGTCACCAAGGCTGCTTAATTTGTGTTGCAAATAGCTTAGTTTGGGGATCTTCTCTGGATAGCTCTCCATCCCATGACTCCTTTTCTATTCCCTGTTTCTTCTCAAACTACGCAATAAATAAAACTGCCTTCTTCAATCACCTTATGCATACCTCTGGCTCCTACACTGTCTGCATGAAGTTAATCTACTTTTATTTAAGCTATTTCTGATAAAAACCTCAACAAACAAACAAACAAAACCCAGTATATTTTGATTTGAAATAATACATTTTTTACCTTCCTTCAAAGGAGGTCCTGTGAAAAGATTGATTAATATAAGACTTTCAGTTACTATAATAAGAAGCACACAGAGCAGCATATAATTGAAACAGATAATTAAGCAAAAGTCTCAGTATCTATTTCTGTCCTTATTAATATTCTTTTTACATACATAAGTTAAGTTTTTTGGTTTGGGTTTTTTTTCCTCCCCTCTCTATATGTAACATCTCTTTTCAGTGTATATGATGTATCAAGATTCTGCAGCTCCTTATAATTAAATGAACTACAAAAAAGAACTTTAAAAATATCATCTGTCTTTTCATGGAGTTTGGAAAAGTGTCCATACATGCAACAAGACTGTAGAATACAAATTAAACTGCTTGCTTAAAATAAGTATGAACACAATATCCCACTCTCTCCTGGATGCATCTGAAGAAAGATGCAAACCTCTATTGTTATTCTATTTTGTGTATGGAATCTGTATTAGCATTGCCATTCAGCATGGTAACAGAAGTTCCCTTCTTTGTCAATTCCAGCTTCTGTTCCTAGACTATTCAGAAAATAAATTACGCAAAATAGCATCCTGAGTGGCAATTAATAAGACGCTGACTACTTGGAGAAAACAGAAACATCTACTTGCACTTGTTTGCAGTTATCCTATTTCCATGGGGAAATTACAACAGTTAAATCACAGCACATAAGGACAGATTCATCTATGAAGTATGTTCACAGTATTGCTTTTCACATCCTTCCTAGTGACAAGTGATACAAGTAGCCATTTGAAGGTAACATGGGGATAATTTTGAACAACTGATATGTGTTCCTTAAATATTCATGCCACACAGTCTTTTCTTGACAAGATATAGTTCAGGCTCTGTGTCTATGAAAGTCCCTACAGCAGGAAAATCAGGAGGAGTTGCAGGGGTTTACTTTTTTATAGTTTGATGATTTCATTATCATTTTTCTTCTGCTTATCTATAATAACTAATTTTGCATTCTTCCTGTCCATAGTTTTTACATTGTTTGCTGGTCTAGGTTACCTTTGTACTGGGTTTGTGAATATTGTTTGAGAGGAACTATATTTCTTCCTGAATTGTGTGGGCTGGTATTGCAAATTCTAGTCAGACTAAAGTTCAGCATAGCCAACAAGAACAAGGCATGAAAAAATTCTTTTGGTGACTGAAGAGCCTTTATTTGTGTTTCCCTTTTTCATCTGGAAAATAAAGAGAAGGATGTTTTTCAGTGGTACAGGTAGGAAAAATACATTAGGAAATTTAATGGGACTTTTACCTCCTAGGCAGTCAGGCTTTGAGACTTCGGGGTTGGATTTTTATTGATTCTTGACCAGCAGAACAGCTGGTCTGGTTATCTAGACCCTGGTTAGTCTATACAAAGATAGACTTAGTGAATTTTTATTGTATACTTTTAATTAAGTATGCTGTGAATATAAATGCTTGTCTTGAATAAACACTTTTATGAAAAATGTTTCATTATCTTAGTATTTTTCAGTATATTCCTGAAATATGTTATTGAGGTGCCTTTTCTTAATTGAAAGTATAAATTTTGTTATTCCTATGAATCAGCTTCAAAATATGTGTAGTTACTAGCCACAGAAAATTAAAAGAGAAGTTTGAGATTTTATTTTCAAGGTTTCAGTTTCAGTTAAAATCATTTGGAAAAGCTAGTGCTTTATAGTCCCTTTGTGGCAGCACACATGGGATCACACAAGCTCATTTTAGGTGTTCATGTGACCATTTGTATAGGCACATTATAAACTTGTCTAAAAGACTAGTTTAGGTTATCAGTATTTTTCCCAAGTGGACCTTTTCCTTAGTCCATACAAAAGATGTTGGATTTTCCTTCATAAGCAGCTATTCCAATATTTATGTTTGTCTTCTTTGCCTAGCCCGTATTATTCTAGCTCTGTTCTGAACAGCCAATTAATCGTGTTCTCACAGGACTTACCTCTGGTGCTCATCATCACATCTCTGCTAGTTGAATGTTTTAAAGATATTATTTCATATGCATGAAAGTTCCTATGAGGAGAAGAAATGTTATGAACAGTATCTTACAGATACTGAGAAAGTGAAATTAATAGTTTCCTTTGGAATGACAAAAAAGTCAGTAATTTTATTTCATGAAGGATTTTGACATCTGACTTCTCCCTAAACTTGCCTTTCTTCAATTTCATTTGTCTTCTAAATCAAAACCATAAATAATTGACTGCCCTATGCGAAAATGTATATGGATCTCCCCAGTTCCGCCAAAGAAACACTGTCCCTACAACCTTATTCTATGATTTTGTGATTCTAACTCTTCAGAACACATACTAATGAGAAGCTATGAACACTGCAGTCAGGGCTCCTATGAATCTAAGAGATGGCTTACCAAAGAGAAATCTATTGTTACTAAGCAGGAATGGTTCTGCTGGACTCCCACTAATTATCAGGGAAATCTCATTAAGACTGGGTTGCCTCCCTGAAGATATTCCATTTGAATTTTAATGAACAGACTATCTGATAAATAGGTTTAATTTCAACTAATCTCATCATTCAGTTTTTCAAGATGTGGATCTAATATTTTCAGATTAATTGGTAGTCAATTTATTGTTCAAAATGAATATCTCCTGGAGTTCTGTTACAGTTCTTAACTGCAAATTAGAATAGACTCAGGTGGGCCTTCTCATGGGTGACTAGAGGAAAAGATTTAGTTCCATGGACTTTTTCAACATTATATAGGATCCCTGCAAAGAAAGGGATAGAATCAAATTCTCAGCAGGTACCACTCCATATTTTAGTCATGAGAATGGCCCTTCTCTTTGTGGTTGTCACACTCACCTTCATTATTTTCTGTGCTCTCCATGCAAAATATTTTGTTTCCAAAAGATTTTCCTTGGAACTATGTACAGTCTTTAATATAAAATGAGTATTGGAATCAGGTTGCCATAAAAATGGGGATGCAAAACTATTTAAATACATATTAAATATTTTTAATACAAGCAGACTTTACAAATTAACTGTTTTGGTTTATAATGATACAGCTTCCAGAAATCAAGGAATGTATACTTTCAGTTGTACAGTATTAAGGAATAATTGTCTGTTTGCGTAACAAAATATGTATATATCTATATGTTTAAGTCAACACTGAAAGTGGCAGCACTGACGTTGCTGGAAGAATAAGGACTTATATGGTGTCAGGAGGTCCTCATTACCTGTTGGAATGATCAGATAGTGTGCAGAGGTACACAAATCACTATTGTTCCTGATTAAAAAAAAAAATAAAACTCAAGGCAATACTCAACGGATCTTTCTGAAAAAAAATCCTCAAAACATTCTCAGGAACTTTTTACTTTCCCTGAAGGCATAGCACACTTTTTTAAAACTCAGACTACAAGCAGTCAGGACATATGTATGAATCACTTGCCAAGCTTCACTTTTAAAAAAATCAAAACCACTTAGTGTTAAGCAGTAGAAGTGTTAAAAATCAGCATATTTCTTACAAGTTTAAAATAGAACTCACTCACTTCAGAAATTTAAGGGAAGAAAATTGTTGTAGCCCAAAGCAAATTCCTGTAAGCACACTGACTGAAAAAAGAAAAGAAAAAAAAATGTAGATATTGAAACACTCCTCTCAGTTTATCAGATCTTTGGTGATATATTCCTATGTTAATTACTGTTCTTAATCTGTAAAAAAGTATAGAAGTACTTTGCCATGTTATCTTTAGCACTCACTGAGTTAGCATTTTATCTGTTTAACAGAATGAAAGGCATGACACTGCAAAAAAACCCCAAACAACTCACCTGTCATTATCTTCAGAAACACACTATTCAAGGTTATTATTCTAAAAGGAAAACCAGAGAACACGCAGATATCTAGTAACAGTAGTGTACACATTACTTCATTTTCTCATTCAGGCAGTAAATCCATATTAGGTAGCACAATGTACCTGATGAAATGATATATGGTAGTTAAAGCATGTTTTGTTGTCTCTTGGTTTTGAAATCCTGAACTGCATATCCATTTCTTAGATATATACATCATAGGTATGTCTTATTATCCAGAATCTGCCTTCATTCTTAGTTGCCTTCAAAGGGAAGAATGTTATATTACAGTCCTATAAAAATCCCGACAAAAGGAAAAGAGTATCACTTTTCTAATGTTATCTTACTCATGTAAGATTTTAGGTTGACTATGTAACTTATGTTTATCCATTAATGTCAATCCAAAAAGAGAGAGACTGTTCTTTAAAAATACAGATTAAAGAGAACAGCAATTTAGGGGTACAGATAAAGAGTATTTGTGGGAAAAGTTCTAAGAACTTAAATAGCTGGGATGAAAATTAGGCTAGGATTTACGATTTTTATTTTATTTAAAACAGCAGAGATAAAATGAAGGATGTGTGTAGATAGGTCTTATTGGCTATATAAGAAGTTTATATGATGCCTAATGAAGTTTTAAGACAACAATAAACAAAATCTGAACTGACCTCAAAAAAATCATGTAAGTAAGAAAGCACAGTGCCAGGGCACTGTGATTTTGATCTAGCAAAATCAATTAGATTTTCATTAATATAGGGTTTGCTTTGCTTTGCTTTCAATTATGTTTCCTTCTTACTTTCAGTAAGTTTCTGTTACCTCGTCCTGATGATTTACTACTTCTTCATTGGTATGTCCATTCCCCCCTCATTTACCATTAGAACTACCCTTGTAGTAGGAATTCTCTATTGTCTTTCATAGCACAGATTCATTTGAAAAGTTAATCTTCACTATTTTATTGACATCTTTTATGCACTACCCTCTTTTAAAATGTTTTAAAGAAACTACAGGCAACTTCTTCCATTTACAGTTTGACTTGCCAGGATACTTTTGTTTCCAAACTATAATAATGACCTTGTTGATACTCCATCAAAAACTAGATTAATTCTCAGAATTAAAGCAAGAATCAACTTAGTACTATTTTACTATTTGTTAGATAGTCATTCAACACATTAATATGTCATGTTTATCCCAGAAATAGAGCAGCTCCTACTCATGTAAATTGTCTAAATTCTACTCCTTTGGATTGCATCTAACTGAGGTCCCATGGAAACTTAAAGTGGATAGAGGAACTGGCTTGCTCAGATGTTTAAAGTTAAGATGTAAAGGGTTGACTGAAAGAACTGAAGAAAGTAAACATGGCTAATAATGAAAGATGGGTAAAGACTGATTTGTTTAGAGAAAAAGTGCAACTGTTTGCTGCAAAGCAGCAGTGAAAATTGTCTTTCTGTAAAACAACAAAAACATCAGCAGGCTTAAATTGTAATTTAAGGGTTTGTTTGATTATATATATATATATAGTTAGTAGTAGTAGTAGTAGCTTTCCGTTTGCATATATGTTGCAATTAAGTCCAATCTTTATCACGTTTTCAGCAATTCAAAGAAATAAATTTGCCTATTCCTGAACAGCTTCTATTCAGAACTGTTTAGAGTAATGAGTTTGCATCTTTCTGTGTAAAATGTATCTGAGCAGAACAGTACAATTTTACATAGGTAGCAAGATATAATTTAGTGTCACTATAATAATGAGAAATTAATTCTAAATTAGCATTTTTACATCTTTATTTCTCCTCTTATTTCCTATGAAAAATAAAGACAATAAGAGCAATGATCATCAGTGTAAATAAGGCAGAGTGTAAAGATAAATCTGGCTTCTCTACAACAAAAAGCAGAAAAGTAATTAGTATTTCAATACTTAATCACACAATATAATCACACAGTACAAAATACTTCAGCATTTAATTCAGTAACATTCATTAAATCCATCTGTCTGCATGCTTCCATTTTTTTAAATGAAAAAACTCCAAAGCTGAAGAAATTGCACAGAAATTTATGCGCTCCTGAAGGTGCAAAAATATAGCTATGGGGAGATACATAAAACATGAGATTATCCCAAAACCTGTTCTCCAGACTAGAGCCAACCAGCTTTTGCAGAACTCAAGTATGCAGAACCGCTTAATTTATTTTAAATTGAAGTAGCCTGTTTCACAGTTGATCTTTACTACTACTACTGCTGCTACTACTACTGTTACTACCACTACTGCTGCTGCTGCTACTACTATGTCTACTTAATTTCAGTTGCTTTCACTGCAAGCTAAAGCAGCTTCACATTCTAACACTGTGAATCTGTCCACACGAGTGGTACTCCCACATTTTCTTTTCCTTCCTCCTGTACAACTTGTATTGATCCTTTATGTATGTAAAAAATATGCATATTGTCTCTTGAATAGAACAGCAGAGAAGTTAATGGAATGTAGCAACAGTAACAGCTACGATGTTCTTTGGCCATTCTTCAATTATGTCATTGAGTTATTAATTTTGATCAGTGTAAAAACCATTAGGTAAACTGTACGCAATAGCTTACAGGTAATCTCGATGTAGGCGGCTTATTATCAGAATTTTCCTTAGAAAAAGAGTTGGGTATATAAGTGAACTTATAAAGAGAGAGTAGTTCTAAGAAAATCTTGACACAATGTAAAAAATATGAGAAAACAGCCTGAAGATGGTATTTCTAACAAATTAACAAAAGTTATTCATAAAGCAAGCAAAACAATATGGTGTAAACAGAAAACTGATTTAGTGAAATCTATCAAAAAGGTGTGTGTGTATATATATGTGTGTATATATATACACCTATGTATATAGGTATATGTATATGGGTATATACTCCTATGTATATAGGTATAAGGTGTGTATATATATATAGGTGTATATATATAGGTGTATATATATTATATATATACACCTATATATGTGTGTGTGTATATATATATAAACACACACACATCCCTAGAAAATGACTGTGTCATTTGAAACTTGTAACACTGTGCAAAGCAGTTTCAGAACTACTTTCTCTTAGGACTGGAACCAACATTGAGATACTTCCAAGAACTGAAGATGATCTATAGTGACAGGTGGTACCTACTGAGAAAAAACTTTTTGAGAATACTAATCCTTCTTGCTAAAAATTCTAAGAGGTCAGATTTTTATAGAAAAGGCATTTTGATCCAAATGAAAAAGGATTATCAGGGAAGAAGACTTAGAAGTTGTGATGCCCAACTCTGCAGTATCCAAATAAAAGTGAGCATTTTTAGCTCTTACAGAAAAGGAATCCCAAAACTAGTGATATGTGAAATTCTTTCTGCTTAAAGCCATCAAACCATGGTATAAATGCCAATGCATGTAGCATGGGAAACACGCAAGAGAAGCTAGAGGTATGCAACTGCCTGAAGGGCTATGACCTAATTGGCATCACAGAGACCTGATGGAATGCCTCTTATGATTCAAGGATAGCCTACTCCAAGCTCAGAAGTGATGTATCTTGGCAAAGAGTAGGTTGGGCAGGAATGCCAGGACGCCTGTGTGGATGAACAAGGAGCTTCTGGATTAACCCCAGCACAAAAAGAAGGCCTATGGACTGTGGAAGCAAGGACAGGTAGCCTGGGAGGAACATAGAGAAATAAAGCTGCGAGGGATCAGGTTAGGAAAGATAAAGCCTGACCTGAGCAGTGATTGGTCCCTTCCAGGTAACTCCTCCCAGTTTATATACTGGCCATGATGTGCTGTGGTATGGAATATCTCTTTGGCTAGTTTAGGCCAGATCTACTGTCTCTGTTCCCTCCCAGCTTCTTGTGCCCCTCCTCAATGGCAGAGCATGGGATTGAAAAGTCCTTGATTGGGGTAAGTGCTACATAGCAACAACCAAAACATTGGTGTGTTGTCATCATTATTATCAGACTGAAAACAAAACACAGCAATGTACCAGCTAGAGGCAGAAAATTAACTCCATCCCAGCCAAAACCAG
Source organism: Agapornis roseicollis (assembly GCA_002631895.1). Classification (NCBI taxonomy): domain Eukaryota; kingdom Metazoa; phylum Chordata; class Aves; order Psittaciformes; family Psittacidae; genus Agapornis; species Agapornis roseicollis. The sequence continues at coordinate 27,078 of NDXB01009745.1, forward strand.
GACAGAGCAAAAAAACCTCAAACTTCTTTAAGTACATCAGGGATAAAAAAAAAAAAAAAAAAAAAAACCGAA
>NDXB01009745.1:31725-43040 GCA_002631895.1 Agapornis roseicollis
TTTTTGCCTTAGAGCTTCTGACTTCTTGTTTTAGGGGAAAAAAAAACAAACAACAAAAAAACAAAAACCAAGAAAAGCCTAATATCAATTAGATTAGACAATGGCATAAAATAGGACTACTTGATAAAAAATCTGAGGTGGGTATTCTTTTAATAAGGACTTCAAATTCATTGTGAATTAAGACAGGAAAAAGCCTTAGGAGACCCATCTAGAGGACCCCATTATCACTGAGACTGCTGTAGAGGACACAGTTAAGTAATAGGTTTTTTATACACTGCTGTTAGCACCATTCATATGTCTTATCTTGCCAGTAAAGGTATTGAAATTGAATTGTCTCACCTTTTCTGGCTACTCTTGAGTGATAGAGTTACACTATCAAATTGTGAGAATTCTTTCCACATGTTCTATAACAGAAAAGGGTAACAAAAATCCGACATACCAGGTTACATGGTTTAAATAGACATTAAGGCCAACTGATTATTCTGAATTTCCTGTAGTCACTGTAGCTATATTAGTGACATGAAAACCTTGCTCTCCTTAAAGGCCTTAAAAGCTGTGCATTCTACAGATGCTATTTATGGCAATTGTATACACTTCTGCTGAATTGTGTGTATGTCATGTGCAGGTGTATATAAAATCATCTAAATTTCCTGAAATCCTGAGAGACTTATAAATTTCAGAAAAGACACAGCAGCAATAGCTTTGCTTCAATTTTCAGAATGATCCTGCTGAAACTTCCAGCACGCTTATGTCTCTCTGGCCAGACTATGAAGATACCTATAAGTTATCATTTTCTCTCTTCTTATTTTACTTCAAGAAAGCCTGCACATTTGTTTTGTACCTATAACAGTGAATCCCTATAGTCTGTAATTTTTATGTTAACCTTGTGCAATTGTGGAAACATTTTTTCTACTTACAGAAAAACTATTAAAGTGTTAATTTTTATGACTGGCTGAAATACCCTAGCTTGCAATTCCTGAAAATTCCACAGAACTAAAATCCAGTGTAAAAGTAGGATTCAGAGTACCTTTTATAAAGTTTAGAGGTATTAAATTTACTATTTTGGTTTTAATCAATCACAAAGATACTAAATCAAAGATTTTGCAGATAAATCAATTATTAGAAATAAAGCCACAAGTTGCTTGAGACAAAAGAATGTCTACAAAGTCTGGATGCTGAATAAAATTTGGGTCCTTGGATCAAAGAATGTGAACTAGAAGGTAAATAATATTATAGACATCCTAACCTGAATATGCCTAAAACTGCTGTGCAGTAGTGCATGAATACCTATATTCCTCTTTCCATAACCAGCTGACATCTGCTATTTCTCATGAGGTGTTGCCAAGATATTCTTTATATAGAATAATTTAGCAGATCTCACTCTAGGTAATGAGCTATTTTATGGCACTGAATTCAGGCTGGTCTAGGCAGCTTTTAACTAGATTTGTTGGGGGTAAGGAGAGGATTTCACTGAAAGTTGGGAGAATAAAACTCTTTAACACCAGTGTAGCATTAAGAAGCAGGCATTATTTATTATGGCATATACTTCTCTCCCTTTAAATATAATTTGAGCATCCACTTTACTTAACAGGTCTCTTCCCAAGAGGGGTATTGGGCATTCAGGGCACTGGGCATTGTTTGTAAAGAAATCTTACGGTTTACGTTATTCATGTTAACATGTATCCTGAATAATATCACTATAGCAACAACATGATGCTGTTTTCTTGACAACAATTCTATGTTGTCTTGTTAACTGCATTTTCCTCTTTTTCTTCTCTCCACAATATATATATATATGTATTTTTTTACTTAGAGTCACAGGTTGGTTTGGCTTGGAAGGGACCTCAAAGATCATCTAGTTCCAACCCCCCTGCTGTGAGCAGAGGCACAAATACACAATACTTATGTTTTGCAGAAGCATAAGAACACTTTACAACGACTGATTCACTAATTAATTATTTTTTAAATAATTTGGATTAGGTTAATACGGTTTCATTTACTGGTGCAGTGCTTCTACTATACAAGACATAGACTCTCACTGTATTATTTGAGTGCCTAAACTTGAAAGGGGTTCTTTAGTTCAAAACTTTTACCTTGAAATTCCCTGTTCCTTGGTAGATTTAACCTTAAAGGCCTCTAAACTGCATACAATTACATTTGCAGAAACAAAGTTCATCAATTTCTGAATTTCCAATTAGGGAAGTGCTTAACTTACAGTATTTCACACCAGCATGAAAACTGGCTTGTACCTATACACTACAAATTCTCTTAATTTCTTACCTCATGTAGCTAAACACTTAAAATGCACCTATGCTACCTAAAATGTATCAGAAACAGCACAATACCTGTATGCCTTTTGGGATATAATTTGGATTGCATCCTAAATTACATTTTTAGAAATATGTATTTCATCACAAAAGTGAATGGAGATTTATGACTCTGTTAAATTAAATCTGAAATAAACACCTGACTGCCAAAGGGATGTAGTGACTGACTTACTTATTTTACTTCACCTTTTAAACTGTCTTTATCTCAACCCAAGAGGTTTTTTTCCACTTTTGCCCTTCCAATTCTCTCCCCAGTCCCACTGCTGTGTGAGTGAGCAACTGTGGACTTAACTGCCTATCATGATCAACTCATGGCACAGAAAAAGCAAAAACAGGCCTCTCAGTGGAAAATCAGATCTTCAGGTTTAAAAGCCTGTTCTAAATTAGCTGTTAGTTACAGACTTTTTTTCTGAAAAACAAAAACAAACCCCAAAAGCTCAATGCTCCTGAGCAAGACACAAAAAATATTTGTTTGAAATCAGTGAATTTTCTTTGAAACGTTTCCACATTTAAAAACAAACTTACACAATCTTTTCATAGTCATAATAGGCTTTCTTCAGTAAACACTCAAAATTGAAGCTCTTGGAGCATCTACAGTGTAGGTAGTATTTCATGCTCAGGGTGTAGTTATCTGATCTGGTTTTATTTCTACTTACTATGAAACAAATTATACAGAAAGAATGTGTCCTGGGTTCAGCAGTAGCAGTTAATTTTTTCTCCTTCTTAGTAGCTGGTGCAGCACTGTGTTTTGACTCAGCCTGGGAACAGAGCTGATAATACTGATGTTTATCCTGACCAAGGACTTTCTGAGTCTCATGCTCTGCCAGGGAGCAAGAGAGGCCGGGAGGAAGCAGGGACAGGACACCTGACCCAAACTAGCCAAAGAGGTATTNTGATAATACTGAATCCTGACCAAGGACTTTCTGAGTCTCATGCTCTGCCAGGGAGCAAGAGAGGCCGGGAGGAAGCAGGGACAGGACACCTGACCCAAACTAGCCAAAGAGGTATTCCATACCACAGCACCTCATGCCCAGGAGGTAACGGAATGTTACTCGGAAGTGCTAGTTCTCTGGGAGTTGGAGGAGGTTTGGGTCGCTGCTCGGTTGGGCAGGGTGGGGGCAAGTTACCTGTTGATGGGTGGTGAGGTGCTGTATTCTTTTCCCTTGTTATTTCCTTTATCATTATTATTATTGGTGGTAGCAGCAGTGATTTGTGTTATACCTTAGTTACTAAACTGTTCTTATCTCAACCTGTGGGAGTTGCATTCTTTTGATTCTCTTCCCCATCCCTCCAGGAGCAGGGGTAGGGCAAGAAAGGGGGGTTGAATGAGTGAACAAGCTGTGTGGCTGGGTTTATACCATGACAGAATGCCTGAATCTTTTTAATCACTATGAACAACCACAAGATACTGTAGAAGTGCGCATCTACAGATGCTCATAGATCATTCACAGTGTTTTAAAAAAAAGTTAATTACATTTCTTTGCAAAAACTTTTATTTCATAACAACATCTGTCTCCACCTGCTGCTTATAGCAGACATGTCCTTTCTTTCTTTATGTCTTTATCCTGGAATTGGAGGGTTTAGCTTTTCTCTAAGGAATACATTTGAATAGTTCCCTACATTTTTCCTTTCCTTGGCCAGTTCCTTCTGAGTGTTAAAAACCTCCCACATAATGCCAAGTTACCACTGTGATCGAACTGTTCTGTAACGGCACGGTAAGTTTAAACACTGGTGCTCACAGTAATTTTTCTCTTATGAATTTTATTCTAAGTGGAATCACCTTTAGTTCTAAGATGCTCATTTTTCAACAGTGTGAACTACTCATTTGCAGTTTCCAAAATAATTGTCACAGGTTTAGGAAAAAAACCCAAGCAAGTAATAAAAAAAAAAAAAACAAAACAAAACCAAANNATCACCTTTAAAGATGCTCATTTTTCAACAGTGTGAACTACTCATTTTCAGTTTCCAAAAAAATTGTCACAGGTTTAGGAAAAAAACCCAAGCAAGTAATAAAAAAAAAAAAAACAAAACAAAACCAAACCTAACCAAACCAAACCCAAACCAGCAACAATTATTGCTGATAGAATAAACCTTAACAAATCACAGCCTACAGAAAACCGAGCAAAATGTGGGATAAACTGAAAATAATCACTCAGTGGAAGGCTAGGACATAAAAGGAACTGAATTTGGAAACCCAACCTCCAATCCCATATGTAGTCATATGGGGAAAGTGTAAGATTTTTCATGATGTTCACTATTGTCCTGTTTATATTGATGGGTATTCTTTTCTTATTCAAGAATTACTTGTATCAGATTTGACTTTTTTTTTTACTCTTATCTAAAGAATGTCTCCCCTACCTATAGAAGAAAGAAAACATTTTTTTCTGCAGTATTTAATAATCCTTTTCAGTGTATTAGTCTAATACACACCTCCTAGTGTGAAAAGCAATTAAAACCTTTAGAATGCCAAATAATGTTCTTATACCTCCCAGAGACACACTGCAGATATCAAGTCCACATAGTCTTAAAAAAAAAAATGGAAATTCTTACATTCTGTTTATTAATATTTTAATGTGAAAAAAAACCCAAACCACCACATTTTGAATAAGGGGGCCACATTTATGATACTTTGTCTCTGAAAATCAATATGAATATAGCAAGTTACTAGCAATTAGAATTTAGCTTTCAAATAGAAAAGGGCACAGAATGTATTCCTTCTCCCCAAGATATAAAGTGGACAGTTGGGCTTTTTTTTTAATCATTCTCTGAAATACTGTAGACTGTAGATGGAAATAAGATAGATTTGAAGAAAATAAAGTACCCTCATCATCCTAGAAGCATAAAAAATCCTTCAGGTGTCTAGTCAATTTGTCCTGAAGACCAGCTGAGCTGCAAAATTGAATTTGGGATCAAGATGGAATATTCATATTTGCAAAGACTCTTGGACATTTTTGCCTTCTTTTCTTTTGTGAGGCATAGTTCTCTCCGAGGAATCATCATGTCAGATCACAGGCTCTCCACTTTGGCAAACTTCAGACCTCATTTTGGTCTTATCTATTCTGTGGAGAATACTAAGCTCATGGTTTTATATGTTATACTTCAGACTTTCAGGGTATTAAGGCTGTTGGAAGCATTCTGCAACTAGTATTAAGTAGGATCTGGTGCAACAGCTATACTGTAGACTTCTTCTGGTATATGACCCTTTTGCATTTGTCTATAACTGAGAGGTTGGTTTCAGCATCCATGTACCTACTGGAAAGTAGTGAAAACAGTGCTAACCCCCAGAGCCTCACATCCATACAGTTTATGGCTAGTCTAAACTTACTTAATTTATGATAATGATATTGTTCAGTGGTTATTATAGGGTGCAACTGTTGTTTAACTGAAAAAAAGTAAACCACCAGCATGAGATAGTTTCTGCTAATAAGTCATCACATCATTTATATTAACCTTAGACAAAACAGGCATAAAGTACTTCTGCTATTCTTTCATACTACTGAAAACGAAAACATTTTTGAAGTCTTATAAATTGAAAAATAGAAGAAAATAGAAGAGTTGGAATCTTGCTCATTAAGCCTAGGGAATTGTTTTTTAACCCAAGGAAAGTGTTAAAATAACATGTGGGGACATTGGAAATATTTTCTCTTAGTTGAATGGAGACATTCAGTATAATAAGCAGTGCAAGACAACAGAGCAATGAAAACAAAATATTTTACCTGCAGCCAATTTTCTTTTACTTTTATGAAGCAAAAAAAGAGAAAATCTGATCAAAATTGCATCAGCTTTGGTATTTATTTATTAGTTCACTGAGGTTAAGTTAATCATATTTAATATGAATAGAAGAATCCTTTATGATACCAGTAGCAAAGTATAGACAGAGAACTGATCAAAATAATTACTATAACTGAGGTCATTCTACTGAGGTCATTCTGCTATTCATTTTTATTTTAGGAAGATAAAAAATGAGATTAAGGAGGAAAGAGTACAAAGACATAGCTAAGGACAAAGACAGATGACTGATATTATTGGGAAGAAATGTATTTTGGAAGCTGTTATGATATCATAAGCATCAAGAAAACAAGGGTGTATGATACAGGAAGGGAAAGAATACTAACTGGCTGAGCAGCAGCCCTGATGAAAAGAACTTGGGGTTGTACATTAGAAAACATGCTGAGAATGAGCTGAAAGTTCACTCTCAATAGCAATAAAGCAATCTACATAGTGGGGGACACAGTGGTGCAGATGATAGGAGTAATCTACTTTCTTTTATTTTTTAAGGTAAGAAGTAATATACTTTGATATCCAATTTTCTTTTTAAAATTTCTCATCCTGTTTTTTCACCAACACCAGTTATCTTTTCTCATTTACTGTCTCACTTTGGATAGTCAAATATTTCTTGGACTATTTCAACAGCATAGCTGTACAATCACATCAGTCCTGTTAGACACACTGCATTTATGCTATTACATGCAGGTCTTTACTCTGACAATAATATATGTTTTCATATGTCTTTTCTCATTTGGAGGAAGAAAAACCCCAACAAACCAAACAAGTGGTCAGTAACAGGTAGCTGGTTTTTTACATCAGTCCCACAAAAAAGAAGTCTGAGCCAGCAAGTGTCCCTATGCTTTGACATCAAGGAAATAATTTATCCGGTAATGTAATGAAAAGGTATATCTTCTCTAAATGAGTTATAAATGCTCTACCAGTAACCTCCCACAGTCTGATTCTTGACAGCAGCTTAGCAAGGAAGCTGTTACGATGAGTCAGTGACTTGCAGAAGTGAGAGCCTTGATGTCATTTCACCAAAATACAGCTGCTGTGCCACTAATCTCACAGGGGACTTATCGTTTGCAACTGAGCCACACAAGAACCTCTAATCAAGATTCATCTCCCTTTTTTCAGCAGCTTCCTGTTACCTTCCTCTCATTATTGCCCATAACTCACAAGTAAGCCCAATTCATTTGCTCCCCTTAAAGAATCTTTTAAAGCATAAATGAGTGAGCAGGAAAAAGGAAGGTAGCGTGACTACTCCTGTTCATGCCAAGTCATTTCAAAGGCTTTCTTTTTTTAAAGTAAGATGTAAGCCAGACTGGACTACTAATTACTGGGTCCCTTGCCTGATTTGTTTGACTCAAGCTAAGTAATAACGCTTTTGTCTTGCCAGGATTTTTGTCAAATTTGAACAAATGACTTATTGGTCCACTTTGCAGAGAGAGAACCAAGTCTGTCAGGCTATTTTCTGGGTAACGGAACACAGTAAACCCCTTTGCCCTCCAATGTAAACATTTAAATGAGTCAGACAATCTGTGTTCTAAAAATGCCTATTTGTTTGAAAAGAGTTAAGCATGACTGGTTTAGAAACAGATGTCTACATTAAAGACATCTAAAACTAGCTGAGATACATGTGTGTCAGAGCTTTATACCCTATCTAGAATTAACTTGATTGGTCTTGTACATATTGAAAAGAATGAAGAACACTGTTGGAATAAATCAAATTTTATACAATTTTGAATATTGTCCATTGGTTATGTCATTAAAGCCATGCTGAGCTTGAAAAAGGAACCTCTGAAACAGGAATATATAGTTCTCTGTAAATTACTGTGACATTTGAGGGTAGAATCCTGATGTTGAGCTCATGACACTTTTGCAACCGATTTCTTATGAGATAAGGGTTTTAACCTGTAGACAGAGCTATACCAGGTTCTGTCAACTAAGATGTAAACAGATAAAACACTCAATCCTGATTTTCACAGCAATGACATATTCCCATAGCTCTACTCTTAGAAAAACTACAAAAATTTGTAAAGAATTTTTATCTAAGAACTTAGCAGCTTCCAAAATGCAAAATACACCAAGGCTACTTAAACAAATATTAGGGAAAAGGAAGAATGGAATTAAGAAGTTACTTAAGAACTCTTTGAAGTGTGAAAAAGAACTTAGTTCAGTGAAGAGACATGGAACTACATCAGCTGTGTTGAAACAATCTTTCATGCAAATAAATATCAGAGCAGGAGTTTCATATCAATGGAACTTTGAGGTAAGACCTTTATATCTTGAAACATATTTGTCAGGTCTCAAACATTTATTGAAAAAGCCAAGAGAAGAAAATAAAAATACAGGACTGGTCACTGTTGACTTGGAAGTTGCCATGGAAATAAGCCAGCATGAATTTATTATAAAGAGGGAAATGGCACACAAGCTTTAGATGACAGTTTTCTGTAGTTGTTTGGGATCAAAAAGGATCCGTTTTCATATGAGATTGTCCTTTTCATTACACTGATGTAAATCCATGTAAATACCATCAAAGTAAATTAAGTTACACTATTAAAATTGGAAGTACAACAACATAATATTTTTCTCTGGAAATGTTCATAAAGGACATAATGACTTGTGTAAAAGGTGCTACTTCTACAGATTAAAAAAAAGAGTAATCATAAACAACGCTTTGTAGGGAAATAAATATATGGGTCAAACCCAAAACAGATTACTTCCAAATCTTATAAATTGTATGAAATGTAAATACATTCTTAAATAAATTTTCTGCCATTACTTTTTATTTTGCAGGGAATTCTGTTCCAAGAATGCAATAATCTAGTCCATACTTCATGCCTCATTTTCTATCACACATCTTTTTTGGTCTACTCTGTTCATGAAAACTGGAACAACTTTTATCTAAAACAAGACAGCTTTTGTTCCAATTCTTGCAGTGTAGGCAAAGGCCTAAGAAGAGAAACCATCAGGCAGAGTACAATAAGAACTACAGATTTAGGATTTAGGTGCTTTATTTTAGAGCTAATTAGTAGGATCCATTAATAGTGGTTTGGGAACCCAAGGTAGAAAATTTATTTTTGCATTCACATTTACACTGGAGAAGGACTTTCAGAGTTGTAATGTATTTATATTCATGTTTACATGAATCAAAAGATTTTTTTAAGTCACTTTTTCTTAAGAGGTTCCAGTCCTAAACCCATGTGATGACACTCGGCTGTATTTCCTTTTTAAGTAAATTTCCAGCTTAGTATGAGAATACAGGTATAAAAACATGACTTATTGATTTAAAAAGGCAGGTATCAAAACTCAATATTGTTTATTATTTTAAATCCCAGGAGTGTTCTGTGAATTTCATTATCAGACTTTTGTCACACTTCAGAGTGAGATTTTCATGACGCAAACAGAAAGAGAAATGCTTTTTTATTGAATATTGCCACTGTGTATCCCTTTAGGAAACCTCACAGTATTACTGCTCAAGATGAGTCACTTTACAACCAGCAGTACAAGACTGCTGTATCTAAAAGCAGTAAGGGCATGACACTGAACACTAAGGTGTCAGTGCCCATTACATCTGGTATTTATGAATGTTATGAATTAATTATTATAAAAGCATAATTAATAATAAAGAATCTGGTTTCCTTTATGTCTTCAGTACTGAATTCTGACAGTGTTACAGCAAAAATCTTTTTTATGCATATGGAAAATCTGTAAAGATAAAAATGCTAAACAGAGTAATGGAAATTAAAGTTTTGTTCCTGCCTGTGAGAATAGTTGTTTGATACCTTAAGTGTAAAATTCATTCTGTAAAGTCCTTAATTTAAAAATATATCCTGCTGGAGTAACATAAAGCTTCTTAATACTTTGCTGCCTTTAGCTGAAATAATTGAGTATGGGATTTTCTTTGTTGTTCAAATGCCTTTAAGTTTTTAATCAGATTTTAGTTATGTCTCCCTCAGTTTGAGAAACCTTTGCAAAATATTAGCTTTAGATGTTCTTAAAATACATTAAAATATTACAGATTTTGGCTCAAGAAATAGCTTTTGGGATGTGTTTTATAAAGTCTTAATTCATATGGCTTTATTTATTCAAAATTAGAACTTACTGTAGAAGCCAGTTCCTAGGAGAAGCTGTTAATTTTACAAGTATAGTATTGAAAATTTGTTCTGGTCTGAATAAATGCATTCATGTGCAATAGGTTCAAAACATCCCAATAGTAAAAAATAAACATTCTGTCATTAATACAATATAATGGAAAATTACTTTAGTCTAGCCTGTTTAGTACCTTTATGGAGAAACTTGTGCTAGGTCACATTTCAGGTACTCCTAGCAGGGGATTTAATCGTACCTTCTGAAGAGGAAGAAGAAGAGGAAGAATAAGGACAAGATCAACAAGAATAAGAGGAAAAGAAGGGTCTTAAGCAGAACTACACCTCAAAAATAGCCCAGTATTTTCAGTGGAAGCAGAAGTAGTTGACAGATACCATATTTTCCAATGAGAAGACTGTTTATATAACCACCTTATTGAAATTCTAAACCATCAGCATTGAATACCATTCTGATTGGCTCTATAGGCAATTTTCTACACCTTTGACAGTTGTCACAACCTAAAGGGTGACCTGCTCTTTGGGTGTATAAAGATTCGAACTATAGGTTTGCAGGATTCTGTGATACAAAGGGACATGGAGGTTTCATCTTGTTAGTTTCTCTGTTGAATTCATTATTTGAGATTATCACATATACTAGAAAAATCACCACTGACAAGTACACTTATGATTAATAAAGCAAATATATATGCCATAATTTATTACAAATTAATAGCAGAAATCTGTAGTATAGCAGGGATCAGTTATAAAAACAATAATAGCAGCAAACAAGTATATATATATTAATTATATATATAATAATAAATAGATATATTAGAGGTTACTACAAACTTATCACTAATGAATTAAACTTACCAATATTTTAGCAGCAGATATGATAGTTTTGTTTGTTGGTTGGTTTTTTTTTTAATGCTTCCAGAAGGGGGCCAAGTCATCCCAGAGGGGTTAACAAACTAAACTGACCCCAGAAGTGGGACCACAGGGCAACCCATAAAATAGCAGACAGAGTATCACTTCAAAGATCTGTCAATTTGTGTGACTGCTGACAGGGAAAAAAAAAAAAAAAAAAAGAAAAAAAAAAAAAAAATAAAAAAATTAATTTAAATTTAAT
>NDXB01009758.1:0-11278 GCA_002631895.1 Agapornis roseicollis
CTTCCTGGATTACATCTCTGTATTCTTCCCAGGCTGCTTGTCCTTTCTTCTACCTTTTATAAGCTTCTTTTTCCCTCTAAGTTTCCTCAGTAGCTTCTTATCTATCCAAGGAGATCTCCTGACCCTCCTGCTGCACTTCCTTCTAGTTGGGATGCAACACTCCTGAGCTTGTAGCAGGTGATCCTTGAATATCATCCAGCAGTCTTGAGCCCCCCTGCCTTCTAGGGCTATATCCCATGGAACCTTACTAAGCAGGTTCCTGAAGAGGCCAAAGTCTGCTCTCTTGCAGTCCAGGGCAGTGAGTTTGCTGCACGCTCTTCTCACTGTCCTGAGGACCTCAAATTCTACCATCTCATGATCACTGCATCCAGGGCTGCCCTGGAGCGTCACATTTCCAAGGAGCTCTTCTCTGTTGGTGAGCACGAGGTCAAGCAAGGCACGTCTCCTTGTCGGCTCCTCTATTACTTGCAGAAGGAAGTTGTCTTCCACACAATCGAGGAACCTCCTGGATTGCTTGTGCCGGGCCATACCTTTGCTCCAACAGATGTCTGGGTGGTTGAAGTCCCCCATGAGAACAAGGGCCTGCAAGCTTGAGGCTTTTCCTATTTCTCTGTGGAGTGCTTCATCCACAGATTCCTCTTGATCAGGTGGTCTGTAACAGATCCCCACAGTTATGTCTCCCATCGCTGTTCTCCCTTTAACCCTGACCCACAAACTCTCTGTTAACTGCTCACCTGTTCCCAGAGAGAGTTCCATAGTCTCCAGCCTATATGTGATCTCTGCTGTTTCAGGCTTGGCAAAATACAGCACAAAGTTANCTATATGTGATCTCTGCTGTTTCAGGCTTGGCAAAATACAGCACAAAGTTACAAAGCTAAAGAGCTTTTATTGTCTCATTTTACCAATAATCCTGCCTTTGGTTCAGATAATTCTAGTATTTCAATACATATGCATTTTATGTAATTGGTGTTTTTTTGTCTGTGAATGATATTTTATGACCATTGAATAATCAGTAGTTTTAGGAAAGAAAAATAAAACTGCAATGCAGTGCAGGACCATCTTATCTGTTTGGTTTACTCTGTCAATTTGTTTATTCAATGGTTAGAAATCCAACTGATGGTCAGGTATTTCTTCCAAAGTCTTGTTAGGTGTTCAGGGAAATTTAGGAAAGAATAGCATTTGACATTTTAATAAAAGGTGGCTTTATCCTGCAGTCAGCATGCTTGACTAGAAAACTGCCAACCATGCAGAGAAGTTAATAAAGGTTTTCTTTTTTTTAATGTCCTTTAACTTGATTCCAGTAATCAGAAGAATGATGTAGTCCTAAAACCTAATTCAAAAGTAAAACTGTGTTATTGAAAGCTTATGTAAAATAGGAAATAGGAAACTGCAAAATTACTCTGTTACTGCTTTATTGTGCCTACATATTCCAAGTGCTGGGAAAAAAAAAAATGAGTTGTGACCATTGAAGGGGAAAAAAACCCCACCAAACTAACACTATCTTCCTACATTTATTGTAGTCTAAACATGTCTATTATTTCAGATATCTTTATCCTTCAGTTATAGAAGGATATAGGTTTTAAGTACTGGGATATGTTCAACAAATAAGTTCTACCTTTGGAATATGTTCTGGAGCACAAAAAGAAAAGTCAGCTTTAAAAAAACCTCAGTGCCATTTAGTAAAGTAAACATATTATAGAATAAAGTTCTTAACATCTGTTCTGCCAGAAACATGTTCTTATATATCAGAACTTCAATTAGCTATTTCAGTTACACTTATGATCTGCCTAGGTTCAAAAAAGTTTGAGAGCACTGAAAATTTACACTGAAACAATAGGTTTTCAAGCTGTATTTTTTAAGTCACTGTTTACAATTGTTATTCAACATCTATTTAGATCACAGGTAATATCTTTACGTTTTGAAGTTCAACACATTCAGGCCCTAAAATTTTAAGGGTGTCACTCTCATGGGAGGTCTGGGGGAGTCTATTCTCCTCAACATTCATAGTTGTTTTATAAATCATCACTTAAAAATGTGGGATGATGTTCAGCAATCTTGAGAGCATAGAATGTTTTGGGTTGGAAGGGACCTTAATGATCATCTAGTTTCAACCCTAGGGACACCTTCCTCTAGATCGTGTTGCCCCAAGCCCTATCCAACCTGGCCTTGAACACTGCCAGGGATAGGGCATCCTCCCATCCTACTACTCAGTGTCTAAACAAATTGGTCTGATTAAGAAATTATCTAAATATGTGTCTAATGTTTTTGTCTCAATTATCTAGTTCAATACTTTCTTAAGTTGAGTGGACTTGTTGCTTGAGTTTTGGATTTTGCTTATTAGTTACAAGGAAACCTGACATTTTCCTCTCTGTAGGTTGTTTTTAATGTATTTTCTTTGCAGAGAGGAGGAATTATTGTTGCTTTCACTGACAGTCCTGGAATGCTTTGTGTGCAATGACAGTCAGCCCTAACTCTGTGCTAGCAAAAGCCTTTTCTTGGATTAGAGATCAGGGAGCTGGACAGCATATTTTTTTTAAACTTCTGCTTAAAAATGAAACCAAGACTAGAGACATTGTACGAGTGTCAGACGAATGCACCTCATGCAGGATTTATTTATTTTTTAATAGTTGCATAATGTAATAACCCTGAGGTTATTTTGCACTTTGTGAATGGTGTCAGAGTGATTGTATGCTTTCAGTAGACGTGTGAGAAAGCCAGGGAAAGATAGTGAATTAAAGTTGGCAAGCAGTTCTTATCTTCAAATGCTCTTGAATTTGCAGGTTTATTGCATTCCTGTTGATTTGGGGAAGCAGTACAAAGATACTGCTCTTGAAGTTTTTCCTTTCTTTCTACATTACTATATCTGTGAGTTTCATACAATAGATTTTTTTTTTTTAAATGGGAGTTCTGCCACACAATTTTATTTGAAGAACAGGGGATGCTTGAGTTAAAGCTCTTTTGTCTTTCAAATTAATAAGAAAAGTTTCCAATCAAAATCAGTACTTGATTAATTAGTGGTTGACTTCCTAAGGAGATAAGGAAGTCAGGAATGTTGTTAAGATGCATTCAGTGTAAATCACGGGAGGAGAGTGTCCCAGGAAAGAAGTTGTAAGTGCCTCAAAAGATACTGATTGTTTTGCAGTAGGACATCCTGCAGCAACTTCTTCAAGTTGGTTTGAATGAACTAAGAGAGGAAACAACTATAATCTCTAAGTAGTTTGAGGCTGATAAGGGCACCCATCCTGATCATGAGCATTATGTGCAGTTGCACATAGTATCTTGCAAATGGCATACTACCGCACCAAGACAAATATCAAGGACATCCTCAGACAGTCAGTCTGAGTAACAAATAAATTATTTTAACTTTATCATCTTATGTCCCTGCTGGACCAATGGAGAGAATGAAAATATATCACCTTTGAATATGGCATAGAGGAAGAAGCATCGCTTTGACTTAGTTTTAGAACTCCTATGTCCTGGAGACACTCTCATAAATGGATACAACACTGAATTATTTTTTTTCCTTCATCTGGAGGTTGTAGCTTTCAAGAGCAAGTACAGTACTCAGCAAAGTGAAATTCAGCTTTCATAAAACTTGGATGAATTTTGTCCCACAATATGTTCATTCTTTTTAGACTCTTATAGCCCAAATCAGAGTTCTAACACAAAGGCAGCATTGCTAAGTTTTCACAGTAGTATTTTAGCAAAGCCTACAGACATAGTCTGCCATTCTTCTCTCTTTCACATGCATACACATTACTCCCCACATCTTGCTGCTTCATGGAAAGATGAATTGCATTTATCTCTACCCAATTTCTTGATCTGTCAGGCAGCAGCAGAACCATTCAAATATCTTCCATGTAATGTATCACTTGTTCATTTATGTTCACTATAATATGACTGTCTGAATGTTACTAATAGCATGAATAACACAGAGCAGCTGTATAGTTTCTATTCAATCTGAAATATCAATGCAAAATGATCTCAATTCTAAGGGAAGCAAATGATTGACTGCTTGGTTCTGGTTACTTTAAATTAAAATTTTCAAGTGGAAGTAGAAAAGACTGTTGATGTATAATCTAGAATTCAAAGGAAATCAATACAACCCTTAATGACATCTCCCCACTGCTCTTTAGCTTGCATTAGTCACATCTTGGGAGATCACTGTGACCATCAATCAAACAAGCAAATTACTTTATTTTCATATTGTGAGCTTAATAGCATCACTTGCATAATCTTTCCAAGCTAGTTCTGAAAATCTGCATGAAAAATACAAGAGGAAAAAGCTTCTGAAAAGATGATAAACTTTTAAAAATATACAACCAGTAATTCAGACACAAGATAAACTTTGGAAAATCAATTTTTGTTCCTTCCAAGAATAGAATGACCCAGGTATGTGACCATGCATGTTATTGTGTTGAACTGGGACACCAGATATTATGAGAAAATCTATGCTATGGCAGCCATGCCAGAGTAGATTAAGTAGACTCGCTGTCTAATCTCAGATCCATGTGGGTTACAATACAAATAAAATACTTGATCAGAATAAAAATAGTTATTTTTAAAATCCGATCTAATTCATGGTTTACTAGTGATCCTTCATAAAATCTTCTATACAGAGTAAAGACTCATTTCAGGTAGCTCTTATGACACTAATGTATCCATCAGAATGACACTTGTTCAGTTTTTTTGCTCAGGTTCCTATAATGTGCTAGTAAGGAACTGAGGATTGAGCTCACAGGCCCCAGAATGCTGGAGATGCTTATAAGAGGTACAGGGAAGAAACAGGACAACATTATTTCACCACTGTATAAATGTTTCATTCATACGTTGAATTTTGATTAATTTGTTATAATGAAAAGGTTAGCAGCAGATTTAAAACAAATTAAATACAGAGCTGTTTTAGACAGTGCAAATTAAGTTAGAAACAACAGTTTTAAGTGTTTTGAGGAAGATTAGACAAATTTATGGATACTAGGTCCATTGGTGATCATTAAATATAATGATTTGAATGCTGCCTTTACTTCATGATGACCTTAAGGAACTGCTTTCTCAGGATGGAGGGTGTACTTGAAGAATGATCACCTTAAAATAATCCTTATTTTTTATGCTCTTTCCTTAAGAATGGGTTAGCTGTTGTCAGAGAGAAAATGAAAGGAGAACGCAGTTTGGCTTACCTACAAAACTTTTAGTCCATTTCTTCCCCGTCTATGATAAATCTTTAGCTATAATTAAAGATATATTAAGAGAGTAAAACCTTTGAATTTGAGAGGCCAAGATTTAACTTCCAGATTTAGAGGAGATTAAGTGTTTATTTCTGTGGCTGGCTTCCAAACAAACATTCAGAAACTGAAGTTGAGTAAGACAGCAAGATTCTGGTGTATGTTGCTGTTTCCACACCCTGCCTTGTGTCTCCCTCCCCACAAGCGTTTTATTCAAGAAGCTTAGTATCATAAGGCAACAGTGGTGTCTGTTCTTAACAGAGCTATGCAGGAAAAGAATTTGTTGTGCTAGCTACAAAATCAATGGCTAATAAATGGCTTCATGTGTATTCAGGTTACTAAAGAGAATCTCGAAGTCATTGCTGTACCTTGCAACCTCTGACCAGATCCTTACATTAATTTATCTTGGCTCATCCTGTCTGTGTCTGTAAGAACAGAGTGTAATGCTTCCTAATATTTAAACATCTCATCTCTTTCTGGTGTATCACATAAGAATAATCATCTTTTCTCTGTGAAGACTGTACAAGATCTACTGAAACCTTGTTTCATTTCTGCAAAAGAGAATAACCTGTACCAGAGAACCAGGAAGAAGACATTCCTGGAGAACCAATATCTGGCATGAGCTCCTGAACTGTGCTCTGAGTTGGGCAGCATTTTCCCTAGACTAGCAGAGATGGAAAAACAAGTAAGCTCTAACCCAGTGAGGAGATCTGACCCTCACCTCAGTTTCTTTCCAAAACGTGTTTTGTGGCAGAATGAGTCCGTATTGTAAGAGCCTGAACTGCCCTGGCAAGTTAGGTAATATATGCTAACTTCCTTCTAAATACTTGTAAGAAAACAGCAAGCTTTTCTGATCTGTACCTGCTCATACGAGCTTATTTTAGGCTCCCATCTTCACAGAGCAAAGCCGATGAAATAATGTCTCTCGTATATTTGCTTTATCCTCTTTTCACCTGCAAGAAGACTGATTCAGAAGGATAGTTATTTCTGTCACAGTTTCTTAGACTCATGATTTAGAGTAGCAAGTAACACACTGAGACAAAGTTAATGAGTTATCTACTACAAACTGTGTGCCTGAATTGACTTAAAAAGGATAAAGCAGTTCAATTATAATCGCTTATGTTTTTCATGGCTGAGAGTTGTACTCCATGTATATGCTTTGTAGATTTTTTTTCCCTCTCTAAGTCATTTTAAATAGTTGATGTAAAAAGCCATTGATTTGACCTACCACGTATGTTGGGTTTGAGTATCTGAGTAGATGTGGAATCTGAGTATTTGTTTCACTTAGTAGTAAGAGACATGCAGTATCTGTCACAAATAATCTGAAGAATCCAATTTCACGTTGTCATGCCTTCACAAATAATGCCATTTCTCTGCATTTCTTTTGCCACTTCTTCTAGTTACACTCTGTATTCCCAAATACTGAAAACTAAAAGGCAACTATATTGTTTAGTGCTTGACGAATAGGTGTATACACAGTAAAATCAACCACATTTTGTTCCCCTCCCTCTTTACTCCCCAAATGCAGGTAGAAATTTATTTTCTTCAGTGTTGAGAGATAATCACAACAAAAAGCTGTGAGTCAAATGACCTAACAAGTCAGTGTAACTTTGAAAAATTGGAAGAGGTATGAAGAATATATGCTACCTAATTTAATTTCTTAAATGGCAAGGCAAATCTCCCCAAAGCAGGGGGTGAAAGAGAGATATTACCTCAAAAGGCAGCTCAGAGCAGTCTAACTAGAAGGTGAATGCAGCAACGATGACAAAAATCTTCCTGGATTTTTGTTCTTGTGATTTGTCCTGTATGACTTCCTCTTGATGTAATCTTCTGGTTTACTAGGAGGCCTGGCAGCTTGTACACTTGAAAACGTCTTTTGTTTTGACCTGCAGGATCCCTTGAACATACAACTATGGAGACAGCTTTCATTTATCTCAGAGAAGTCATGATCAAGTTGATACCTTTTTCTCCATGTCTGTTACAAGTATGATCACTATGTTTTCTCATCCTTGGTATGACCTTTCAAGGAGATAAGGATCTAAGAAAGATGTTAGTAATTTTTCTCATTTGCGTGGTAGTCTATAATTTGAAAGTGGAAGCTTTCCAAGCTAAATGTTTGTACAAGGCTTCTTGAACTAGGTGTATTTTTCCCAACCAAATTTAAATCTATTAACTAGAAAGCATCTGGACGCTTGCTCATGAACGTTCTGTTGACAGAAAGCTGAGCGAGAATTTTCGGTTTGGCTTTTAAAGCAGAGATGACGGAGGATCCATTTGTGCTCAGCCTGCAGGATGCATTTCAGAATTAAGCAAATAATAATGGGAAGCCAAACTGAATTGTGTATAATTTAGTGGCCTTAGTCTGATACAATATTTGTGTGTTTATTTCACTTCTATTTGATTAATGAATCAAATTTTACAGTGGTCTTCCAGAAGCACTTGGACTCCTTAGTTAGTATCAGCCAGAATGATGACCCCAGGCAGCTGGGGAAAAGGTGAGATTCTTGGACCAGTGGAGTATAGCTGCATACTGCATTTGGTTGTTGATCAGGGTTTCTAATCTTAATGTCATACCACTGAAGTGGAACACTTCTGGTAGAAAGCTTTTAGTGGAACCCCTACTTGTACTTCTGTTTCTTGTGGCTGTTGTTGATAACATTTCCTGTTTCTTTGCATGCTGTTAAAGAGTGGGGGTTAAAGAGTGGCCTCTTCATGACCACACTAGGTGGACAAAACCCCTAAACAATTCAGAAAATAGCTTCAGTCAGTTTCTTAATATCTCTGCATCCTAAAGGCTGAAAGAACAGTTATCTCTATTCACTACACCCAGCTCTACAGCACAAACCTATTTGGCCTGAATTTAGTGCTTTAACGTGATAGATAGCAATACATAAATATTACAAATGAAAAATGATACACTCTTCTTTTAAGCATCATTGGGTATACAAGGATATGAAACACCTAGGGACTCAGATAATTAAATTCAGTTTCCTGTCTCCAGAAGTAGCATTAACTAAGTGGGGCCAAAGTAGCATGTGAACTTCCCAAATGACCTTAAGCTGAACTCTAAATGCATGGCAGATTCAGAACATTTCAAGATAAGCTAGTTGACCAAGACCGTTCCTCTCCAATGCAAGTGAACAGTCTACAGACATTAAAAGGATATCAAGCAGTCCACTAATAATCCAGAAAGTCGGGTCAAGTTGGAAACAATTCTACTTCTGAACGCGGCTCAGATTGAAGATTAGAATTTTTTACAGCTTTAATTGAAATACCAAATTTTAAGAAGTCAGTCATCAAGAGAGCTAATACCATGAATCAAGAACAGATCAGGATTCTTTCATGGTCTTAAATACTCTTTGAGCATTAACCATAGGTGAATTCATAGGTGATTTCACTCTGCATCAGGGGTTCCACTCTTGTTCAGAAGATGGCCTGTTCCTGTAAGTTACTGGACCAGTTCAGGGAGCAAAATGAAATCTTATTCTGAGTCACTCAGCTCCAAAGGAAGTGTGAGTTTGACCAGCAGTTTCTGATTGAGCTGGCTCAGACACATGTGCGCCATTTAGCTCATTTAGCTCATTTAGCTGTCAGATTTACAGGTGTTCTATGTAATAATTACATATTCCTCATGAACCTATCAAGTAAAAAATACAGATAGTGGTTGCCTCCAGATTTACACCTTTCTCCAAATGCTAGCAAATTCAGTAAGACTTTTTCCATTGATCTCAATGAATTAAATGCAGAAGGTTATGGCACATAAAAATCTGTTCACTGGTCTGCCTATGAATTCAAGTAATTACATCCTCATAGTGATACTGTTCCATTCAGTATTTATATTCTTTCTTTCCCCCCTAGGTCAGTCATTCTAGAAGATTCTCCTGGATTCTGTAAACATTTTTCTCCTTTCTCATAATGCTTTTCTGGAGTGATAAGTAGTTAAAATGTAAGTCACTTTTACTATGAAAGAGTTGGGTGTCTTTTCATAGTTACCTGATCCATGTGTTACCACAGAAGTATGAATCTAGGTATTTGGTATTCACACAAAGTAAAGCACATTGACTTACCTAGGGTTGGATCAAGTGTTATCTCATTAGCATTGAATAGCTATAATGTGAGAAAGATGAAAATAACTACAGAAACATGAGGAATAACAAAGATGAAAAGGACGATGTGAGAATGGGACAAAACCATGGTTCCTTATGTGTAGGTGAACTTGAAAGGTACCCTTCTCAATGTGCCTAGCCTATAATGTATGAAGAAAGGGAAATTAATCAGCAGTTGTTTATATTTGTGCAAATCTGCACACGGATCTTATCTGATCTGATAGTTAGCAACCAGCAGACTTTGAGGCTAACCTCTAGCCCTTCCATAGATATGCCTTTCCCATTAATTCTACTCCATAGCCTCAGTATCTGAGCTGTTCCTCTTGTTCTTTTTCCCCTTCACTTTGATGTATGAACATATTCTTCACTCATGCTGCTTGAAGTCTAAAGATATTATTCCTTTATATTTGGATCTGCACTTGATGTGCTTTTCTCTATTGCAAAATGTGCCTCATATTAATCATTTCTGATATTTTACTCTTCTAAGATTAAAAAATGAAAGATTCAAAAGCAAAATGGTCCAACCAAAGCTCAGTTCAGTCAAGTAGATGTGTTTTATTGCAATGGTTTGTCACCCAGTAGTGTCTGTCTTCAGCTTGATTCAGCTTCTGTTTGGTCCTGTTTTGAACTAGAAACTTACTTAATGTTGACACAACAGCCAATGTGATGCCATTATCTCAAACATCCTTACAGGTATTTTAAAATACACAGGTTCTTTAGCACTGCCAGGATTTTACAGATGGAAAGGAGTTATGATACTTCTCCCATATTGGAGAGAATCTAAATGGTGCGAAAGCTGAAGGATTGATTATAGTTTTTTCATTCACTTACATCAATACAGCCTCAGATTTGCTTCAGGAAAGACATTTGTCTCCAGGTTGGATTAGTTTAAGTCCTCAGTTTTGAAGAGTCAGTGCAAACAAATCTCCTGCTGATTTCTTAAGGATTTTAATTTGCAGAATTGTGGCAGAGATATTAATCCAGTGGGAACACTTAGAAATTTCATCTGGTATTGCTGCCATTTTGCTTTGGCTTCTTCCTGATCTCAGTCATATTCTGATATACAGGCTAACTCTGATGTGAGGAATGTCAAGGTATATAAATCAAGGAGCCACTGGTCATCTGCTGTATGATTGGGATGTTACCAAGAAAAAGATGTGTCCTCTCTCTAAAGCAAGGCATATATGGCAGGGTATTTTCTTTATTGGCCTCTGCCAGTCTGATCCAACTGGCATTAAAAATACTAGTAATTCTTCCAGTGACGATAAGATTTGGGTCAGAACTCAAAAGAATAATCTTTGTAATTTCTCTGTATTTGAGCACATTATTTGTATGACAACTGAATAACTTTAATTGCTAGTTTACACTGGTACATGTGTTATTTTAAGTCAAGCTTATTGCGTACTCCACTATAATTAAAAATAACCCTTCATTTTAGTTAATTGAAGGGGTCTACTTAAAGAGGTAGAAAATGAGTAGAAAATGTTTTTCTTATTGCTATATTGAATGCTTTAGTAAATGACATTCTTGGCAGAAGTTCTTAAACCTTCTACACTCTCATTACTATTGATCTGTTTTTAAAGCATGGAAATTCTGCTGTGCTGACATTATGCACAGAAAAACTTGTGTCATGATCTCTAAGCCATTACTACTTTTTACTCAGTTTGTATAAAA
Source organism: Agapornis roseicollis (assembly GCA_002631895.1). Classification (NCBI taxonomy): domain Eukaryota; kingdom Metazoa; phylum Chordata; class Aves; order Psittaciformes; family Psittacidae; genus Agapornis; species Agapornis roseicollis. The sequence goes on from NDXB01009758.1 coordinate 11,003, forward strand.
GTCATTTAGACTATCTAACTTTTCCAGTGTTCATGATGTTTGCCTCAGATAATGCTGAGTGATTTAAACAGATATTTCAATACTGTAAATAAGACATGACTAAACCAAATACATAATAGAGAAATTCCAACTAGAAGGAAGTGCAGCAGGAGGGCCAGGAGATCTCCTTGAATAGATAAGAAGCTACTGAGGAAACTTAGAGGGAAAAAGAAACTTATAAAAGGTAGAAGAAAGGACAAGCAGCCTGGGAAGAATACAGAGATGTAATCCAGGAAG
>NDXB01009764.1:0-12053 GCA_002631895.1 Agapornis roseicollis
AAGGCTGCGTGGAGACCTCATAGCAGCCTTCCAGTATCTGAAGGGGGCCTACAGGGATGCTGGTGATGCACTCTTCATTAGGGACTGTAGTGACAGGAGAAGGGGTAATGGGCTCAAACTTAAACAGGGGAGGTTTAGATTGCATATAAGGAAGAAATTCTTTCCTGTGAGGGTGGTGAGGCACTGGAATGGGTTGGCCAAGGAGGTTGTGATTGCTCCATCCCTGGCAGTGTTCAAAGCCAGGTTGGATGAAGCCTTGGGTGCCATGGTTTAGTGCTTATGGCAGGGGGCTGGAACTTGATGATCTTAAGTTCCTTTCCAACCCTAACTATTCTATGATTCTATGATGAACATATAGACTTCCAGATGTCTAAAGACTGGCACAGATAGTGCCCTACAGTCCTTATTTACCCCTTCTGCCTCAGAGATATCTGCCTCAGAAGAATGAGATGCCAACTTACAGACACTGTTGAAGTGTTTCAAGAAACACAAAAGATATGAGCTGTATGAGCTGTAAGGTATTACAATTATTCATTTCACTTGCAGATGTAACACATCAGTTTTCTGCCTGAGGACTGAAGGTATAGGAAGCAGACTGGGAAAGAAAGGGAAGGAAAAGGTGGACAGGCCAAAGGTGTTTTGCCAGTGAGATCCCTCTACAGGGTGGCATGGGAGGAAGATGCCAGTCAAGCCTTGGCCTGAGCAGAGCCTACCCTGGTGCACAGCTGCTGCTCAAGGAGGAAACATTAGAAGGCCAGGACAGAGGTGAAGTGAGGTGATGGCTGCACAGTCCCAATGGGACTGGCTTGCTCAACAGTGCTCCAGTTGTTTTAGGTAGGACCCAGAAAGTACTGAAGTTCATCTTCAAGTGTCAGCAATACAAAATCCCCCCGCTTTTGTATCGATAGCATGCAAATATATGTAATTATATTGCTGTCTCTAACATACACACAGAGCAAAATCCCTTTGTATCCAGCTGGGCTCTTTCTGAGTCTCCATATCCATATTTTCTACCAGCTGGAGGAAAACTCCTCAAATTCACTTCATTAAATCTGTCCCATTATTAGGTGCATTGGTTTACACTAGAGATTCACCCAGCATTTCCTACCTTTGCACATATAAAGGCAATAACAAGAGCAAATACACATCATTAGGGTAAGAAGAAATACAGGGAAAATGCTTATGACCTGAATGTGCAGAGAAGGTCATTACTGGCATTACAACATGACTTTTTAAGACTGACCACTTATTTTTATTTGCACAGACACAGAAGGTGATTTCATCTTTTACATCATAGCTTATGACCAGAAACCATTTGCCAAACAGGCATAACAGCAGCAAATAAAGTTGCTTTGAAACTGGAAAGGTAGACATAATGTATGTGCTACTGCTTGTACCAGCTCCCCATGGGCTATCTGGGGAAAAGCTATTTGAGTAGAATTAGCAGTGTTACAGAACAGCACACTGGCAAAATAATATCTCTTAAGACACGATCCTGTCAAGTAAACTTAGTGAAGAAAGTCAGAACTGAGTAAGGAAATAGACTTTATCAAGTTGTGGCTGAAAATACCCTAACTAACAACTGTCCTCTGAAAAAATATTTGTTTAGTGGTGAAAATTGCCATTGATGAAGAGCTCAAAGGATGGAAATGAATCAGGAACATCCTCCCCAGAGTCTGATTTCAAAATGGCAAGAAGCTTCAGGAGAAAGACAAGGAAAGCAGGATAGCAGCATCCATCAGACTGTGCTACTGAAGGCCAAAGTATATGGGAGGACCTTATCTGCACCTCAGATATTCACAGGCCTGATTAATACACTACTGTCAGAACATGTTTCAGCAGAGTGAGAAAAGACTAGACTGCCTATCGTCCTAGCAATATGCTATAATGCACTCTGCAAAGTACAGCTCTTGCAGTCCTTATCATTGTTAGGAAGTGAAATGGGTAGTGCTCAGGTATCCCTGAAGATACAAAGATGTGGAACAAAGTCCAGGAAAGAGACCTGCTTCAGATGATGCTGCCATAAAGGCATAGGTCTCTTGCTAGGCATAAATCTCCAGGCTCTGCCTGTGACAGCACAGACAAAGATCAGACACTATCACCTCTAGCAGATCTCTATCTCTAGCAGTGAGGTTGTCCCAGACACCTGTCAAACACTATAGGTTAAGATAAACCAGCATTCTCGCATGGAACAGAGGGTTACATTTACTAGGCAGTACTGGGAGTCCACATAGGCCAAGGTCTATTAGGGTGAACTACTCCTTTGGGATTCATAGAATCATAGAACAGTTAAGGTTGGAAAGGACCTTAAGATCATCCAGTTCCAACCCCCTGCCATAAGCAGGGACATCTCACACTAAACCCCCCAAGGTTCTGTCCATCCCAGCCTTGAACACCACCAGGGATGGAGCACTCACAACTTCCTTGGGCAACCCATTCCAGTGTCTCACCACCATCACAGGAAAGAATTTCTTCCTTATATCCAATCTAAACTTCCCCTGTTTAAGTTTGAACCCATTACCCCTTGTCCTGTCACTACAGTCCCTAATGAAGAGTCCCTCCCCAGCATCCCTGTAGGCCCCCTTCAGATACTGGAAGGCTGCTGTGAGGTTGGAACTAGATGATCTTAAGGTCCTTTCCAACCCTAACTATTCCATGATTCTATGATTCTATCCATCCACAGCAGAGGTGGTTTTGACCCAAAAGTCTATGCCCAGTCTCTTTAAAGTGAATTACCTGCAGAAGCATGTACTTTAATGACTTGTTTATTGGTTTACATGCAGGACATGACCAATGAAAATGCTTTGCTCTTCTTGCAATGCGTTGAGCCAGTAAATTCCTGTCCTGAGAGTGTGTTGAGACTGTTTGCTAAGAACCCCTTGGCAACGACTGGCAGATTGCTCTGGCTGCTGTTTGCCTGATTCTGCCTATTTCCACTTCTGACATAATCTGGTTACTTTAGGAACAGATCCCTTCCTTCCTTTCCATAGTCAACCATCTGCAAGCAATAGTAGGGATGAGTGTTTCAGAGCCCTCAAGAAACTTGAAAAAGAAACTAAAAGAACTGCTTTGACATAGGCAGTAAATTACATTTGTAAGAGTATCTGAACTCTGAGTAACCTCTCAGACTGGAGGAGCAATTAGAACAAGAGAACATCAATACACTAACTGGAGAAGAGGCAATAGTTCATGATGCACATTATCTTCACTGTCCCATGAAAACGGATACTCAGTGGGAAGGCAAGAGATTTCCATGTGCTTTCCTGGCTTCTTCCACATCTCAGGAAGCATAAAGGCTGGATGAAGGTGGCAATTTTCCTCCACCTTAGCATTTCAAACAAAAATCTGCTGCTGCCACCTGCTTATCTCCAGGACTTTCTGTCTTGCCTGACAGCTTCTATTTTTAAACTGGCTCAGTTCCTCTCTGTAAGGAATTATCACAGCTATCATTACTCCCGTTCCAGTCCTACCCTGCTCCGGGCTCTGGATTACATTTACTCATGCGTTGTGGTCTTGTTGCTATTTTATGACTTCTGATGGGATGTTTCTCCAGTTCCTTCACAACACATGCTGCATGGAGGTGACTGGCACAAGGGAACAAAGTCAGAAATGCATCTCAATCCTTCCTGCATGTCTCCAGGCTGCAGAGCACACTGGATTTTGATGTTTGGTTGGGTTTTTTTTGACTTCTTTTCTTCTTTTTTTACCTCTGTCCTTATTTTAAATATGCTCTTCATATTTGATTAGTGTGGTTTGCAACTGCCCTTGACTTGATAGTGGAAAAAATACAGCTGTTACAGTGTGCTAGCTTACAAATTTTGGTAGCTTTTGCAATGATACATACCTCAAGCAATACTCCCCTAATACACTGGAAAAAGGCTATTTGAGTATTACTGCTCATTCACTTACATGAGCCTAGGCCCTGTGTGCCACATGCATGACCCAGATCTCCTGGTCCTATATGTAAATCATGAATAAATGCAAGCATTTTTAGCAGAAGTCGATAATTGATTTGTTTCTCCTCTGAAATTTTTTAGTCATTTGCTTGTTCTCTAATAGCTGCACAGAAGAACTTATTTTTCCTGTGAATGACTGAGGGGAGCATGCAGAGCATAAGCAGGTCACAGGACAGAGGACCATACCCTGTTATAGATCTCCTCAGTCACGTTCTGCAGCGCACGAAATAGCTTGTGGAGATTAATGAGATTTGAGCGTGCTGTGTACAGTTTCCCATCACAAGTGTATATATGTCTAAGGAAAACACCACCTCCTTTGTTCGCTCAAGACATTTAAAACCTGGTTTTAATTCCTGTCTAATGCATCCCCCACAACCACACATTTGTGTCCCAGTTTTCAGAATTTGGCTCCCTGCCAGTGAATGTGTATGATTCTATGATAGTATAAATGCAGTGAGAGCCAATAGTTTTGGAAATCCAGGTCAAAACCTGAGTGTAGATAGCTCAAGAACAAAGCCTCAGCTTTGAACACAGGAATGGGAGAGCCTGCATACAGCATGAGCTCAGTCTCATTTTGTTCCAGGTGGTAAATTCATGCAGGCAGGGATTCTGTCTCGGAGTTTTTTTTTGTCCAGTGCTTAGCACAGCCTAATCCCAGTGTTTAAGACAAGTAATAAATCTTGAAAGGAAGTTTTTCACATGAGTTCAGGTCAAGCCAAGCCATAATCCCCCATTTCCCCACTCTGTGGTTTCTTTATCCTTTATCCTTAGGTTTGACAACATGCCTACCTATAATCTGTAACAAAGAACAGAAGGAGATTGGTGTTCGCTACGGCATTCAAATCCTTTTCAGGCCCTCATTACTGCTCAGTCTCTGTTTAAAGGAAAATTTCCTCCATTGTCCTGATAGCTTAATTTTATAAACAGGCATTAAAGAGGGGGAAAAAAGATCCTTTATTACAAAACCTGTCCTGTACAATTCCATACCATTAGATATAGAAGCCCGCCAGCCTATGAAAATGCAAGAATCCACCTGCAGATAGGAATTCGATTGGCAAAAGTACCTACTGCTCTGATGCAACACTGAGATCTTGGAATCACAGAATCATTCAGGTTGGAAAAGACCTTTAAGATCGAGTCCAACCATAAACCAAACAGTGCCAGATCCACCGCTAAACCATGTCCCTAAGCTCCATGTATACATGTTTTTTAAATAGTTCCAGGAATGGTGACCACCTTTGCTTGTTACTGAGGAAAGAAATTGGCATGCACCTGGCTACAACCTCCTTTCAGGTAGCTGTAGAGAGCAGTAAGGTCTCCCCTGAGCATCCTTTTCTCCAGGCTAAACAACCCCAGTTCCCTCAGCTGCTCTTCCTAAGACTTGTGCCCTTCTCTAGACACTTCTCCAGCACTTCAATGTCTTTCTTGTACTGAGGTGCCCAGAACTGAACACAGTAATCAAGGTGCAGCCTCACCAGTGCCCAGTACAGGGGGATGATCACTGCCCTGGCTCTGCTACCACACTATTGCTGATACAGGCCAGGATGCTGTTGGCCTTCTTGGCTGACTGGGCACAAGCTGGGTCATACTCCACTGGCTGTTGACCAGCATCCCCAGAATCCACATGGCCTAGTCACAACCTCTTGCAGGGTCCAGTTGCTGCTGTGAGGCCACAATCACCTTACAGCACCAGTAATTTCAGCACCAAACCACGCAGACTTTGCAACAGTAAAATGAGGCACCAGGGCCCCAGTGTTCAGTGTGCAACAGTGATCTGTGTCCAAGGCCATGGCTCAGAGACCCAACAGTTGTAGCAGAATTAGGCAGTAGCAGAACAGGGGATGGTAAAGAGCCTGGATCTCGTACATTTTTTTGTTTTGGCTCCAGACATGAGCTTTTGTTGGCCTTTATTCAATGGCTTTTATGCTGTTTAAATGCTATGGCTATAATGGTCCTTGAGAGAGAACTTCCTTACCAGCTGTTCAACCCATCCCATCATCTGAGACATGGTTTATGGTTTACACATTAAAGACTTAATGTATCTTGGACAAAGATAAGATGCAGCCAACTTACATACAAATGCCTTGGCTTCACAAAGGCATTGGGCATCCTTGTTTTCACAGCAGGCCAAACCCAGCTTCAGAGCCAATACAGCTCCAATGGGGGCAGAGAAGATGACATGAATTTACTATAAAATTGGTTGATTTGGGGTTTCTTAGCCCAAAGAGGCTAATGAATGAGATGAATGGGCTAGCCTGTGTGATTGGACTTATCCCTCCTCAAAGGCTTTGCTGGAGGCTGCCACATATCAGCTGCATAGTTCCCTTGGGTCTGCACCAAGGCGGGTGCAGAAGGACATCCCCCTTGGCGCTTCACCTCACTGCTCTGTTCTCAGGTAGAGATCTCAAAGTGCTCTTTGAGTGCAAATCAGCAGCACTAACCTTGCCAAGGAGGGCATGTGGGCAGTATCAAATGTTTTCCCAAAATGCATAGAGGTCACGTATTTCCTGGCTCACAGTAACACAAGGATTGTGCAATGTGGTCGGAGATGGTTCAAGGACGCTTGGACACATGCTGCTTTCTGCTTGCACAGCACAGCAAGGAATAGACGGGCACAAATACAGCCTTGCAAGGTCTGTGTTACTCTGTCCTGCACTGATGTGGAATGCTTAGATCCTTTTCCCCATGGCAGGCAGAACCTCCTGAAACCTGTGTACACCAGGACCCCTTCCAAAAGACACTGGCCAGGGTGAGGAAGGGGCTAGTGTTTGCCAGCTCTCACAGTCCTGGTGCCAGGCAGAAAGGCCTGGAGGTAAAGAGGTTCAATTCATTCTATCATATTATTTGATAATAACAATTTCCCCAAATCCTTTAACTAGCTGTGTCTTCTGGACAGAGGTTGTGAGGGGAAGGCAATGGTAATTCACTACTGTGTGTCCAGACAGAGTGAATTCTTCTGACATAATTTCAAAACATAAATCGCAGTCTGTAGTCTGTTTGCTTGCCACTTTATCCCTTTAACAAACATTGGGTCACATGAAACAGTTGTTTTAGATAATACAGGTGAAATGATTCTACTTCTTATAGGAAGAGGAGGACATAACAAGACACAGCAAGAAAGAGAGCAAAGGCAACGTTTGATCCACATGTTGAGGAAGATTTTTTGTTAAATACAACATCTTTCAAGTAGTTTCTCGAGAGAAAACTCTGGAGATTCAAACACAAGATGAAGGGAAGAAGGTGGCCTTGTGGTAAGTTAGAAACAGAGTGACACTTTATTCAGGAGCTGGAGAGATTGGGGCAGCACAATATATTGCTCGTGTTTGGCAGTGAGTGATACCAAATACCTGGGGGTTAGCAATACACAGGAGGACAGATCCAAAGGACAGCTGTTGTGAAATGTAAGGTGAAACTCGACACTAATTGATTGGAACTCCTATAATGGAAAAACCCAGTGTAGATATATCCTGCAAGTCTTAGAAACTCGGTGATAGTAGGGGAAAATGAAGAAATGACAAGCTACACCTATGGGTACCCATCAACATGATCCTGCACCACCAGAGGTTATAGGTCACATTCAGTGGGTGCAAGATAAGGCCTCACTTGCACAGGAAAATATGTGGCCTGTGCATGTGACTGCATTGGCTGTCAGTTAAATCAGGGCTATGCTGTGCACACATTTCCAAAAGCAAAACTAACGTGGAAGAAGGATCCAACTTTAACAAAAACCCTTGCAGTCCCACAGTAATTGAATTCCATTTCAGAGCACGATTACTACTAAATTACTTTTGCTCTCTAGGTTCTTTTCAACCTAATAAACAGCAGTACTGAGAATCAACATGAATTTGTGGTAATAGATTTACAGACTCAGCTTTAGCAGTTTGAAGGTTGTAGGAGTTGTGGTGTTCAGCTGTGTTCAACCATCCAGCCTTTGGACAGGTCTGTAAGCTCAGATGAGCCAAAATGAGAAGGATACTCATAAGCAACTGAATATTCAGATATTCAGGCACATTAAGGAACCTTAACCAAGTAGTACAGCCAGGATTACTCTGAATAAATACTGGCTTCTATGTTCTCCACATCTGCCCTGAACTGCATCATCTAGACACTCACTGGAGGCAGCAGAGTGGACCAGACAGTCTCTTTTTACAATGGTATTTAAATAGGCAGGATGACTCATGCCCTACAAGTCCCTGTCTTCACTGACAATCAAGAGAGATTGAGATGTGAGGATGTTCTGTCAATGACTTTGACAAACATAAGTAAACTTGTATATTAATAACTGTCTATGGGCAAGCTACTAGCTCTTATCAGTCAGATAGCAATGTGAAAAGCTTTTTATTCTGATGTTTACAGTTGGTCTCTATTGTCTTTCACTGAATTTTGGCATGCTACCTCCTCTTTGGGGTATTGCCTCAAATTGGTAGCTTGGACAGTTCAGCAGACCAGAGGTGACGTGTTCCATCGCCACTGTCTGGTTATTGTCTGAGCCAGATAGTCATTCTGAGAAGTCCAATCTTCATCTGCAACAGCCATTTGAACATGTAATTATTTTTCAGTATCTATGGACAGAAAATACGCATTCAGAAAATTAGCCAAAGTCTACCTACAAAGAACAGAGATTACTAAGAAGGCTTACATTAATCTTTCCTCTTTCCCTGCCTCATTATTGCAAGCTTATTATCAGTCATATAATTTAGTATAAGGGACCCATTTAAAAATCCAATTCTAGATCAGGTTTTGATTGATTACACTGCCACATGGAGCCGTTCCTGCCCTTACAACATGTAGAGGAGGCACAGAACTTGAGCTTGAAAATCTACTGGAATAATGGGATGAGAATTCATTTCCCAATGAGAATATGCCTTCAGCTTGTTCTTTCACACTATAGATCAGCAGAAAGAGTTTAGGGAGAGATTTTGTGGCATTGGTAAACCAAAGATCAATCAATCAGCAGCAAGAGCCATGTGGCATAAACCACTTTGTAATCTGTGTGTGGTCTAAGCCAGGCCACTAATTACAAAGATGGCAAATAAATGTGATTTCAGCAGTGGCTGAAGTGAGTTCCTCACATAAATACATTGTCTGCAGCATTGACCTACTGAGATCAGAATAAGACAGTATTCACAACGCACCCTCCATACGGAGCTGCATTTTCATTCTATTTGCACGGAACCTGACATCTGTCACAAACCATACTGGTCCACCCTCAAAACTGGGCACCACAGTCATGCATTCAGCCAGTCCAGAGGCAGAAAATGTGCAGGTGCTTCTTGCCTTCTCCACTACCAACTGCTGGAGCAGGGCCACCCATGCAATAGTTCAAGATGTTCTGCTCACACAGCTATGTTCAACCAGCTGGAGCAAACAACAAAGAGGTGCTTTGTAGCATTCAGAAAAATAGACCAGAGTTGGGAATTAGAAGGAGACCTCTGATTTGAAGGGAGTCTTTCTGTGGCAAAACACTTGTTGCACACTAGATGTTCCCACTGCCCTTACACTGCCGCTGAACCAGAGGTGAGGATGAGGCAGAAGGGTCATGGATGGCCTGTTACCTTCTCTGTCTGCACCAGCATCGCGCAGGGCAAGTTAGAAAGTTTACAGATACACTTTTCGTTTCTGTTAGGATATAGCGTGAATTTGTGTTCCCAAACCCTTTTTCACTCATCTCTAATACACATCCCGTGCTGAGGATAGGGGCTATTTTCATAAAATAGGGACAAAGTGAAACAAAACTGATTTTTAAACAGGGCTATGTGGTGAAGGATGAGTTACTGGTGTTGCTCCAAGCACGTTAACTAGGTTGTAGACTCTCTGTCAGAGAGAACATTTGTGTCAAGAGTCAGGAGCAAAACTGGAAAGCCTTCATGAAATTAGAGGTGCAAACATCTGCTTAATGGTTCACAAGCAACCTAGAAATGAGCATCAGTCATTTAAAATGCCTGCAGCTGCCAGGTCTTGTGGCTTTACAATGCATTTTTCTGGAAGTCCCTGATGCTGAGGTAGGTTATATCTGGCAATGAAAAAAACTCATTTTTTAATTTAAGCTGTTTCCATTCTAAACCTTAATGGGGAGCTGAGGCTCTTCTGCCTCTCTGGAAATCTTAACAGGAGTAGATGTGTTTCTGGAAGGCTTTTTTTACTCAAACACATGCTGCTAAGCTTTGTCCAGGAATCCCAAGGTGGAAGTCTAAGCTCCTTCCATTCAGGCTGTCACAACAGATTATTTAATGGTCTTTGCTGGCTTTAATATTTATGCATTTGAATAATAAAAAAGAGAAGGCAAATGAAAATTATTCTACTGGCTTTTGTTGGTGCTTTTTGAAATAATCTTTCCAGGGCTGATCACTTTCCCTGTTATGGAATATTTGGCATTGTTGATACTGGCTTTGGTCTTCAGCCTGAAACTGATTTTCCACTTGTTTCTATCTAACATGTACAGCGCAAAAAGATCAGATGAAACAGTCAGTGGGATGGATCCAGTGGCGATTATGAGCATAGCTTCATCAAAGGCAGTGGCCCTAAATGATATCTGTGATGAGAGCCAGACCTCAGAAGTTCATTTAGCCTCACATCTGCCATTAGGTTCAGTTTTGCTATTTTTGGTTTACAGATGGGAAAAGATGGTAGCAAGAGGTTATGCAACATCATTGTGATAATTCAGTCTTTCATACAGCTGGGAATGGATGTGGGTTTAAAAATAAAGATATTTGCAGCCATTTCATGGCCCATATTAGCAATGCCTGCACTAGCAAGCAATTTGGTAGATCAGATTCTTTGGTGCCAAGGCTTTTTTCTCTGTGCTGCATGTGTCTGGGGGAGTGCAATATTGATGAGTTCTCCTGGACTACATGTCTCTATTGCTTGAGTTGCCCCAGCTGCCCTGGGAAAGCTCTTCCACAAAAATTCTTCAGGTTATAACTTCAGGTTAGACATATCTATAGGTTAGATATAAGGAAGAAGTTCTTTACTATGAGACTGGTGAGACACTGGAACAGGCTGCCTAAAGAAGTGGTAAATGCTCCATCCCTGGCAGTGTTCAAGGCCAGGTTGGACAGAGCCTTGAGCAACATGGTTTAGTGTGAGGTGTCCCTGCCCATGGCAGGGGGCTGGAACTGGATGCCCTTAAGGTCCATTCCAACCCAAACCATTCTATGATTCTGTTAAACCTTTGCCCTAAGAAGGGCTGCACTGAGCTCACATGTGCCATGCCAGGGTTGGGAGCACATCACCTCCTGTCCATGTAGAGCTTCACAAATGGAAACAAGCCCTGCTATTGCTGTTGTCTTGCCTTATTTAATTAAGAAACTGCCATTTATACAGAAATATCCCATACAGGCTCTGTGCAAACAGCTGGTTTCATCACTTTGAAGTGGTTTAGATTTCTCTGTGGAAACAAGCCAGGATGTAAGCTGACACAAAGGTCTTCCTTGGCCAAAAATGTAGTTGAAAAAATAGAGCAAGTGTCTCCCCAGGCCCTGATGTATCTCCGCTATCTCCCTGTTTACAAGTCCTGCTCAAGTGGAATGCTGCAGGACACAGGATCACGGACAGGAGTGCAGAGCTGATCAGTAAGTCAGTCTTACTCAACGGGCTGTCTGTAGGAGTGCCCCAGAGCTTCCCTGAGGCTGGGAATGCAGGAGAGGGTTGTGCATTGCCAGCAGAGCTGTGCGGCTGTGATCTGCAGTTCTGGTACTTTCTAGGCAGTGAGACAAATTCTCCATGGAATGAGGAATTTGTTAGAAATGAGCAGTGCAGACACTAGTCTCTGCGTAAAGAGCACTCAGCAGAGCTGTGTTTGGGAGCACCTTTCTGAATGCAAACTCCAATAGATAGAATAAAATAAATCCCAGGAACCAGATGCACAAACTGTGCTTTTAAAGCTGTCAGATCTAGAGGAAAGAAATAATTTGCTTTCTGAAAATGAACATGAGCCAACTGCAGTGTGCACTTGCAGCCCAGAAAGCCAACCATATCCTGGGTTGCATCAAAAGCAGAGTGACCAGCAGGTTGAAGGAGGTGATCCTGCCCCTCTATTCTGCTCTCCTGAGACCTCACCTGGAGCATTGTGTGCAGTTCTGGTGTCCTCAACATAAA
>NDXB01009769.1:0-13281 GCA_002631895.1 Agapornis roseicollis
GGTTGGAACTGGATGATCTTAAGGTCCTTTCCAACCCGAACTATTCTATGATTCTATGATTTGACCAAGCCATATCCTGCATTTTCAATGAGCATCAGACGGCCTTTGAGTGAGTGAGTGTTTGTGATTCCCTTCCATAGACTGTCAACTCTGAAAACTAATGATGACAGGGTAAATTCAAAATGTGGGAAAACACCTGGAATGAACATTTCAGTGAAGAGCATGGATCACAGAATCACAGAATGGTTTGGGTTGGAGAAGACCTTAAAATCACCCATTTGAAATGCCCTGCCATGGGTAGGGGTGCCTCACACTAGATCATGTTGCCCAGGGCTCTGTCCAACCTGGCCTTGAACACTGCCAGGGATGGAGCATTTATTGCTTCTTTGGGCAATCTGTGCCAGGGGCTTAGCACCCTTACAATATAGAACTTCTTCCTTCTCTATAACCTGAACTTCCCCTGTTTCAGTTTGAACCCATCACCCCTTGTCCTGTCACTACAGTCCCTGATGAAGAGCCCCTCTTCACCATCCTTGTAGCTCCTTTCAGACACTGGAAGCTGCTCTGAGGTCTCCATGCAGCTTCTCTTCTCCAGGCTGAGCAATGCTTTAATTGCCACCTTTGTTTCTGTATCTCAGTGGTATGCTCCTAAAGCAATCACTAAGAAATTGAGTTCTCATGAAAATGGGCCAGGGTTTGTTTCACTTACTTAAATTTAGATGCCTGGAGCTATCTGAGACCCAGGGTATGTGAGACATTGAGCTATGGCTGGCTACATAGGACCTATGTCTTTCTGGATGTGTGGCTAGAAGATGAGCGTGATAGCATGATACTTCACCTTGACTAAAATTGCACTAGAAATGCATGACAGAGCAACAGTCTGACACCCTCAAAGTCCAGGCACCCTGCTACAAAGTCAGCTCCATTGTCTGCCAAGAGTGTGATATTTAAGTGCAACTCAGCAAGTGATAAACCTGTAAATGCCAAGAGAAGTTAAAGAGCAGTCTGGCACATTACAGCCAACCAGCTCGTTCCTGAAGTATTTTACAAACCTTGGTTTTTAAGCCTTGCTTTAGCAAACATAACATGTTTGAATACAAATTACAACAAAGATCAAGCTGTTCAAAGGCAACTCTGCTTTAACCTTTGCATGTTTTTTCCTTTTAATCATATTCCACTCCTACAAGGTTTGCAAAGGCGATTCCTCTATAGAGGGTATTTGTTAGAACATAACATTTGCTATAAAGTGTAGCTGGGAATTATTGGAAAGTGCCATGAAATAAATGTTCTTCATTAGATCTGTGCTAATTCAGAGGAACGTATGATTTTGAAGCAAGAAAGTCTATGCAAGTAACATCTGTCTCATAACTAGAAAGTGACCCCAAGCCAAAAAGCTTGAGTTTAGATGTACATCTAACAGCTCATAAAGAGTCAAGAGCTTCAGGCTTGGGATTCGACTGAATATCAGAATATACTGAATATCAGAAACCAGTCAAAAGTAAGACTAACAGCAGCACAGAGAGGTCCCAGCACTCGGGGTGTCTGACAAGTCCATCAGACAAGACAGATGTGGAAGCACAGGTGTTCTGGGTTCAGCAGTAGCAGTCATAGTCAGTAGCTTAAACCACCAGAACAGGTATCACATAAATTCATCAATCAGGAGAGGAAGGCCACACATGGAATCTCTGGCAGCTACAAGAATTAAATGCAAATGTGCTATAACCATGCTCTGGTGTTTTAACCATATAACTGACCTAGCTCAGTATACCAGTAGAGATGGATAGCCACATCTTCGTAGAAATGGATTTACCTGGAAAGTTCGAAGGACTTTGAATCCCTCCCTCTCCTTCCCCCATTAGCATGCTGGCAGAGCAGATGTTCTTGTATCACATTGATTTGCACGCCATAGATTCACACTGGCCTGTGTCTGTTCACAGGAGATACTTATACCAGAAGGAAACAGCACTTTGGGGTGTAGAAATGACAGCCCAAATTGCAAATAAAGTAGGTGAGGTAAATGTGTTGGCTTGATACCCATGGAAGATGAGGTCCAGCCTGGAGCCTGCTCTTTGAGAAAGCAAGAAAGCTCTGGAACAGAAGAGGATGGCAAGGAAGACCTCGGGAGATAATGAAACATCATCTACAAGGAAAAGTAAACTGACTTGGAGTAATTTACCATTAAGATAAGACAAATCCAGGGCAGGCAAGAGAGTCTCTAGTCTCTGAGTGTTACTGATGGCAAATGAGCTAATGGAAATGATACAGAGTAATACTTTCCTTCAACACTCTTGGACTCCAGCAACCTGTATTTCCAGGGTTTCCTAAGTCAGAGAGGGTCTCTACTGGAATTTCCTAACCCTCAAGGGATTTTTATCTGTTTATTTGCCTAAGTGCTTTTGAAACCTTTTTAAGCCTAAGCTTTCAGGGGTCACAACATACTCCAGTGAGAGGTTTCACAACTTAATTACAGGTCTTGCATGCTGCATGAAGAACGACACCTGAATGTTTGCTCAAACCTATTCCTTTCATATCATTAGATGATAATTTGACATTCTTGTACTAGAAAAGACTGTGGGCAATCATCTCTTGCATGTTGTCTCATTGACACTCATGATTTTGTAGGTCTGTGTCACATCACAGGATAAGAAGTCAGAGGCTTCAAGTTTATTGTGGTGGATTTGGGCTGATGTTAATGAAAATTATCTTTCTAGTGGTAAAGAGAATGAGATGCTGAAATAGATTGATTGGTAAAAGGATTAAACTTGATTGCATATGTGTCAAGAAGACAAACAATCAATGATGCTCATGGTGCAGTTTATCACACTCTGAAGTAAATGTCCACGTCCAGCCAATTAAATTGCACTTTAACTTCCACTGACTATTGACTAGATCTCCAATGACAACCACAGAGCCTCAGCAGGCTCCTCACAGGGAGATAACTAAATGTGAGGAAGAATCTGACCCATTTGAGTCAACTAAGGCAAATCAGGACTGCCAAACTTCCAGCTTTAGCAAAACTGCAGCAATCATTAGAAGCTACTGAAATGCCATGACAATGATCTGTTCCCTTCAAATACTTGCTTTTCCTTTGTGTTCTTTGATGTTCAACTCCCATACATACTTCTGACTTTGCAAACAGTGTAGTGAATACAATTCGCACTGTACCACAACAGTGGCTGTGCTCTGCCAGGTTATCAAGTAGAAGTGAAGCCAAATACTGACCTCCTGTAAGAAAGGATAGCATCACTTCAGTTTCCTTGTGCTCAGCAGAGGCCTGCCATTGACAGTCTAATGCTGTCAGGATGCTCTCTCCTGTCCCAAACTTCCAGTGACTTAAGGGATCTACAACCGGCCTTTCTCCCACCCGGTTGTCTTCAGTACTTTTGCTATCTGAGTTTTGCCCTTCAGGCTTTCCATAGGACACAAGCCGAAAGCCCTCAAAGTCCATGAAGAGACAGCCACTGACTTAGCGAGAGCTTAGCTCACCCAAGATTACTTCCATGGTGGAAATGACTAAAAGAGGACCTTGACTTTGACAGGCATCATCATCTCAGCCAAGACACAGCCATCTTTAGTGCCAAAGACCCTCCTGGATTCCAAAGCACAGATCTACATGAATATTCAGGCTTAAATCATAGCTACATTAAGAGCAATAACCAAATGAAGGCTCAGCAGTTCCATGTCCAAGGTCCCTCATGGAGCTGATTCCTCAAATCACTGCCACACTATGGCTAACTCTGTATCAGGTTCACCATCTCTCCATTCCTTCCAGGTACCTTTCATTATCACTATATCAATCAGTTAGATCTAAAGGAATGAGAAACTAAATGTTTTCATGAATAATGGCCCCTCTTAGATCTATGTACCATAATAATGACAATTAATTTAAACAGGCCATTTAAAACCTGTTGAATTGAGCTGAGCACAAGGCCAATTGCCATGCAATAGTCTTTTATAACCGGGTACTCTGTACTATCACCAATTATCTCCTAATCAAACAACAAAGTTTTCTTGCAATGCAGATAAACATCATTATTAAACATTTTGCCATCACTTAGGGGATTAATGTGGCTAATTAAACAACTTGCAGCATGGAGTTGAGCTCCTGGCATGATACTTGAAAAGAGGTGTGCAAACCTCTGTAAACTGTTGGTTTAAAAGACAATACCTTTATTCTATTATCTTCTCCCCATCCTGGGATAATAAAAACTGGCCACAAACTCCAGTAACAAATTGCCATTGGAAACATTGACTTTTCCATGCCCAAAGAAGAGGCAGTTTATTGGCTCAAAGCTTTCAGGGGGTGGAAAGTGTGAGGGCTTTATGACAACGGTTTGATCAAGGGCTTGTTAGCCGTTGTTCAGCTGCCATCCATCTTGCAGGATCTTTGTTCTGAATTGTACACTTCAGATCAACAGCTGTGGGAAGACATGAATCGTAGAACTGTAGAATCAACCAGGTTGGAAAAGACCTTTAAGCTCATCCAGTCCAACTGTTCCCCAGCACTGCCAAGACCACCACTAACCCATTGCACTGAGGGACTCATCTACATGATGTGTGGACACCTCCAGGGACAGTGAATCCCCCACTGCCCTGGGGTGCTATTAACAGCACTTGAGGCTGTTTCCTCTTGTCCTATTGTTTGTTACTTGTTTAACCTAAACAGAGAAGATTCTGAGCTGCAAATCCTTACTATATGTGAGTCTAGTCACATACTCGATGTCAGGCCACTTCATTCTTTGAATGAAGACTTCATTCTTCGAATGAAGACATCTGACATTCAAATTTTAGAGCCAGAAATTCCTTATAGCTTACAGTACCAAGCACAATGGGTTCCTAATCCACAATGAGGAACACATCACTACTGAAATGCTTACCATCTTTAAAGGAAAAGCCTCACCAAGAACAAAGCATAGCATTGTTATTTACTGTTTCGAGCAGCTGAGAGTGTGCAAACAGCTCTTTTAGGATGCCTGAGATTTCTTCCTGGGACCCTGAAGACCCTGTTGACTCCCAGTGACCCTGATGACTATGTTGACACTCAACTCCATGACAGCAAAGAGCAAACCCACATCACTGCTCTTGTACCCTGTGAAGCAGTAAACCAACAATCTGCCAGTGAAAAAATATCTTAGAAAAACATGATGAGGTGGTACAGCCATAAACAGCATGCTCGGTGTTTTTGTGCCCTAAGCTATATGTGAGGATGTGTGGAGGGTTCAGATTTGTATTCAGATAAGGCAATCACAGTGAAACTGAAACTCCCCACATGATAACTAGTTCTTACTAATGTTGAACATGTTGTTTGAATTACTATAGAATCTGAGGCACTTACCAAAAGCAAGCGTATCCCATATTATGTTGTTGGGTGGCACTCCAAAGATACCCATGAGACTGTCGGGTGACACACTTTAAACCAGGAGCTAGTCACTAAATCACTTTTAATTTGCAGGTGAAGACCTTGACTTTTGATTTCTTCTGCCCCACTGGGTTGAGCAGTGGCTGCTGTGTTCTTCCTTCTGTGTCAAACTGAGTGCAGAAGGATTTAAAGTGAAAGTCACACACACACACACACATGAAAATGATCCCTTTGATTTTATTATGGTCTATAGTTTAACCACTGAACTGCCTTGGAAGGCTGACTGCACATCTAGCAGGTTGGATGGAGATCTGGTTATCCGCCTTCGATCTACTTGGCCTTCAGTGTGCTCACTGCTCTAGGTTGCCACTACCTTACCCCATACTAACATGAATATATGTCACATGAATTAGAATAAAACCTATTCATACAAGCAAGCACTTCCTGCCTTTCCTTTCAGCCTCACATGCATCATCAGCCTCTGCTTATTATAGTGCCCAGTGCCTGGTCACAAGTGACCGCTTCCCCTTTCTCTCTTTATACTGCCGAGTAGTGCACAAACAGAAACCCAGTCCCTACCCAAACTGAACAAACTGGTTACAGGGAGGGAAACCACACTGTCTGAGCAAGTGGCACAAATGCTTGCTAACGGGCTCAGCAGAGCAGGCTGATGAAGAACAAGCAAATAGGCCTGTGCAATCATAAAGGGGATACCTCAAAGTTTAGGTTGGAGGAGGAGGCCAGATGCAGTGAGTGGCTCGGCAGTGTCAGTGGTACAACTCCCCCAACACAGAGGTGACAGTCATATGCTTGGTCAGCTGGGGAGCCAGTGCCATCTCGAAGGCAGAGCCTAGAGAATGAGACGTGGAACGCATGGGCAGATTAGACAGGAGCAGCCACCTCCTGCACAGTCCCACAGTCCTTAACAGGAACAACAAAAGCAAAACTGCATCAATTCTGTTTAAGTGACAAGGAAACGGCTGCGCAACGTCATCCTGGGATGCTGCTATAGCTCTCTATCGTCTCCACCTCTTGCTCCATGTTTTCCAGGTTACCTCCCCGAAACCAGACGTTCAGTCTCCTAGACTGTCTCTAACTGTGCATGTCTGTGCCCATCTCTGCCATTTTCCTCATTTTCCCTTGTGTCCATAAGTCTTCTCAGCTGAGGGACTGGTGGTGACTCAAGCACAGTAGCACTGAAGCAAGGATAAAAGGTTGAAGCATGGAAGAGTCAGTCACACTTAAAGAGGGGAATACGGCTGTATAACAGCCTGAAATAGCTTCCCTGGATTAGTTGGTATTACAAAGCATGCTCCTTCTCTTCCAATATCTGGATAAGTACAATAAGAATATTTGCAAAACCAGTAGTGAGACTGGTGAGGAATACAATACACACATGTATAAATACTTACCTAGACAGACAGGACACAAGCCTGTTCTATTGCTGCTCTCCTCAGCCATTTGAGCATCACTTCTTATAACCCTAAGCTGCTGCCACCTCCTGTTTGCTCTGTTGCTGCAGATGATGAGGCTGTCTACTTGGTCTGAAATGCAGATACTGGTGGCAATATCCTGGGTTGCCTGAGAGTGCTGTGTATATACACATAGGTTCTTTTAATATCATGTGTAGATGATGCTCTTGCTACTGCCCCACATCTAAATATTTCTGCAGATTACAGATGGATATGATTTGGCAGTGTTTTTTTAGGTTAGTTAGCAAAGTTAGGTTTACTTTTGGTTGCTATGATCTTTAAGGCCTTTTCCAACCTAAGAGTTTTATGATTCTATATATGAATATGGATTTGCATGTAAAAATACCTTACTTTTTGTTGTTTGTTTGCCTTCTGATTAATGCACAATGGTTTCACTATTCAAAGTTTCCTGGCTCTTAAAAAACGTGGCATTTTCCTCTTAAACCAGGCTCTTAGCCTGCGTCTTACATTTCTTTCTTAGTAAACTCCAAGCACAGACCAGTCCATATAACTTCTGGTTCTAGACATGAATTTCATAAGCCAAAGGTGCAATTCCTAAAGGGAATATATATACTGCCTTATCATCACAGTTATTATCTACCATTCATATTTACTAGCATCTTGATATTGGCCATGGCGAAAAGCTATCACGCCAAAACATGCCCAGACCTGTGGAAGTGACAATTGCTGTCCCGGAGAGCTTGAATACTCAACTGAAAAAGAACTGAGGGAATAGAGGGACACTACCAGAATGAAATTACAAAGCCAGATGCATAGTCTGCCATGCTAAGTGAGTTGACATCACCCAGAGTCAGGGCCCTGTGTGCCGCATGACCTTCCAGCTGCAACATGAAGCTGATTCCTCATTATCGAGCACGCAGTGGTCTAAGAATGGAGAGTCTGCGCAGTGACATTTTCAAACATGCACTGACTTCTAGGGAAAGTCCACGACTGCTATTCAAGGAGCTGCTGAATTTCACAGGGTTGGTAGGTAGGACCTGACTTTATGTGCGGTGACCTTTTAAAACCACTTTTTCCACTGCATGATTCCTCTGGTTCTTCAGCCTTACTCATTCTGGGACTTCAGAGAATGAAGTCTCTTTTGTTGCTAAGAAATGGAGCCCTGGATTCCCTCACATGCAGAAAGACTTCTGACTAAATCTACTGTACATGGAAGAGTGCTCAGAGATTATAAGAGCATTTGAGTACAAGCCAGAGGCATAAACAAAGAGTTGCGGGTTTCAGTTGTTACTTCTGAGTGTTATAGCATCTTGATGCCTTACTCTACAATTAGATTAAGTCCAAATCTACAAGGCTATGCTGAAAGATAAAACACAAAGGCTACTTATTATCCAAGTCCCACTTAAGCCTTCAAAACAGGCATCGAGTACAGCTGGAGCACTGTACGTGCCTCCTGCATGGGGTACCTTCTATGCAGTCATTTCGTTTCAGGGTATGCTTGGGGTTTTCCCTAAGGAAATCACAGGATAAACTACTTTGGATTAAACAGCAGAAAAGCAGTTGTAGTTTTGTTTTTGCTCTCCATCTTTTGTTTTTGTTCTCATTAGCAGGCACTACCAAGCAGGCTTCCAGCATCTAATCCTTCCTAAGAGCTCACTCTAAGAATGAAATGAAGATGATTCATACACTTTCGTGTTTATCATTGTCTGGAAAGCAAAGTGTTCAAACCAAATCTGCCTAAGACAAAATAGCCTGAGCTGCTGCTGTGGTGACCTACTTAGAATAGCAAGCAAATGCTCCAGGACTGGGTGATTGAGATAGATGTGCAAGTCCCTTTTCCTATGGGAAAGGATGTTCCAAGGTCTTTTCAACCTTGAGATCCTAAACAGAGGATTCCCTAAACACAGATGTGACCAGATCACAAAGTAGTACCATGGCTTTCATTTTTTTACCAACACACTACAAGAACACTGAAGATACAGCATCCCAGGGTTTATTATGTGCCGGGGTCCAGAGAACTTAAGGCCTGTTGTTAAGTTATTCCAAAGCTGCAACTTTGCTGCTGTAGTAACAAGGAAAACACGTGATGAAGAACATGATCTAATGCACAGATATGGACTTCTGGTGTGATCAATCAGCTCTTCCTCCCCCTCATCTGTACTGTCACAGAGCAACTCCTTGAAAGAGCTACAAGAGCTTGTTTCAGATGAGCTCAGGTATTTCCGCACTGTACAGGCAGCAGAAGCTCTGGCATCCCCAAAACCAACCCGAGTGAGGCAACATCCTCTGTGTTCACACCTACCCAAAGCAAATGTCTTCACTGTGTGCTGCCCTGAACCACCACCACACTGTACATGAGCTCTTCCGGTCCCTCCCTCACTGCCTGCTCATCTCTCCACACTTCATGGCTTAGGCAGGGTACTGAAGGTCACCTAAAGCACTGATCTGTCCTTCATTTCCTTCTCTTCTCCTCTGGTCTCCTAACACAGAGTTGGAGGCTTTCTTGCTTCTGTCTATCTTGCCTGACCCCTTGACCACTGCAGACATGAGGATCACACAAAGCAGGGAGGTTTGTTTCTAAAGGGTTGATGGAGTGGCCTTGAGTCATTTGTAGGAACATAGCAATGAATGGTGAGCACACAGCCATGAAATACCTGGGGATCTGTCTTTTACATCTTCCCTCACTGAAATCATATTTCTGCTGCTGATAGCGGTGCTGCAGACACTTGGTTGCTTAAGTGGGTTATAACCCATTGGCTGTAGCCAGTGACAGAGAGAGAGGATCATAGAGTCCACAGGGATGCTGCCAGGGCTGGAGCAGCTCTGCTCTGGAGCCAGGCTGAGAGAGCTGGGCTGGGGCAGCCTGGGGGAGAGAAGGCTCCTGGAGGGGAGACCTGAGGGCGGCTCCTGGGCCTCAAGGGGCTGCAGGGATCCTGGAGAGAAAGGGGCTTGGGCCAAGGGCCTGTAGGGACAGGCCAAGGGGAATGGCTTGAACTTGCCCCAACAGGGGAGACTGAGCTGAGCTCTGAGGCAGAAGCTGTTCCCTGTGAGGGTGCTGAGGCGCTGGCCCAGGGTGATGGCCCAGAGAAGCTGTGGCTGCCCCATCCCTGGCAGTGCTCAAGGCCAGGTTGGACACAGGGGCTTGGAGCAAGCTGCTCCAGTGGAAGGGGTCCCTGCCCATGGCAGGGGTTGGAGCTGGAGGAGCTTTAAGGTNAGAAGCTGTGGCTGCCCCATCCCTGGCAGTGCTCAAGGCCAGGCCAGGTTGAGGGGCTTGGAGCAAGCTGCTCCAGTGGAAGGGGTCCCTGCCCATGGCAGGGGTTGGAGCTGGAGGAGCTTTAAGGTTCTTCCAACCCAAAACACTGGGATTCTGTCATTGCTTTGCTTACTTTCAGGCACCTTCCTAATGCTGCAGTTGCTCAGGACATTGCTCCAAGGACCTCTTCCCTATATGAGATCTCTGTTGCATCTACCTCTGAGGACCACCTCTCCTGCTGCCAGAGCTGGCCTGAACACCCTTGGCTTTCAGAGGGAAGCTGACATGTTTAACACTATCTGATCTTATTCTCTTTCATGCTGCTGAAAATTGAGTTCATCATGTCTCTTGCAGGGTGTCCCAAAGTTGAGGCCATTGGTGGAAAGAGTATCTTTCCATCCTCCGACGAACAGAGGAAACTGGAAATCCATCATTTTGAGGATTTTGTGGCCATAATAAAACGTACATACGATGGTTCCCTTCACCGGAGCCTCATACGTTTCCATTAGCCATCACTGGTGGCAAATACACTCACATCAGGCATTTTCATAGCACTGAGAAGAAAAAGTTTCGATTTTTCACCTTAACCACTCAAAGCAAGCAAACCAGCATACCCACTCCTCACCCAAAATACTCACCACAAGGAGGTCAGGTCTGAAATGTTACCATCAGCACCCTTGGTTCGCCCCAGCTTACGTTAACCCTGCAGCAGAGAAGGCAGGTTTCTGGGAAATGAAGGAACATGCACACCACAAGACCCAAGTGAATAAGTCATTGTTAGCAAAATTTCACTGGAAAACAACTGTTTCTGCTGGAGTTCTCGTTTTCTGTGAATGGGCCAATTTGAAATAATTAGCAGAATTGTGAGAAACACAGAGAGAATTCAGAGAAACAAGGCAAAGACCTTAACAGGTCATCTTTGGCTGGCATCTGATCATGGAGAGGTTACAAAGGAGAGGTGGAAAGTACAGAAGGGGCTGAGTTTCTGCTGGCTGCTACTAACTGGGAAGTGATACTGGTGTAGAAAAGTGGAATATAAGGACGGCAGTACGGCGAGGAGATGCTCAGCATCCCCATGTTAGGTTGGGAGGGAGGCAAAGTAACTGAGTCAGGGGTTAACAGGCTTAGCCCCCTGCATGTTTTGAGCTGCATCTCACTGATGACTTCTATCAAAGTCTTTCTTAGAAAAAACACTACTGAAAATTGAAGACCACTACTGAAAATTGAAGACCACTACTGAAAATTGAAGACCACTACTGAGTGCCTCCGTATGCCTTTGTATAAAGGCATCTGGTAAAAGAGTCCACTTCGTGCTTACATCTCCACCCGCAGTTGTGTGGGCATCTACCAGATACCCACAGTTCCTGGAGTCTTCCTCATGACAAATCAGGTCCTTCTTTGGCCAAGTCTTCACCACCCAGAGCTGTTTCTGTCATTAATTCATCAATCAATTGTGCTAAATACCAATGCAAGCTACAAAGAAAAATGTGGACACACTTGGAATACTATTCATCTCTTAACCACTGTGACCTCCGTGGGCAAAGACTTGTACTAATTCCAACTGAATTTAAATGGAAGTTCTTTTAACTGGGAAGACAGTAAATACAGAGGATGCATAAGTACATTACAAAATGAGCCCAATGTCATTTGGTTGTTCAAACAGGTTGTGGAGTCTCCATCCTTGGAGGCATTCAAAAGCTGTCTAGAAGTGGTTCTGGGCAACCAGCTCTACATGGCACTGCCTGAGCAAGGTTGAACGAGATGAGCTCCTGAGGTGCATTCCATCCTCAACCTTTCTGTGACTCTGTGATTTCAAAGATGACTACTGTTGATTTTGCTTCAGATTTCCCTGTGCAACTCATTAATGTTATCAAAAGAGCCAGGAATGGCAAAATACGTGTGTCAGCAGCCCTGGGATCCCCAAATCGGGTAATTTGTCTCCAAGGGTGGTCAATAGGTAATGTCTTGGCATAGGAAAAGGCCAAGCTTGGAGATGGCCTTCATAGAATCAACTGGGTTGGAAAAGACCTTTAAGACCATGAAGTCCATTATCAAGTTTCAATGATCTCCTTTTGCAGAGGTGGTGTTAATGCAGAAGACCATGAAAGGGTATTTATTGCCTTCACACAAGCAGTGGGGGACTATTCTCTAATCACAGATTACTTTGTACTT
This sequence comes from Agapornis roseicollis, assembly GCA_002631895.1. Taxonomy (NCBI): domain Eukaryota; kingdom Metazoa; phylum Chordata; class Aves; order Psittaciformes; family Psittacidae; genus Agapornis; species Agapornis roseicollis. Next base: position 12,218 of record NDXB01009769.1, read on the forward strand.
TTCTATCAGTCTCAAAGCAGCACACCTCTCATGCAGCGTCAACCAGAGTGTGTGGCAAAGCACCATGAACCTTTTGGCTATGGAGCTGGCCGGGGACGATTTCACCCACTCACACCTCTCTTCGCCACTGCTGTGTTAACTCAGCCCTTCATGTGGCCATGCCCTGTGAAAATGATGCCTGTTGAAGGCAAATAGTAACCCCCTTTCTTATTCTTCTTCCTTTCAGTCTGCTTCGCTTGTGTTTTCTTAAATCCAGACAGCTTTGCTGCTCTGACTGAGAGCATGGTGAGGCAATTGATTGAGTCAGCAGAGTGAGGAAGACGTGACCCAGAGTAGGAAGGCAGGACACAGACAGGAGGGAGGCAGAATGTGGGAACCAGCAAGTGAGGGCAGGCAGCAGCTTTGCCTTCCTCAACCTCTGCCTTAAAATGCACTTTATGCATCTTCTTAAATTGATTCTTTTGAATATTTTTTGGATTCGATGATCTTAAAGGTCTTTTCCAGCCTAGTTTTTTCTATGAATGTGACCAGCTCATGACTGCTGGCACACCATAGAATCATAGAACCATAGAATCATAGAATCAATCATAGAATCATAGAATAGCTAGGGGTGGAAAGGACCTTAAGACCATCCAGTTCCAACCCCCTTGCCATAAGCAGGGACACCTCACACTAAACCATGGCACCCAAGGCTTCATCCAACCTGGCCTTGAACACCCCCAGGGATGGAGCACTCACAACCTCCCTGGCCAACCCATTCCAGTTCCTCACCACCCTCACAGCAAGGAATTTCTTCCTTAGATCCAATCTAAGCCATAGCATAGAGCCCAAAATGACTTTGAACCTTTATAAAATCATNCATTCCAGTTCCACCCTCACAGCAAAGAATTTCTTCCTTAGATCCAATCTAAGCCATAGCATAGAGCCCAAAATGACTTTGAGCCTTTATAAAATCATAGATTAGCAAACTTTATGGACTGGGAACACATCTTGCATCATTCCTTTGGTTGGTCTTTGATATGAGACTAACAACTCATGGAGGGTACTGCAACACCACCACTGAT
>NDXB01009771.1:0-11469 GCA_002631895.1 Agapornis roseicollis
GTTGGAACTGGATGATCTGAAGGTCCTTTCCAACCCGAACTATTCTATGATTCTGTGATTCTATGTGCTTTTGCCATAGCAGGAGAAATGGAGATGCTTCAAGCTGACATCCAAAAATACAACTTCTAGCCATTAGGTATGGCAGTAGGCTTGGATGCTTGACAGCTTGTCATTTTGCCAAGCTATGACAGTAGGTGTAAGCCATGACATGTCTTGCACATCTTTTCTGGAAGAGTCATGAAGCAGCAGCAAGTGCACAAGCTCAAAGCAATGATCCAGTCACAAAGCAGCTCTCTAGCAACCAGCTTCACCAGCTGCAGCAGTGAGGAGGAGCCTGGTGCCTCCCAGCAGTCCTACAAGGAGCAAAGGGACAGCACAAGAAGCTGCTTGTTTCAGGAAGCAGCTTTGGCAGCCCTTTTAAATGCACTGGAATCATATGTGACCAGATGTGGAGCTGGGTAGTACTTTTTAAGGTTTCTGAATGGCTCCTGTAACAATTTTTCCTTCTCTACCACACACACAACTGTGATCTTATGTGACTCACCAGGATCTACCATGCAATTTTCATGCCAAAGCACTACATGGTAAAGAAATGGCTATTGCACTGTCTACAGGCACAAAAAAAGCTGCTAGCACTGTCTATAACTCATTAAAACCAGATTACGCGGACCCTCATGCTGCAAATACATTGAACACGTTCCTGGGAAGGCTGTACCTGGAAACAGCAGTGTTAACTACAGGGACAAGCAGATTCCCCACAACACACCACGCCATGGGAAAAGTACACCCAGCGCAAGGCACAGCTCTTCCTTTCCGAGGGCACAGAGCTCCACAGCCTGCAAGAATCCCAGCCCAGCTGTGCCAGCATCACTTCCTGCTGGCCCCGTGTGGGAAGCCAACTCACCAAGAGTGCGAATGGTGAAGGTAACCAATCCAGGGGGTCACACAAGGTCCCCCCAGAACACAGGGAAGGCTTCAGAGCTACAAAGCACACAGCATTGTTTCCTCTTGTGCTTCTGATCCACTGTGATACCTGACCCCCAACTTGTGCAGTTCCATCCTACCAGAACCCACAAGCAGCCTGTGTGGATGGAGGGTGCGCTGGGCACAGCACAGAGTCATCTGTTGTCTGTCATAGGCTGTTCTTTCCATCAGCAGTAGGAGATGGGGCTGTGCTCCTCTTCCTCCTACCTTAAGGAATAATGAAACCCATATGCTGCGCACATGGTGTAAATGGGGTGTACAAGCTTTGTATGTTATTACTGGTGTAATATGCAACATGACAATACTTTCAGCAGCTTTGTGAAGTGGGTCACTGGATGCTTAGGCACAGAAGGAGGATGCATGGGGACTTTTTTGGCTGGTCTGTGAGGACAGTCACACTTTGAAATGCATAGCTCTCAGCTTATACTTTATGTACCTTGGTAATACAGTGTGAGGCCACTGAACCCTAAACTAGCAAGCAATAAATACACGTACTGTGCAAATCTCTGCTTTATGACACTAGGACATGCCTGCTGCCATCACTGTCAGAGATGCTGCACAAAGACTGCACCATGAACCAGGAAAACACTGGTGTCTCTTACCTCCCAGCCAAGACTGAATCTCCAAAAGCTCTTCTGTCATGTCCTCCAGAAGACGCTCTGCAGGCACACTGAAGAGCAAGGAGGAGACGCAGGACAAAAGACCCTGGCGCACGTACCTGTTGGAGAAAGGCTATTTGGAGCCTGCAGCTTTGTGCTCTACCTTGATTTCCTCACCTCAGGGGTTCTCTAGTTTCAAATGTTTGTGATTAGGGTGAGTTTTGCAATATTCCTACTGATCAGCAGTGGAATCATGCAACAGCTGGCACAGTGCTCACATCCAGAGCCCCTGCCATGGGGTAGGGCAGGGAGCCTAGTGTCGTTCAGAGTCCTGGGCAAGTCTGAGACCAAACCAGAAACTGGATGTTTACAGCATTTTAGCTACATGTCTTCATTTCTTTCTAGCATTGCATACTGGAATTGAATTGAGCTCCCCAGATAAAGGAGAGGAAACTATCACATGGATAGCTGATCAAGGAATTTGTTGTGCTTTCCACAGTTAATGACTGTACCTCCACACTAGGAGAGAGTAGCCAGGTTCATACGTTGGCCTGCCATTAAAGCAATGACTTCATTTCATATTCTTGCAATACTCAGGATGGGAGAGAGCATACAGTTAATGGGTTCAGTCACTGACGTTCTCAGCCTGGTGCTATCCTTGGACAAAGACAAACCATGGCTGGGAACTGGCTGGCAGCTGATCCTTAAAAATGAAAGCACCCAATCAGAACTCACGAATCAGTGTGGAAGCGCAGAGCCCAAACAAACTCCAGCAGTGCCTTTCCCATTGCAGCAACTGCCTGCAAAACAGGATGATGACAGAAACGCTGAACACCTTCACATCCACACCACCCTACAGAACTGCACCTCGAGGTGCTCTGCTGTGAACATCGGGGTTATGATTAACCTTATTTTACAGATGAGGAAACGCAGGTAGCAAAATTAGGAGCCCAATCTCCCACCCAATTTGATAGCTTTTCTGCCAGGGGCAACACAGGATCGTGCAGGGCTCCCCTGCCTCTTCTCTCACCATTTGTTACCTGGCTCTTTTCTCAACTCCCAGCACATGTGACCCAAACCTGCTGCCAGTCTCAGTGTGACAGGGCCCAGGTTCTCAGGCTAGAAGCCTCCCCTGCTCTCTGCAAGCTCACAGAGCCTTGCTTACCACAGTGTTGACAGCCAAGTACATCAAGACTGCTAAAGTGTGGACCAGTCTTCCAAGGACAAAGTGATCTTCCCCCAGGAGATCAAATGTTGTCAAAGGCCTGCAAGTGCAAGACACACAGTCCTGTAGCAGTGAGAAAGCTGATCAGTGCATCTTTGGAGCAGCCACAGTGGTTATGCAGGGAAAACTCTCCAACAAGTCTGAATCCCTATGACACAGTCATTAAAGTTAATCCCAGTTTAACACAAGCCACAGCTGTTTGCTCTCATCTTTGCTCCCAGACCAATGATACCTCTTACAACAGGTATCACTTATTCTACTGTTAGACTTTACTACTGAAAGCACTACTGCCATACTAGAGATAAAGCATTAAGACTGGTACGCCAAGAATCTTCATTCACATGGAATCAATTATTCAGCCATCTTTAGGTAAGCAAAGACCTAAGTGATTAACAGTGAACCACGTCCTATAACGTGGTCCCAAGGACCAGTCCAGGTGACCGGCCCAAACCTGAAACAGGGTTAACTTTGGCTAAGACTGCAATCTCCCCAGGGAGGAGGGTCAGCCAAGACAACTGGTTTAGTACTGCCAAAATCACCCGCCTCTGTACCTGCTGACAGGTTATTCTTCATAATGGATCTTCTCTTCTGCAGGGTCGCACATCCACTTGCCCAACAAGGCTTCATAGGCTAAGTCCAAGAGACCACAAACCCCTCCTCTCTAAGCTTTATGCAGGAGCCAGGCATCAGTGTGGTGTCACTGGACTCCCACACAGGTTCTGGGTTTTAGGCTGCTGCTCTGAGCCAAGTTCACTCAGCCACTGCCATGCCCGGGACCCAATAAGCTCACACTCACTTGTCGAAGTGCTGAATCAATGGGAAAAAGAAGTGCCCAGCAACAGAATTGAACTCGTTTGGGCTGGAAGCCAGTTCCGCTTGAGACTGACCCTGTCCAAGAGAAAAATGAACTCTAGACAAAAGATGCAGCATCCGACACTTCACACCACTGTTGAGACTACAGGTTCCTTGCAGCCATCCTGTTGTCAGTCCCTCCCTGTTCATACGTCTACAGCTACTGGTTTCCAGATTGGATGGATCACTTCCCACTTCAGACCCTCTCACACATCTAAGTATTTAGGTACAATATAACTCAGTATTGCTGGGTTAGAGGCAAGAAACAAGAACATGCAAAGGATAATGGAGTTTTGGCAAGCAGGTTTTCCAGGAAGAACCACAGGGGAGTTGTGGGAACTAGGAAACTGGAATCCATTTATCTAACTGAAAATAGGAAGGCTAAGACAGGCCAGGTCCAGAGGCAGCTAGGCTGGAATCCGTGAGGTGCAGCCACAGCTCCCTGCAGCGGCCAGACAAGCTCAGAACAAGCATGGAGCAGCAGCAACTATCCCTCAATGCAAGGCAACAAGTTCAAGGTTTATTTTCCTCTCCCTGCTGGGGAAGTTGGGATTTTGCACTGGTTCAGCCAGATACCGAGATAACTTTGTATTTGAAATTACACAGTATTTCCTTTGGACCAATTTCACAGGTATTGTGCTCATTCCAGATAAAACTACAGCAGCTCCCAGCATCCCTGGTTTTGCTGGATTTCACACTGGTTTGTGTGTGCCCTGGCCTCACCGTAGCAAATCTCCGAGTCTTGTTTTTGATCCTCTCATCAACAATTCTTCTCCAGTCCTTACAGCTGTCACTTCCAGGAAGGAGCTGGATACAAGGTTTTGGGGCACCAGAATGCTTGGCCTTCCGATGGGATTTGGGATGGGACAGCTCCTGAGCTGACAAAACCAATACCTAGATTAAAAAGATTGAGGTTCTGTTAAAAAAGGATGCACTAGAGAACAGTAACTGTTACCTGCACCCAAACTGCTAGGAACAGCAAGGCAGAAAGCACAGCAGGTTTTGAATGCAGAACAGCAAGGTGAGTGACCCTAGATAGCCAGCTGGCTTCAAGGTACTCAGTCCCTTAGACCTGAAACAGAACAGGGGTTCCTTCTTCAGACGCAGCAAGTGAAATGATGCAGGAATCCAGGCAGATTGCTGTCTTTCAGAAAGTGAAGTTTGACAGACCAAGGACATGTTAGGAAACAGTGGCTTCTCCTGGGCAAACGACCATCCCATGTTTTGCATTGTGTGGGGAAAGATTACTGTATTACTGTAGTGTAGCAGGGTTACAAATGAGAGGGGAATGCCAGGCACAAGACATTTCCATGCTTCTGCCTCCTCTTCCAAGGAATAACCCCATTACCTCTCAGGAAAACAGCACTGGTGCAACAAAGACACAAGTGAAGTGGGAAGTGAGAAGAAGAGCACTTACATCAAGAATGTCCATGCGCTGACGAAGACTGTAGTTCAGAGAATAGAACTGGGAGGTCAAGTACTTTGCTACCTGTACAGAAAAATCACGACACAATGAACAAAAACCCAGTCTGGAAACAGCCATCCCACTAATTCTAAATGCACTCCATTGCAGGAGAAGTCTTACTTCCTGTTAGGCAACAGCAAGCCTCCAAGAGAAATGAAGAGACGTGCTGTGCAAACAGAGGAAACTTAGACACTTCCACTTCTAGATTCTCCCAAAGGAAGTAAATGACAAATGGGACTTTGCCATTCTTCTCTCCTTCCTAGGCAGAGATACTTAACAACTGCCACAGCAGCTTTGGCACTTTGAAGGAGACCTTTCTGCAGCCTTTTAATGCTTAAAAGGGCTTCTATGAAAGATGTAGATGGATTTATCAGGGCCTGTACTGACAGAACAAGGGGTAAAGGTTTTAAACTGACAGATTTAGATTAGACATAAATCTTTTTTAGAGAAGCCCTTTGCGCCTTAGCTTCTCTCTATGCAAAACAATCTCTCCTTCAGTGTAACAGGTCCTTATTTAATATGCTTTGTCACATACACTAACAGCCTCCAAACAGTTCCTCCAGTCTGTTATAGCTCCGACAGTTTCCTCGTTCCTGTTGTTTCAGTCAACCATTGCAGATTCTTCAGTGCACTGACCATTAATGCTGCTAGACATGGACTAGTATTCTACCACACCCTGGCAGCTGCTTCTATCAAGCTAGCAAGAGACTTCAGCTCCTTAGATTTTTAGCTGTTCCTCAACTGGAAAAACGAAAGCAGTCAGAGGGACTCACAGGTATTGGATCTGTGGTTAGAACAGCTACTTGAGCTCTCTGTCGGAGCTCCACAAAGCCTTCAATACAGGTCTTCTCCTCCAGATGCAGCAGTATCTTTGCCAGCTCCACGCTAACCTGTTAAAAACATGCAAAAAGAAATCAGAACACTGCAGGTGTTTGGTTTTCTCACAGGATTTACACATTATTGCTAATGTTTAAGCAAAGACAGTGAGGGTGCGGAATGGAGGCAACAAGTCCATTACTTAGGAGGCAGAGAAAACACACTAAGATAAATGCTGTCAAGTTTTCTCAAAACACTGAACAAAACCGTATGCCAACTTCTGTGTCCACATTCATTTTGGCTTTATGGACAAGTGGTGGCATCATTATATAGGAGGACTTGTCACTGTAACTGATGGGTTAAAGGGTACATCTGAAGCCCATTCAGCTCAATAGCAAGTCTGATAAGCAGCAGCTGACTGTGTGCTGTTTACCAGACTACACCAATTCCTCTTCTCAGGTGACAGAGGTGGTTTCTCAGCTGCCTTCAAGTGTTCACAAGTGGTGGTCAGCACTCATCACACTGGTGACCTTGTCCCAGGTTCCTCTCACCTGAGCTTTTCATCTTCCCCAGTAGAATCCAGCTCCTCCCTCCAGAAGACATTACGCTTGTAGAAGCAAATGGAAGTATGTTTGGTTTTATCTTCCTTTTTGTTGGGGAGTAACAAATTCAATTTCCACTCAAAATCAATTCAATCCAAAATTAAAATCGATTGGTTTGAGGAATTCGTGGCTGCTCTGTGCTGCATTTCTTATGGTTTTTTTCTGCCCAGCACAAAGCATGGAGCTTCCTCACATTGCTAGCAAGCTTCACCTGCAATGCATTTCATTTGCAGCACTGGAGCTGCTAAATGCCACACTGTTGCTTGAGCCTCTGTGTGCTGCTTTGTCCCTTTGTGCTCTGTAGCCTCACCTCCAAAGAAACCACCTCCTTCTATTTCCTTTCCCAATTTGAAAGCTTTAAATCCAGGTACACATTAGCCTGGCCTGCTGCTCTGTTGCCATATTTAGTCTCCTCACGAGGGCAAAGGGATAATCCTGTACTGCAGCCCACTGGGAATTCAGCTCATGCTACTTCACCTCTCTTGTTGCTTCCGGATTCTTTCGAACCAAGCTCTCAAGAGCCTTGACTGTAGCTTCCCATTTGTCCATATCTTCACATCCTGTCAAGACTGAAGGTAAAAGACAAACAAAAGCTATTAACAGAATGGCTGCGCTTGGGTATATACCCCCAGCTTTCTTCTGCCATTAGCGTGTCTTGTTACAGGCAGAGATCACCGACTCAGCGCACAACCAGTATTAGGAACTTAGGTGAAATGACTCACAGAGCCCAGATTACTGAAATCCTATAGCTTCTTCAGATTAACTCAGAAAAACATAAGCCTACACAGGGATCGCTCTGCTAAAACTAGTGAGAAGCAGATGAAGACTCAGCCCAAAATCTTTTACCTTCAATACAGTCTCGGATATATACAGGAGCCTTAATCTTTACTTCTTTATCCTCTGTCATGTCATAAGGGATGAGGTCATCATCACTGTATGAGAAATGAAGGCAGGAGTTAGTTTATGGGGTATAGATGGTCTTCCTTTCTCCAGCTGGACACTGAGCCATTGACCACAGCTCTTTGCGTGCGGCCACCCAGCCGGTTCTTTATCCCCCGAATGCACCTATCAAATTGGTGTCTCTCCAATGTAGAGACAAGGATGTCGTGTGGGACAGTGTCGAACGCTTTGGGTTGCATGTAATTTCCTACACAAAATCCTGCTGTGCTGCATGCCACAAGGAGGTCAGCACAAGATTCGCCAAGAGATGCAGCTACCAATAGATCCCTTCTCCCCATGCCTGCTCTTACGACCTTGCGATCTGTTTTGCATTTCCTAGCAGTTTCTTGCCCCATACCTGTCAAGCTCAGTGTCCTGCTCCTCATCTGGCATCACAGGGGCTGCTGTATGCAATTTCTCATTCCTTTCTACCACTGGCAGTGCATTGTCTGCTTTCTCATTCCTCCTGTGAGGAATAAGGAGTATTAAAACTAATACAGCAACAGTCCTTACAAGCAAGAAATCACCCACACCATCAACCCTTGCTGCCTGAACACAATGGCAAATAATTACTTCTGCTGCAGTCTCCCACCTAGGTTGGCTAACACAAGGAACAAAGTCCTGCAAAGGAGAACTGGGTGACGGGAGAAGGAAAGCAGAATATCTTAAGAGCAATAGGTAACAAAGGCCCATCTGATCCTACCCAGGGGCACACAGAACCCCTGGAGCATGGTTTCACTACATTCAGCTATCCAACAAGCAATTTTAATACATATTACCATTCTGGTTATGAATTTAACATAACTGCTACACTGCGTTGTAAGAATAAGGTGCATTATAATGCTTAAGAATATATATGACATCTTGCATACTCTATACAGTTCTAGCATGTGACTCAAAAGAGGTACAGAGAGGACAAGCAAAACAGCATGGAAATGAACAGTAACAATATCTTACTCATCACGTGGAAGACTGGGGGCAGCACAGAATGGTGGAGTCTGCACTACGAGGGACTTCAGTTCTCTTGCTTCATCATCTTCTTCATACTGGACAGTCAGAATAACTGTTACTGAACTCTATTTGACTGCAAATATGCCCAGCATTCAACATTTCACCCTTCTTCTTCTTGCCAGTGAAGACTGAATCACAAGCAGATGAAGCCAAACAAATTCCACTTGTCTGCATCACTCTGCTGACAGCAGTAATGTATTTACGTGGTAAAGCAATCTGTGCCACATATAATCTTTGTCCCTGTCTAACAGCTGCACCTGGTCAGACCTTGCCTCAATATTATCACAATCTTTAAAACACTTCATAATCAGCAATGTGACATCAGGGATGATGCAGGCTTTTAAAGAATTAATCTGATTTAATTACATTAAACTCCCTGGAAACAGCAAAGCATATTTCCCCTTGTCAGTCTTGAAAATCTCAAGTCAGAGGCTATTTGCTATAGAGTTGGGTTTTGTAAACAGATCTCCTCTCTTTTTCAGAGTGTTGCTGCCTCTCCTTATTTCTAAAGAGTAAGGATTAGACCTTGCCAGAATGGCCTGGATCACCTGGCTTAAAACTTGTATCTCCTCTACACCCTACACACCAGACAGAAATGTCATTGTAGCTTTCACCTGAAACTTCAGGACGGGCCCATCAGTGGTTATTTTCGCACTGATGCTCTCTGCCACAATCATGCCCAGACGCCGTATCTGTGGCAGGCTGCTGTCCAAGTGGCATTTCACACCCTCCATCATGCTTGTGAGGAGCTCTGAAAACCAAACCAACACACTGTGCATGAAACGGCGAGAGAAAAACATCCACCTTTATACTTCCTGAGAGGGCATCCTTAGCTGCTCGTCACCCAGCCATTGGAAGGAAGACAGTAAAGGCCCATGCAACGGTGACTTCTCTTTCTGCAGTGGCTGTTTTGTTCTTCTGCCCAATACAATAAACCCATGCTTTTTCATGGGGTATGAAGTCAACAAAACATTACAATGGAGTCTAAATTTGGAGTATTTCAGTTTTCACTGACACAGAAAAGGGTTGTAAGTCAAGTCAATCTTTAGCTTTGTTTTGGAATGCTTCAAGGCCACTAAAGTCATGTTTTGAGGAAGCTACAAATTCTGACAAGTACAACAATCATGAATGAGAAATTTCCCACAGCACCTAGGTTAAGTTTAAACAGGCAAATAACAGCACTATTTCTCAGCCCACATAGAAGGATGGTTGCCAGCTTTACCAGGCAGGCTTACTGTGTTAGAAAGACATCCTTCAACTCAGAAAAGCTAACTTTTCAACAGCTGTCAGATAAAAAACTGCTTATAAAACTACACTAAAACCTAAATCTACTTGGATAACAAGTCACTGATTCACCTAAAGAACTAAGCTTTAAATGAAGCAGATTAACAGGTCTTGTAAGTCAATCTGCTCCCCCCAAAAAGCCACACACAGAAGTAACTCTGAACACTGAACAGCTTGGGGTTTTTTTTTATTGCAATAAAAATACAAATTTCAGAGCAGGACCACAGTGTGCTTCACAGTGTACAATAAACTGGAGGTCCTTGGACACATGGCTAGTCAGAGACCAACCAAACAGCCTTTTATCCTGACATACTTCCCCCTGTACCCTCTGAAGCCTTACTCGTGCTCCAACACTAAGGATATAAACTGCAAATCACACACCACTCCTCTTAACTAGTCCTGGAGTTAATCCTCATTTTCCTACAACAAAACTGAAGGCTTCCTAAACCATATTTAGGTTGGACCTCAGGTCAGAGATGCTTCTGCAATCTCATAATTTCAAGCTATGCACTTAGTAATATATGGGTGCTAAAGAGGATTCCAGCAGGCTACCCTGTTTGCCAAGATGAAAAGGGGACCATTTTGTTTATCCACAGAGCAAAACAAGATGTTTTTCTGCTCACAGACCTTCTGCTAAATAAATCTCATTCCCATTTTTCCCATTGCCTGACCTTGTCTGCAGCTCTCGATTTCAGCCTCCTTCAGGTGGGAGAGGCAGATAAGTATGGCCTTGCTGATATACTGCTGCTGCTCAGGTGGCGAGTGTTTCACAGCACTGCTGCTGCTCCATGTCTCCAACAGTTCTTGCAGCACCTGAAGCAAAGAACTCAAGCTGGCCTGAAATGGATCTTCTTTACATGTAAAAGTAATCTTCTTTTTGAAACACATCTTGGTATGTACTTTCATACAACATGCTGTATGTTCTGATTGCCCTTTGGTCTTCATGTGTCCCAGTGAACCTTATGCTCCTACAAATGGAGCTAACATCGTATTTCAGGGCCCAAAGCATATTGTGTTTCACCAAGTGAGACCTCCATGCTAACTTCATTTGATATATTAATATATAGATTTTTAAAATGGTAAATACACTTACTTTTCATAAATAAATAGTCTATATAAAGTAATACATATTATTGTCAAAAAACAATGTGATATGACAGGGGTTTAGTCTAAACTTATACAGCAGCAATATCTCCTTAGATTTTAGAACATGTAACCAGTGGAGAGAAAAAAGAAAATGGTAGAGGTTTCTAGAGATACAGATTTCCTAGAAGCTCCATCACACTGCTGACCTGAAAAGGGAAAATATCTGCATCCCCACTGAGGAAAAGGTATATGAGAGATTCTGAAGCATCAATCATTTGGCTCACAGACAGCTCTCAATCAACGTCATCACTTGCTGCATTCTGCCCGGCCATGCAAACAGGGAATGACAGAGGAAGCTCAGGAGGATGGAGGACAGGGGACATCTACTAGAATCCAAGCCTCCTTAGGTTTGCTACCTGGCAGGGAATTTGGCAATTGATTATGCAAACCTAACGTTTCAGCAGCGCAGAAAGTCTTTGATTTGTAAATCACTACTTACTTGAGGCAGGGTTTCCCTCACACTCACAGATAGGAATAGAAGTGTCTCAGAGAAGTACCAAAACTGTGTGCTACCTCCCCCCCCCCCCCCCCCCCCCCCCCCCCCCC
>NDXB01009773.1:0-17082 GCA_002631895.1 Agapornis roseicollis
GGAACTCGATGATCTTAAGGTCCTTTCCAACCCTAACTATTCTATGATTCTATTATTCTATGAAGTTCACATTTGCAAAGTTCATCATCTGCTTGAATCTTTGCTGGCTAAGATACTATTGCCTTACTCTAACAAATTATCGCTCTTTCCAGTCTTATAGTCCAAAATCTCAACTGATTTTGAATAAATTTGGTCATCAGCCACTTAAAGTCAGTGGAAGTCAAAGGCCCGTTTTCTTATGAGATTGTGAGTGGCAAATATGAAGAGCTTAACTTAAATTTTTTTCAGAACTGTGGTGGCTTTATCCACAGACAAGGAAAGAGTTTAAAATTAAGTGAATCAGAGAATCAGTCTGGAAAAGTGCTCTGTGGTCACCAAGCCTAACTAAAAAATCAGAAACTTTTAAAAACTCCAAAATTTGCAAAAAAAGTAATGTCATCATAGTCCCTGGTGAAATATCTGTCCACTTGTATTGTTTTGCATGAGTCTGTAATGTCAAGAACTGAATTGATGATGTACATAAATATGAAATATCATATTTAGTGAATCTTTGGTATTTTATACCTCTAAGACACTGTTGTTTTTTTCTAAAGGACAAACTTAACAAAAGCCCCACATTAATTCATTGCAAGTTTTCTTGTTGCTGAGTTGCCGTCTTGAGCAGCTTTGAGCAACTAGCACATTAAGTGCTTTTTTACCACCAAGATGTGTATGAGGCATACATGTGTGTAAGCTATTTGTTCTCTCCTTTTTTTTTTTTTGTTAATGAATAGAACCTGTGTTGGGAAGGTGGGAGGTCGAAAGTTCACATCTTCCTGAAGAATCATCATGAAAAATGAATGCACACAGCCTGGTGTGGTAAAACACTTTATGTATAGTAGAGCAGTATTAGAAACTAACCTGGTGAAAATCTTGTACAATTTTCAGAATGTTTCTGTCATATTAAAAATAAACATGGAATATACAATGTATTATTTTATATACATAATTGAAAATCAGTTCCTCCCTTCCCCATCTGTTAATCTTGCCGTTACACAAAAATCTTTGTGTCCCGTCTGGTGGTGATGATAGCTCTAAGGCTGTATAAAGATGCAGGAAATATAGCTCCCAGTACAATTTTAGGTGTTACAAATCAAATGCTGTAAAAGAAACACAGAGCCATAAGCATGAATTCTCAATTTCAAATATGCTTTCTGTTAGTCTCTAAATTAAGAAATAGTCTGTAGACACTGCAATAGCAGACTATGTAGTAGCAATAATATTCCGGAAAGAAATTTATGCAAAATGCAGTATTTCTAACTTTGTAATGTATATTAACAGTGAGGAACTGACATTCATTAAGTATGGGTTTTGTACACTTCTATATATATTCCAACCCTACTCAAAGATCCCAGTGGTCATTGTGTTAGGTCTTATAAAGATATATAGACAAGAGAAAATTTTTTCACAATGAGATCAGCCATTGGAATAATCTCCCCAGGAAAGTGATGGATTCCCCAGCACTGGACACTTCTAAGATTTGGTTGGATATCTAGTCTAAGTCACATTTTACCTTGACAAGTTGACCCAGATGATCCTTGAGGTCTCTTCCAACCTGCTATTCTGTGATTCTATGATTGGTTCTATGAAATCATTATAGAATCTTTGCAATAAAGACTTTCATTATGACCTCACAGAAATTGGGAGAAATAGAATATTGGCCTTTTACTGAACAGGTAGAGAGCTGAGGCACAGAAAGATTAAATGGCTATTCCTAGAATACATTACAGAAAAAAAGGTATGGTGAATTTTATTTTAGCTCTGAATATGGCAAGAGCTTCTCATTGTTTTAATAATTATCATGGCATCATTTTCATGTATTACCTCTCAAGACATGATAGGATCTTGTTGCTGTTATGCTATTAAATCATCAAAGTGTTATCAAGCTCCTGGGAACTGCATTTCTAGGAACTGATGCTAATTCAAAGTGTGACTGACCAAGTTCTGATATTGATTTCAGTTAGTTTCATGGCTATCCTGAGCAAAGCTTTGGGCTGCTGTATGCAGAAGTTGTAGGAGGCATGGCATTATGGTAAGGTCTTATGATCTTTGGATTTCAAGCAGATATCACTTCTTTTTGTGCCTATACTATGCCTCCTGCCATTGCTCCCCTGGCCTGTTTATTCATTTGTCTGAATGTGGAAATCTATAATGTAAAAAATCCTATCAGAACTGATCATTTTGGTCCCCCTTTATGATCAGACAAGAGATTGAGTTAATAGGATCTCTAGTGTCAACTGTTTTACCCTAAAGTTAATTTTAAAATTGGGCAGCTGAATCTTGTCTTTAGAGTATCAGCCTCTTTCCACTGACTGTGAGCATCATACATAGTATCTGGCTCAAATGTAGAGGTCTGAAATGTAAGTGAATGAAGTAGGTACCACCTAAGACCTATGAAATTTATGCAAACAAAGTCTTCATTATAAAGACAATCTCTATAGGCTTCTGCTCAAAAGTGAATTTCATACACTGGGAAGAAATCAACTACCACTTGTTTCTATGGAATATATGATCCCTTCAATTGTAAAATTCTATCTTCTATGGAGCTACCACTCCCTGAGGGGTGAATGGGGTGCTTAGCTATGTTCATGTACGTATTCAGTATACAAAGGATGAAATACTTTATCCTGCTATTAATGCATGTTATTGATGCATGTTTCATCATACCTTGAGAAGTCTAAACCAGCAATTTTCCTGTGGTCTTATATGCTTCAGTCCTTGAGGATTCTGTTATGGATTCCATTACCATGGAATCACAGAATGGATTGGGGTAGTAGGGACCTCAATGATCATCTAGTTCCAAGCCCCCAGCCCCCAAGGACAGGACATCTTCCACTAGACAAGGTTGTTCAAAGCACCATCCAGCCTGGGCTTAAACATTTCCAGGGATGGAGCACCCACATTTTCTCAGGGAACATGTTCCAAGGTCTCACCACCTTCACAGTAAAGTATTCCTTCCTAATAGCTAAAACAAATCTATCCTCTTTCAAATTAAAGTCATTCCCCCTTGTCCAGATTTCTGGTAGGCCCCCTTTAGGTACTGGAAGAGTGCTATAAGGTCTCCTCAGAGCCTTCTCTTCTCCAGGCTGAATCACCCCAACTTTCTTAGCCTGTTCCCATAGGAGAGGCTCCATGCCTCTGATATTCATAACATGTTATCTTATATTCCTCTAGCAATTATAATACTATTCTGGCTATCTCCTCTTTTCAGTTACAAATGTACAATGAAAAACCATATGAGGCTCTGAGTCAGGCTAACTCACACCTTCATGTTGCGTATGCTAACAATTTGTGCAAGAGATGCAATGATAATCAGGTTGTATTACACCAGAACAGTAATTATTGACCACTTAGAAAGGAATAAACTGAAACAGAAAAGCTGCACATTATTGAAAAATCTGATTTTGTGGGTTTAGAAACTCCACTAATGAATTTTTCTTGAAACAAAAAGAAAAGAAAATGTCAGTTGTGCTTCTTAGACATAATTGTTAAAGACCTACTTACTGCATTTTGCATCTCCAAAACAAATATAATAGGCTCTCAGGGTAAACATACTATACACTGTGGAGAGCACTGAATGCTGAAGAAAAATGCTGTAAAGGGCATGAGAAGGATGCAGACTGGCTGTAGTCCAGCTCCCCATTTGTAGCTTATTGCTGTAAAATTTCCATATACTTCCTCTGAGTACAATGAAAAACTGTGTAAAGTGATACTTCTGGCTTTGAATGAACTAACAGCACCAGGGAATTCTTACAATAAAATGGAAGAGGGGCAGCTTACACAATTCAATCACTTTTTCCTTGGAAAAAATGGATACATAAAAATATTTCTAGAGGTCTGCCTATAATATTTTCTTGATATATTTAAACCTTGTTCCCAGACATTAGGCAACTTTGCAAAATGTGGATCTGGGTACTGGCAGGCCTGAACATGATTTAGACATTACTGAAGCTTTTAAAAGGTGTGGTATGCAAGGAGTCTTGTCCAGACCTGCATTTTAAGAGGAGGATTTACTTAATGCTAATAACAATACCTTACTAAAATTCAGGCTTTCAGACTGAAAATTAGACAATGGTGCCCTATTTACAAAGGCACAGTCCTCAGAAAGTAGACAGAGGTAATTAGCTGGCTAAAAAACAAAATTAAACCATCTTTTTCCATGAGCAACACATGCATACACATAAGGTTGACATTTATCAATGAATGGGAGGATTTAAGATCCTGAAAAATCAAAAAAGCTACTGGGTTTACTAAGCATATAGCAAACTTTATGTTCAGGGTCAGATTCACAAAGGTGTTTAGATTTGGTTCTATTTAATGTGGCAGTTAGGAGTCACGCTTGTGTGGACTGTTCCTGGAGGATATGGACATGCCCTCTTGTCTGGGTTGCATGAGGTGCAATTCAGAGAGCATTACTGGGGTGTGAAAGTCTTTACAGAGCCCATCTGCAGAGTGCAGCTCAGACAAACCAGGCTGGGTACATACTGTTAGGAAAGTGACTAATAACTGAATCACTGCAAAATAACTTAAAAGGCAAAATGCTTGTTTTAAAAATCTGATCAGTTGAACCACTATTGCAAAGTGTATATTTTACTTCACAGAAAGCAGATGCAATTTATTAAATCACACAGCAATAAAGTTTAGGTCTTAGGTATTTGATTGCAAATTCAAACCTAATAATAAGAAAGGTATTCATTTTTCTTAATAAGAAAGTCTTCTCCTTTAGGTTTTTTTGCCGTGATCTGATGAAGAGCACACATCAGTGCCAGCATACGTAGCCTGAAACACCTAACTAAAGACTGATGACTCTGCGGCTGTAAGAGAGCACAGTGAGGCCACAAACCGGGGGCCCAGGATTATACAATATTCGCTCTTCCTGCTGGTGGCTGAGCACAGCTGAAACATGTGGGCCTCTGCTCGTGCAGCAGTAGAACGTGTTTTAGGTTTTCTCTGCTACTTTTCCTCAGCTTGGTGTTTAATTTTTTTGCACCTCTAATGGAGGCTTTCCCTTCTGACTCATGATCTCAGAGTATTTATAGGCTTGGAAGTTCTTTTAAGGGAACCCTGTATAAGGTGACTGAGGTTTCTTAAAATTCTGGGGATTTGTTTGTTTGTTTACCAAGTAATAGTAAATAAAGCAGAGATTATCTGTTGGGAAAGCAGAATTATTAGCTGAAAAAGACATATGCTGTTTATCCAAACTCTTTTTGCAAAATTCTCAGATTTGACATGTTGTGCTGGATGAAACATATTATTTTTTATAAAGTAGTCTAGAATTTGTTGTTGGCATGTTCAAAATTATGTAATTTAATGCATTTTTAAGGCTTATTTAATTTTGTACATGTATATATTTGTGTGGAAGGGAAATGGTGCATCTAATTCTTATGATGATGGTGGATCCTGTTTCTTTAACATTTATTTCTGCAGTGAAAGTTACAAAGCAAGAGAAAAATAAAAAAGACTTTGATTTTAACAATGAACGTGAATTGTGCCTATTAACAGAAATTCAAATCTCTATATGATACACTAATGGTGCTAAAAAAATAAATACAGAATATATTAAAAATGCAACAAAACATAATAAATCATAGTGAACAAAAGGCAGCAGATGAAAGCAAGATTCAGTGTCAAGCAAAACATTTTTAGCCTACATTTGTCATGAGAAAAATTAAAGAAATCAGGGTCCCTTGTTTTCTTACAAGACCTTGAAAATTTATAGCAACTTGCATGTACACTGGGGAGTATCTCCAAATTTCCATGGAGTACAGACATTGAGAAACCAGCTGCATAACACACTTAAGAATCTTACCTTTGTGCAAAGCTTTGGCTCTGAATTTTTGCTATGAATTCAGCTCTGTAGGACCCTGCCAAAGGCAGGGGAGCAGCTGCCTGACAGAGTCAGGATAGCAGCTGACTGGGATCAGGGAAATGCATGCTGAGCTCCTCCAAAGAGTTCTATGACTGTTTCTTGGGAGCTGTGGGCAACCGCTCAGTACTGGTTGCCCAACTCAGCATAGCTGAGGACAGACTGCCTTGCATTGGTGTAGGTGCTTGCTCTTGTGCAAGGGTGATTTGAAAAGCCCTGATCTACCATTGAGTCTGAACAGCTAAAAAGGGGATTTAATTTAGGGCTTTCATCTTGAGATCAGTGGTGATGGAATCAAATATCTGCATGAATATTTGAATTGAATATCCACAATGCTAAGGCCCTCTGTATACGGGGTCAGATATAGTCTGGTACCCAGTGTATCTGGCAGAACTGAGGAGAGTCAGAGAAGCACAGTTTAGGCTGCTTTGGGTATCAGCAATTAGGCTAATCTTAAATGTAACTTCCTTTAAAACTTATCCCAGACATATAAGGTGTTGGGGACATAAAAATCTTAATAGCTTAAAACCATAAAAAATAACAAATATATATTTAAATTAATACTATTATAGTTTTCTCTTGGGATAAATCTTTATTAAATTTCAATTTACAGTAAAAATTTACAGCTGAATCATAAACCCTCAAAGATGGGATTTGTCTGTGGAAATTTTGAGACAAATTTAAATATATTAGTGACTAATAAGAGATGATAATAGTAAAAGATCTTGCCTCTGGGCAAGCCAGATTTGGAGGATATTTTACAGCGCTGCATAGGGTTACACACTATGGAAGTCAGAATTAAGTTTTTTACTCAGAAAATTTTATAGTCTTCTAATGAAGGATCATTGTGTAATGTCCTGGAAAAGTTCCCTCAGTCTTCCTAACCAGAGCTTTAGACAAATAAAGTATGTCCTCATAGAAAGCATTTCAGTTTTATACAATAACCACCTGAAACTTTTGTGGGGTACCTCATCTGACATAAACAGAATACACTTGGTTAAGACATCCAGCTTTGCATGGTTAAAGTGGGGTTAAAATACATGGAAGTGGACTTTTACTAAGATGAAGATACTTAGCAGGCTTAATTCCAAATGAGATGGGTGACCAGTTTTTGGGATCCTTGGCTGAAGTTTTGAAATCTTTCAAAAAGATGAACTTTTACTAAGTTTTCTTTTATAAACTGCACCAACCAGGTACCAATCTGTGTACAGATGAGATAATCATCTCATACTACTGGCTCTATGTCATTAAACCCTTTTTAAATTTATATTGATAGTGAAGTAACAAGTGAGGGAAAAGCTGAGTCACTCACAAGCACAATTTGAGTCCTATTTGGACTCAGGTAAAACTGTTGTCAATATCTCATGTAGAAGCTTGAAGTTTTTGTGCCACAAGCGCAGAGCATGAAGGAAGTAAGTACTGGTAGAACAAGGATTTTGGGTCAGTAAAGGGGGTGCTTTAGTAGACATCTAGTAGCAGAGAAAAAACTGTCGGTATGTGAAGACCAACTAATCAGTAAATGCATTGTAACAAATTAGTGGAAATGGGATCAACTAAACTCGGGCAGCTACAGCAACATACAACATACTTTACAGAAGCATTTAGGCAACCCTTCCACCTACTGTTAGAGAAGAAGTGGCTAATTTTACATGCATGTGTGACAGTATAATCTTATTTTGTTTTGGATTCACAAGTCATGATTGGCATTCTGATTATGCAGTGCATGCCAGGCCATATAAGTACCATTGTTGTTTTATAGGAGGTAATTTTGGTGGTGAAAACAGTGATTTGTTTGACAGAAACAGTAGGCTGCTCCAGTGTCTTGAGTTTATAAGGCATTTTGAAAAGTTTTGTAGTAGGCTTGAATTTGCAACCAAATACTAAGCAAACTAGCATTTCCTGTAAATTAGAAACCCAGCTTTTAGAACACATCCAGCTAGTAAGGCTGTATCTTCCTAATGTATCTTCCTAATGATTAGGACGAATATTTTTTACTTCATGTCACATACTTGCTGACCCACCTCTTAGCTCTCAAGCAAACAAAGTCACAAGACTGATACATTGTAAGCCTCTTATTACTGAAATTGCTCTTATTACCCACAATATCTAAACTTTATTACTGACAATGATGGTTTTCAAATATCCTTGGGAATTTAGAGAGTTCCACAGTTCAGAAATGCACCAGCCTTGCCAGCACTGAATGTCATGAGTAAATAGGCAGCAGAAGAAATTCTAACTTCCAAACAGTCCAGAAGCCAAACAAAATATTACAGGCAAAAAAAAAATCCCCAAATCCAAAACATAATTATACAGCTGGAGTTCAGGTTGTTTGGACTTGGAATGAAACTGCTTGCCCAATCCTATCAGGGGATCTTTACAGTTCCAAACCCACGTATGCCTCCCATTTACTATTTCTATTCTATACCAACCTGCTATTTTCTGCTCAACTGGTAAGCAAAAGTTACTTTAAAATTTATTTTTTAGTCTGTACTTATCGTCAACTGTCAGACAACAATAACAGTCAGAAGAGTGTGCTAGTCCATCCGCCTTCCAGTCAATCGTTCTGGGAGAAACTTTCTTTATCTAGATGGATATTTCAGTCTGTTTTAAAGATCATAAGGTGTATATCCAACCAGCCACTAGAAGAACTATTAGACTCTGAAGCCTGGCTTTGTGCAGCTTTTACCACTGGAACAATTCTTTTGTGAAAAAGATTCTGTTTTTCATGATGCTGGATTCCATAAATACACTGACTTAGTTTTTTTAATTAGTCTGAAAGAGATTGGAGAGGATACCATCCATTAAAACCAGGTCTGGAATTAATAGCAGTCACAGGTGCCTTTAAGGAGACCAGTATTACAAGGGGGGCAGAAAGATCTGTCTCTTACTAAAGTTTCCTGACACATCTCATGATAAAATCACATTTTCAAATGCTAATGTGTTCATCATATTTCATCTGTTTGGACTGAAATTTTCCATACTCACTGACTGCCTCAGGCTAAATTTCTTTAGGGAAATTTCAACAAAAAATAATTTAGCTAAAGAAACTTCCTCTCAACTGGCTGAGCTTGGACTCTTTCCAATTACTAAAATAAACCAGCTCCTTCCACTCCTGCAATGAAAGATTCATGCAGTATTACACTTTTCCTTGGTAATACTCAACAAGCTCCTTACTTGTTGAAAGTAAACATAATGCTTGTGACTGTAATAAGGAGGGGTGATTTTGCATCACTAAGATTTTGACCTAATATGTGAATTCACAGGTCTTTGTAAGAAGTTGAAGATTGGTACTATCAGTTCTGTGGAAGTGAAGGGAATAGAATGCTTGATTATTTACGTTTTGTTTAATTTTCAAAGTAATGTAATAAGCATTGATCTACAGATATGATTGTATTCTGCCTGTCCACAAGGAAAAACTGTTTGATTTCAGTCTGGCATGGACTGATGTATAACTTTGATGTATTGGCTAGAGATATTTCTAAGAGAATTACATATTAAAAAGTAGTTAAATTTTTATTTTTATATTAATTGATCTCTGCCACCTGATTCGTAAAGATACGCGACCAGTAAATGTGGCTTTGTTCTATTTTATCTTGCACCTCTAATAAAAATTTAAACGTCTCTCTGACTTAGCCTGCTAGAAGAAAATGAAAGTGAGAATCTTCCATACTATTAAAATGGGTCTTCTTTCATGTGCATCTTCTACAAACATTCACAGCTCCTGTGATGGTGGTACCACTTAACCCTATTTTTAAACCTCATTAACCTCTTTCTTGATGCTTGTGAAATGAGATTTGCTAGCTACTCCACTCTTTAAATATTTCTCTTCTGTTAAGCTAAAAGCAAAACAAAATAAAAGCAGGATATAAAGACCTGGGAAACATCTCATCAGCAATGTGCTATTTGTCTTTCAGTAGAGTAAGCATACAATATGGACCTCCAGATTTGTTGTTAACTTGAGAACTACTGTTATCCTCTGTACCAATTCTTTGGCTCTTTCGTTTCAGGTAAATATAATTTCATAGATCTTCAGTTCAAACTTACCGTTAAAAGATAAACATGAAACGAGGCTATGAGTTCTAATGAAGAACCACAGGTTTTAAATCTAATAATCCAATCCACTGATACTAATGGATAATTTTCTCACATTCAGAGTAGGTGTCTGCTTCCTGAAATAAGCCATCCTCAGTAATTGTTTTATTCCTCAACTTCATTGCATTTCTCACTGCGTGTTTAGAGTCCTACACCAAAGACTCCATGCACACTGACTTTTATTTGTTTAGGCTTTCAATGAAAAAAAAACCGTGGAATATTAGTCTGGGTAAATGGATTTTTGAAGCTCAGTATAATTCTAGCTTCTCTATAAAGAAAATATGATATCACCTAAACAATATAAAATATTCTCAGACAGGCATAGCTACCTGTGGTTTTACCTCGTGAATTTTTCAGCTATTTTATCCACCAACTTCTATCATGAGAAAATCCCAATTTCTAGAGTGACCTGACAACAGTTAAATTTTAAACCAGACTTTTCCTTTAAATCTATCAGTCTTTTTTATTTAAATATTTTGAAATGTGAAGCTCCACAAAGGTATCTGTTTATTTGCATGAACATTTTTCCTAGCTAAGTGATCAGGCAGATCTCCTGATATCATTGTGAAAACAGGATTTTATTAAATGGTTCTGAAGAGAACCAAATGGTAGATGTGCAGCTGCTAGATTTATGGACCTGCTGGATCAGAAGTACTAATTTTTCCTAGTGTTAATATGTTCGGGTGATGTCCTGAAACATGGCTGAAATCTGTTGGCTGTACCTCATGCTTTAATAGAAGAGCTCATGATAAATGTAGATTCAAATACCCTTAATATTTTGCAGATGCTGTGAACACCAATTACAGAACACTGACTGCAGTGAAGGGGTTAATGATTAATTAAGTATGATGATATGAATTAAGTATCAGCAGGGTCTAGGGTAATTGATGTCAGGTGAATGGGAAACTCCCCAGGATAATGTCAGTTCCAGAAGGAGTGGTGATTAGTGGGGATAAATGCTGGTGTGATCTGCATTTGGTGAAGGTAGAGTTGAAGTGTTTGTGGGTTTGGGCCCAGCTGAGAATAACAAAGGTTTTTCTGTTCCCAACTGAGAATAAAGGAGATTTTGAATCAAAATATGTAAATACAGGTAGAACCCTTCCTGTCTTTAAAAAAATGCAGCACGACCTATGCTTTTAATACTTATCTGTATAAAGCTCTAGAAAGGAATTCTAAAAGTTCATTGTGAGCCATGTAATCCTTCATTTTAAGTAGTTTTAAGGAAAGAAGAAAATTGAAGTCTGTTATTTTATTCTGTTCATTACAAAGAACAATGCAGAACAGTCTTTGAGGTGCAGATGAAGATTTTGCTGTGTTTCCACTTACCACATTTGCAAACTAGACAACAAATATTCTGGTACAACTTTGTAAGTCTGAGAAAGCCAGATGGAAAACAGTGGTAAGTGTTGTTTTTATTTAGTTTTGGATAGCTAGAGCTATAGCTTCCTATTGTATTATATGGGCATATGTAAGAGGGGTTTCTTCAGACAGCTCTAGATAATTTTAATTCCTTTCCAGAAAAATAGTCTATTGTGTGTCTTGCAAAATTCAGTACAGAATTTGTAGTGCATAATCACTTAATTAAAGATTGTCTCATAATGCAAGTACTTTACTCAGATGAATTAAGGTTGTGCAAGAAAGCTCAATTATTCTGTTACCTAGCTTAGATGTGCTTAAAAATGTTTTTTATTAAGTAACCTGATACAGTATTCTACACAGAAAATTGTATATTGTGTGCCATTATTTTACTTTAAAATCTCTTTCCCTCTATGTACTTATGAAAGCCAATTTAATGGTTCTTATTTGCTTACTGTAGGCAAATTGTATGAACTTGTGATGCAAATCTGGGCCATATCAGTCTAGTTGACATGTCAAACAAGAAAAACAGAGGAATTAAGAATTTCCTGGTGTATCAGTAAAGGTTTGATATACAGAAATCTGCAGAAGTATTACTATGGTCTGTGGATAATACAGCCTAAACACAGGTCACAATGAAGGAAAGTTAATTTTTGTTCCATGACTTTATAATCATAATATGAGCATGATTGTTGAATGGCTGGGTAGTTCATTATCTGTACATACTGTATATGCTGGCTCTGTACTACTTCTGCATTATATAGGAAGATATCTTTAAATCAAAAATGACAGACATGGTAAAACAATAATGAATCTGTTCATGGAGCTACATTAGCAGAGCTTGTTCTAAAAGTACAAGCTATATATATGAGGATGGATTATTGGTGATTGTTATACTTTGGGATAGTGTGATAAGTGTAAAATTACAATTAATGATTTATTATGTTTTCAGATTGTTATTATTAACATTTTGCATATATAAATTTTATAGATAACATCAAATAAATTAATGTTATGAGGGAATTAATTTATGGAGTATGCAAAATTCACACTTATGCATACTTTGTGAAAGATGTAATAATATGACAAGTGTTTGTTTCACTTTCCAGCAGATTATCCACATAACTTTCAAATAAAAATACAAACTTTGTCTGATTATGAATTTTTACATACCCCTTAGTTCACAAGGAATAGCATTTAGTCATATATATAGTATTACAGATGAAGTAACTTTGCTTTAATTATAGGTGTAGGTATTCTGCAGTGATGCCAAAATTTGTCACTGAATTAATCTCTTGCTTTTCTGCTTAAGTTCTTAAAGAGATTTATGCAACAGAGTGAATAACATTCTCCATTCCTTTACAGCAGGGAAACTTGAGGGAAAGGTTGCTTAAAGAATCCAATTCTTTGATGTATTTTATTTAACAGATATTTCATGGAGGTCAGCTGGAACTTCTATTGACCTCCATGGAGCAACATTTATGCCCACACAGAGCAGTTGGTGCTTTGGAGAGCTAGAAAGCCTGGTCAGTAATATAAAGCCAGGTCTTGTACTTTAGATCCCAAATGTTAAAACAAGAAGAAATATTTGTTTTTCTGACTCTTTCTCCCTGACTATGAACACATAACTGTTATGAACTCAGTTTTCTGGATTCTGGAACTGCTCTGAAATAGGGGTCACTTGGCTCTCATTGCAGCACTCCACAGCTGCACCACAAGTTCACCAGGCAGCCCTCTCCAAAAGTGTTTATTATACTTGTGTGTGCAGCATATCTTGAGTAGTGTACGCAGCCTCACTGCTGGTAAATTTTGTGTAGATCACCCTTTTTAATGAGTTTATTAAAGCTGTCATTATCTAATTTGCCTAGAAAAACAAGGGGGGAAAAAAATATCTGAAACTGTACATCTGACTATGTAGATGCTGCCCTGCTGCTGGTAGTAAACTGCAGGAAATATGGGACAATCCTTGGGAGAGAACAAGAGGTGACTGAAGGTGCAGCCATGCACCCTGAGTGGGAATTCCAGCAGGCTGGATAAAAATTATTTATGTTGTGGCTATGTGTAAAATGGCCTGGGCACTTTCCAAATACAAGAGAAAAAGCAATCCTTGCACCAAGGACCGGAGTATGAGAGGACAGATAGACATGTAGTGAAGGCTGTTTGAGGGCAGAGCAAAGAAACCAGAGGATAAAGCTGAAGTCAGAAATAACTGCAATAACTGTTTCTGAAGTTGCTTGATTTATTTTATGTTAGTACTGGAAGCCTTACTAATACTAGTACTGTCAATAATATTCCAATCTCCTATCTTTTTTACAAGCATCTTCACTTTTTGCCTTTCTGGAAACCTTGGTTCTGCTACTAAGGTCCCTCATGCTCTCCCTCTCGCCAGGTAAATAAACTTTCCAGTCAAAAGACAGAATAAGTAATGTGTCCCTGAGCTATAAATACATGATAATCTGCAGTGTTGGGAGTTTGGGTAACTTACAGCCACAAAGAACTTGCCAGTAAATAAATCTTGTGCAGCAAAAGTGTACCCCATGATCATAATCCTGATGACTGGAGACAGTCTTCAAAATACAAAGGTAAACTGAAAATGTCATTGCAGCGTGATGGCATGAGAAGTTTGAAATTCTCTGTTTGCTTACTCAGTGCCCTAGGGAGCACAGAACAATACAGCCTTCAAGTGTTCAGCAGAGTCAAAATACAGAAGTATAAATATAATTTGTGATAGGGGTGTGGAGAAACAAAAGCATCACATATTGATTGGAATGCCTGACAAGCAAAGTGCCAGATGAAGTCTGTAATAAATATCACTGATGCTTTTTCTAACCCCTTAGAAAGCAGCTATGCAGGGTTTTGGTCAGGGCTGGACTGTCTGGATAAATCATGGGACTAAATTCTTGTATTTCTAACAACGGAAAATACTATGTAGGTATTTCAAAACCAATAAGGGAATGTTTTGTATAGGTATACATTTGAAACTTTACTTTATAGTCACATGATTCCAGATAAAATTCACTGATGGAGCTACCAAGGAAGGTAGGACAGTGACACAGCCAGAAGCCTATAGCCATTGGTCCTGCAGGGATGCTCATAGCTCACCATGTGTGCTCAAGGGAAGAGTCATAACAGGGGCAAAGGCGCTGTGTCAGGAGATGCTTTTGAAGACAAAGGACTGGTTTGGTCTTACCCCTTGAATTTAGGTGTCTAACCTTGCAGCCTGCCAGAGCTCACTTTCTCTCTTGTTCCAGTTTCTTGGCTTCCAGTGCTTCCCTGAAAACAGCTGGCTTATTTTTAGTAAGTGGAGGTATAGCCAAACCTATTTGTCAAAGAACAGCCCTAAGAGCCTTTTTCAGACACTTTCTAAGGTACCAGAAGAACTTCAGACACTTTAGGAGCTCTGACCATTAGTGAATGGTTGCTTGCAGGTCTTGAGAGATACAAGTTTGGCTTTAATTTCCTAAATCACTTCAATATCAATCTTTTTGTATGGTTTTGAACCTCAGTGTGGAATATGGCTACAGAAGAACTCTGTTGAAATCACTTCTGTAAAAATAAATGCAAGCAACCTGATACAGTTTAATGAGATAAAAAGTGAGCAAAATTCCTATTGGAAACAAAACTGTTGGTTGGTAGAAGAAAGCACAGACCTGTAAGCTGAACAAGGCTGGAAGGAAGAAGCGAGACAAAAAGACGGTTCAGAAGAGATGGAAGGAGCCAGTGATCCTGGGAAGAAGGAACTGAGCAGGGGTAGAGAGGTGAAAGTTGTACTTTGGGGTTTGTGTGCATGTGTGTGCACAATGTTCAGGGGAAAGGCAGAGAAGGCTGAATGATAAGACTGGATTATGTATATTTGGGATGTTAATTTTATTTTCTCAGCTTTTACAGAGATAGAGATCACATCAGAAAATTGATGAATTTGCATGACATAGAAAGTGATTTAGACAAAAGACTGAGAAAATAGAATAGGAAAAAATAGTGGTATGGCTATGACTATAAAAAGGAGAATATGTGCTGTACCTCATTTGTCCCCTATAATGCCCACCTTGACCCCGTAGGGCATATTTCTCAGTCCATGCAACCTAAATAAGAGAAAATTAAATCAATCAGTTGAAGCTTTGAAGATCAACATTAAGCAGAGTCACGTTAATTTAAATCAGTTTTCAGAGTAAAAATTGGTTTTAAAAGATATCTATCACAGAACTTGGCTAAAGAAAAAAGTTCTTTGGTATTCTTGATCTAAAGTGAAGTCTTCACCTGGTAGTGACAGAGGTGTGAGTCTCAATGTTTTATACTTTCTTCAAGCAAACAGGATATTTTCGCAGGATTCTGCAACCCAGGTTGGGTGATGTCATGAAAAAATTAACATGTTCTGATCTCCTCATTCATCATGCTAAATGTGCTGGCTGAGTCTGAGTGCTGATATATTTTATTGCAAAGATTCCAGATGAGGCTTTGAAATGTATTTCCAAGCAAATTCCTCCTGGAAGGTTTTAGGTTGAGGTCCTCTCAGAGCTCCCTGCAAACATTTCTCCAGGTGTAAAGGTCTATACATAGAGCAGAACATCTGTCTGCATGAGATTTCAGTGTTGTGTGCTACTGTGGCAGTCTAAGGTGCTAAGGAGATGATGGAAGGATTTCAGAGCTATAATGGTGCAAGAACAAGAAATTAGTTTCTTTGGACATCAGATGAAGGTTTCAAATGGAACTGTAAATCTCATCTGGGAATGCCTTATATCCTGAAAAGAGGCTAATGTTTAAAAGACTGGGAACTGGCCACAGTAAGACCAGAAAATGATTGCTTGCACTCAAGAATCATTTCTAAAATAGCAAAGAGCTTACATTTCTTTGCAAATGCAAGAAAAATAAGCCACCACTGAAATGCAAAGCAATGAGAGTTATTACAGGACCAAAACTTCACGCATTTACAATAACAACATATTAGCTCACTTCTTACTTAAGAAAATTGACAGTGAAGGAAGTACTCTTTTACAACTGCCAATAACTCAAATAATGGGAAGATTTGTGTTTCTTAATGCAATCTAAAAGAACTGAATTATTATGTACTGGACTTCCAAGATGTCAAGATAATTGTGGAAAAATATTTGAAAATGTAAATAAATTTTACTTTTCTCCATACGACATAAGTTGCTCCATATGAAGGAAGTGGTAATTTCAAGGAATGCACCTTTGTTTCTGGAGGTGAAAAGGAGTATTTGATAAGAGCTAAGTACATAGTGTATGAGAAACTGTAATTTAGGTAGATCTTTATTTGATCACTAATAGATTTTGTAACATAAGTTTTCAATTATTTTTTTCCCTTTTGTAAAATAGTGTTAGAATTTCAGAAGAGATTGGGTTTTTTTTTTTCAGTCTGTCACATTTATTAATTCTGAGAAATAACTATACTCAGAAGTTGCATTGATTTAAGTTGGAAGCATTTTAAAATATTTTTGAACTATTAGGAATGGCTTTGGACATTAGGTGAATATGAATCAGTTAAACCTCTCCAAAATTTTAAATAATCAAAATACTAAAGATGATTCAACAACTTCCTAGCACTTACATTGCCATGATAATTCTCACAAAAAGTTGCTATTGCATAGTTCTAACAACGTTACCTAATTTTTAATGAAATTTTATGCCATAATGTATTCAATGAGAAAAGCTTTCAAGAAAATTTTGTTGGTTTTTTTTTGGTTTGTTTTTTTTTTTTTTTTTTTGTTTTA
>NDXB01009776.1:1975-15100 GCA_002631895.1 Agapornis roseicollis
TGAGTGAACGCGTGGGTTTAAACCACGACAGTGTTCTGATTCATATGTGGAGTTGCCTCGCAGAGACTGATGAGATTACAACCTCAGAGTGCCAGTTTAGTCTTCATGTATAGGCAGCTGAACTGTAACTTCTCATTTGCAATTTGCAGTGCAGTATTTTGAGGCAAGCCAAAATTGGCAATAGGTTTTGCTATAAGAGACCTCATGGTAAATTAAGATGGTTCAACTGCTGCTTTGTGAAGGGCAGGAAAGCAATAATCTCACCAGCTGCTCCAAACTCTACTCACCCCAAACAGCAGTCAGAAACCTCAGGTTCTCAGGAGCGCCTTCACACCTGCTGTTCAACTTCTTACAACCAACTGGTGACTACCAGTGACACCATGTAAGGGGCTGTAGGCAAAGGTAATACTGTGATGAATTAACCCTGGTATTTAGGAGTACTGAATCAGAATGGATCACCTTTGGAAATCCTGGTGGACTCAGAGTTTGCAGCCATCTGAGACCATGGAAATCTGATTATTTTCTAGCATCACCTAGATAGTGATGAAATGGTGGAAACTGGAATGTGGTCTGTACTTAAAACTTTGCTTCTGGTGAATATTGTTCTGATGGTAAATAGTGCAGAGAACTATGCCTATGGAAACAATCATTCTTACTGCATAATTTGTTTCCCTTAGGAGAACCCTTCTGCCAGTGTAAACCACATCTCTGCTGGAAACAGGGTGGGAGAAATACCAAACTCTGTCTTCCACCAAAGCTGGGACAGCAAAATAATTGCAGTGATGACTACTATAGAAGACTTGCTGCAATTTATTGAATATTTTTTCCTTTTTTTTAAAAATTATACTAATTGGAGACACTCTGAGAGTCTGAATTGGTCACCTAATCACTTGCCACTGTAGACACCAAAAATCTGGTCATACACTGGAGAAGGATGTGTCTGTGCTACTTAAGGCTGGTTGATTTAGTGCATTGCTGACTGTATGTACCTGCCATGCTAAACAAAACTGTTGTTGGCTTCAGCAGCCACACAAGTTGTGCTAGGCCTGCTGCTGATGGGACTCTGTGGGCTGGATGGCTCTGCAGAAGGAGCTGGCTCCTCACTGGCTGCCTAAGATCACCAGCTGCCCCTCGAGCAGAACTGCACCAGCTGAAAGTCACTATTAGATCCAGCTGATAGGTGGCCACAGGATGGCCTGGATAGAAAGGAATTGTCATTGTATTTCTATGGCTTCTCTGAAGAAGGAAGATACAGAAAATATCCGTAACCATCCCTTTGCTGCAGGAGAGGGGTAGAAAACAACCCTACAGGAGATGGGTAGAGAACAAACCTGCGGGGTGAAAGCCTCTTTTCCTTTTCTATCACTGTAACTGTTGTATCTTCAAGTTTTCTTGGAAGAGGAAGCTTGAAAGAGAAAAGCAGAACCTCTGAGTCAGTAACTGAGTAGTGTCAGGAAGGATGGTGGCATTGGGCTTCTGTGTTTAACCCAGCTTGGGAAGGCAGACTGTGCCCTGTGGATCAGTAAAGGGAGACCACAGTGTTTCCGTTTTATGCCTTTTTTACAAGGGGAAATGGTAGAGTAAAAACCAGAAAGGTTTTCTGGCAGTTTGCTCCTACAGGACCCTGGACAGGAAGATAAAAGCAGCCTGTGTGCCAGGTCAGAGTGTGAGGCTAAATCTGCCCTGGGGCTCTGCTGCTGTGTGACAGGTCCTTCAAGAAGGAAGCGGAGCTGTGGCCAGCACAGGAAATCCTGGTCTGAGATCTGCTTATGTGTGAGATTTAAACCCTGTCTCTTACAGCAACTGAACAGACAACATAAGGAAGGTTTATAGTGTGGAGCATGACTATAACGTATGGTCTGCCTCAGTTTCATGGCAACTGGATGCCAGCCTCTCTGTGGCACAATTTCAGAGAAGGTGAAAACTTCATCTGCTCTGCAGATCTGA
The DNA here is from genome assembly GCA_002631895.1 of Agapornis roseicollis. Taxonomy (NCBI): domain Eukaryota; kingdom Metazoa; phylum Chordata; class Aves; order Psittaciformes; family Psittacidae; genus Agapornis; species Agapornis roseicollis. Next base: position 3,923 of record NDXB01009776.1, read on the forward strand.
AACAGGGTGGCTGCTGGTTAATGGTCTCTAGCCTGTATAAACTTTATGGATGGTTAAATATCAAAAAGATGGTAAACTTGGGGATACATGGAAAAAATAGTAATGGGCATGAGATTTTTATCTGTTGCATCTCATCTATGTTTTCTGCATTTTCATATTCTTTCAATCTTGAAACTTCACAGGTTGAAAATATCAATTAATTTCATTTCCTGTTTTGACAAAATCAAGTTTTGTGTGGTTTTAATATCTATCATTTCAAACCTGACTTTTTTTCTGAGCACCCAGACCTCTGGTATCCAAAAAGACACCACATTCCAACTTTTTAATAGGCACCAAACTTTTAATTCCAGCAAAAGCTAGTCCTTTCTTTTGAGATGGCTCAGGTTGGCTTCTGAAACTTGGCCTGTTATGGGCTAACTGAGAGTGCAGGCTGACCTCTTGCAAATACTATTTGTATCTTCAGTACTTTAGGCTTTCTGCTGTTGTTCTCAATGGGAAGAGGTACCAGCTGGTCTCTGCAACAGTACTTCTATTTATCATTGAACATGATTGTCAGAACAAACTGATAAAGATCTGTTCAGTCCAAAATCTCATGAACCATTGTGAAGATCTGTGCACAGCATGAGCTTCATGCTAGCACATGCTTTTACAACAGCAAATGGCTCAAAAAAATTTTTTTGAAGTGGTTAATTTTATTGTCACTAAAGCCAGTATAATGTTATTAAAATTCAAAATCCTAAAAACTGTTCAAATTATATTTTATAGCTATCAAGTGTGAGCACACTATGCATTGATGTATGTTCCCTTGTTGGTTCAGAGGAAGCCTTGCCAAATATTGAAATGTTTAGTTAAGCACTACTCATGTTCCAATAATTGTTCTTTACTTCTTGATAATTCAATCCTGTGGTTAGGAGTTGCAACATCATAATAGACAGTAATTTGTTTCCCTTAATTCTCAGGGAATGGATTTCCAAGCTAGACAGGCAAAATGACTTGTGAATTGCTATCTGTGTGAAGGAAAAAAGAAGAACAAAAAGAGATGGATGATGCCTGAAATAGTTTGCTCATTGCTTGTAATGATAAATTTTGCACAAATCAACGGCTATGGAAAAAAGCTGAGCAATGCATCTCTGAGGCTGGGGAGAGGGTTTAAAGCTTCCCATCCCCTCCACAAGGTCTGTAATGTAAGCACAGTCTTCTGTCACTGTGGGACCATGGGAATGAAAACTCGTATTTCCTGCCTCTGTTTTTGCTGCTGGTGCTAGGGAGTCCCAGACAGAATAGTTCCTGGCTTTGGGTCTCCATTTCCAAAGGAATGGGCGAATAAAAAGTCAGAGAAGCCAGCAGATAAGTTGAACAGAAGTCTAGAGCACATTTCTATAAAGAGTTTGAGGGAGCTGCACCTGTTTATTGTGGTAAGTAGGATACTATGAGATGATCTTATGACCTCTTTCAGATAAAGATGGTAAACCTAAAAATGGTAGTGATAGAGGATGCAACAAGGGGCAGGGAGAGCAAGTTGCAGCTTGGCAGATTCTCCTTGATTATTCAGAAAAAAAGAAAAAAAATCACTAGGAAGTCAGCACAATTCTGGACCACATATGCATCAATGCAAAGAGGTTCCATTGTTGGAGATTTTTTGATTATGGCTTATGTGACCTGTTGTTGTTGGTAATAATCCTGTCTTTAGCAAGGGGTTGGACTAGAAAACTCCAGAGGTCCTGTCAAACAGATACTTCTGTAATCTTCTCTGTGTTTTCCACCTCTGTGCAGGCATGCATGTCAGGAATTTTAACAGATAAAATACTATGCTGGAAATTTATGGATTTTTGTGCAGTAATAGATAGTGAAAGGAATGACTCAGTTTGAGGCATCCACAGTTGTATCTTTGCATTCAGCTCTGTATGCACTCTGTGCAGCAGGACAAGAATTGACAGTTTTCAGGTGTTCAAATCAATTGCTTTCCAGTGGGGGAAGGAACTAAATGCAAACAGGTAAGTGCATTCTGATAATGTTCATGTGCAGAAGTCTTCAGTTTCCTTTTACATAATGATTGAGAAATTGACTCAAAGGCAAAGAAGTAGCACATAAAGACAAAAACCAGTTGGAACCACTGGGTATGAATCAATATGAATCAGTGAGTCAGCAGGCTTGAGAACTGAGAACAATTTGTAGTGTAGAACAGCAAACTTTAAGTCACTGGAGCTCACTTTAATGCAAATAAACCATAAGAATTCCTGTAGTTTGAAGTTCCTGTGGTTTGCTGTCCAGCAATACAAAATAGCCAGGAGAAAGATTTTCAGCATGGGGCACAGGGAGTATTGCTGGCAACCAAAGTGTCACCCACACTGCTTACTTGCACTGTTAGAAAATGACAGGGAAAAATCATGGCTAATTCCAGGATGGAAAAGAAATACCTTATGTGACATACAAGGGCTTGTCCAAGACAAACCTAGTAAATTTCCATTTGACAAAATGTGTTGGCATTTCACCCAAAGTCATACTCAGTATGGTTATTACATTCAAATTATTTTAAAATTTTGAATCCATTTTTTTTTTTTTACACAGTCCTTTGGAAGATAGGTTAAAAAAAACCCCAAACTAAACACAGTTAATAGTCTTAGTTATAACAAACTATTTTATATAGGCTCTCTAACATTAGTTTATCAACTTCTATACTAGGATGCTACTAAAAGAGAAAACAATTGCCAGAAAAACAATGAGTATTTTTTCATTCCAACTTCTGAAATCTATTTTATGGAAAACAATTGTGCTTATAAAGGCAGTTATTGCTGTTTGCTTGGAGTATAGCTGAAACCTGGGTGGTTTCTTAATGGTCAGCTCTGTTATGAGTGCAGATCTGAGTCACTATAATGTGTTTGGAAGAGTTCCTGAAAGGTCTTGCTACATTGCATGCCTTCAAAGGGCATTAAACAATGATGCAATGTCTTCAACAGATCACAGGGCAGAAAGGTGATTAAATCAGCATGGCAAGTTTCACAGCAGCTTAAACCGATAGCAGTGCATCTTGAAATGCTATATTAATACTTTTAGTTCATTTGCTGAATCCAGTGAGGATAAACTAATTGAGTCATAATATCACTAACATTGTACAGATGAGAGATCCCAAGTATCATTGTCTCCTTCAGACTTATTTTCTCTTTAGGTCAGTGTTTAGTTACTACTTAATGGCTAAATTACAGATGAAGTGGGCTGCTAAATGCCAGATAAGTAATGGGCCCTGCTATGCTGAAACCTGGGCCTGAAGATAATCACTGTCTTTTAGGTTGGGATATCAGTCTGAGGTCTGACAATAATATTTTGTTTTTCCTGTGACAAGTTTGTTGCAACTTATTCTCCAGTCTTGGGTGGTGCACAAAATAAGGTAATAGGAATTCATTCAATCCATATGCTAAAAGCTAGTAAACTTCAAATAGATTGATTTTTTGGTTTGTTTGTTTTACTTTGGGTTTGTTTCTGTTTGTTTGTTTGTTTACCTGGTTAGTGTTTTGTTCTATTTTTGTTTTGTTTTGTTGTTTTTTGTTTGGTTGGTTTGTTTGTTTTTTTTTTTAATTGTTTTGGGGTTTTTTTAAAGGAAGCCTTTTTTTGGGAGCTTAATAAAAAGTGTAATGCATTTCGCAGTATTAACAATGGACAGAGGAGTTGTGCTATTGGGTGACATGGTCCTATTGTGGATAACAAGCATGACAGTTCACAGTGGAGCAAGTTATGTAGTTAACAACCAGATGTTGTGGTTTAAGCCCAGCCGGCAACACAGAACCATGCAGCCACTCGCTCACTCCCTGCTCCTTCCTCCCCCGCTCCCGGAATACAACCTATGAATGGGGTTGAGTGCAACCAGCAAAACACATGTTTCCATGATAAGATATGTGGTTGTAATGAAAGAGTTCAGCAGGTAACTATCTACCAGTGGTGCTATGTGTTTGATTCAGTTGTGGTTTGTAAGAGCAGAAGTCAAAATATACTGCTGTCATGTAGCCCGACAACTGTGTAACCTCTGGAGAGCAACATTCCTTGGTGCCTGTCTAAGTAAAGCTTTCTTAAATTAAAAATATATTTATATATATATATAAAAGCTCCATTCCTGACATTGTTTTGATAGCTTTGAGCTTTAAAACAACAATAATAAAACACCCTGTGGTTAATTGTTTTAAGCAGATACACTTTATCTTCTGCTTGTTAGGACTCGAAGAGAGCAGGAACTAACCTCTCAGAAAAGCCTGGGAAAGTTGGCCTGGCAATATGCCCTGATGTTCAAGTAATAATGGGATCTTCTGGGCTAGTAGGGTGGGGAGCATATTCCAGTAAGAAATAACAAAAAATACTTCTTATGGGGAAACTGGTTGTTTGAATGGCTTAATGCCACTGTGCTTCTCTGCCTTGTGCTGACTTCAGACTTCATGTGCCACCTATTCATGATACATGCCCCTTCAATTATCTCTTCTGTGAAATACCCAGTGTCCTTGGTTTTGGGATATGTAGCTTTCTTCTTTGTTTGAAACGTTTTGGAGTCCTACTGTTCTCCTTGGATATCTATGAGATAATTAAAAACAAAAATTAAAATCCAGTCATAAACCCCATGTTAACTGCCAAACTTTCGTGCACTTTGTAACCCAATTGAGCTTCATTTGAGCTTCACCCCATTAACTGATCTTATTTTGTCTTGCAAAGCTCTTTCACAGATATTCCTCACTTTTTGAAAGAAGCTTAACAAATCTTCTAGCAAAGTCATTACAAAAAGGTAGTATTACTTGCTTTCTAGTTGTTTCCCCAAGAGGAATTTTCATTACAGAAACTATAATTTCCTTTAAAACTCTTTCTTGATACTTTGGAAGTACAATAAAGATGGACTATACAGAGGAAATATGAGGGGAACATATTTGTAAAATGCAGAGGAAAGTGGTGTTTGGGAAAAGAACAATATCTCTCATGCCAGGATTTTTACCCTACAACCCCACTCTCCTGCTGTTAATAGTGAGCAGCAGTAGATGTTTGCAAACATTTCCCTGATGAACAAGTTTAAAAAAAGTGTGTACAAAAGTACCTTTCTAACAACAGAAAAACCCTCTTGCTTTTTAAACACAAAATAGTGCTTTCAGCTCAGGCTGTTCCAAACCCACAAAATACTGGAGGCTTGGGGATGCAAAACCCCAAACCTTTTTTTTTGGGGGGGGGGGGAGAAGAAGCACACGATGACATAATCATTACAATATTTCTTAGCCCTTCCCTCAGCACGACCTGCTAGCCATAGAATAATGAGCTAGGATGTTCTCCTGGTTTGAGCTAGTAAAAGTAGCATTGGAGATCTGCTCTGACTCTTGAAGACTAGATATAGACAAAAAATAATGAAGAAACGTGAGATTTTTGAGGTGGATACTTGTTGAGATGCATGCTATATTCAAGTTTGCATGATGCTAGCACCAACTAGCAGAGTTTCTACCCTGCCTTGTAGCTTTAAGACAAAGACAAATATTTTTATTTCCTTTCTCCAGGAAGGATGTTACAGAGAAACTGAAAAGCTTTCTAATGTATAGATTATATTTGAAGTCACTTCATTTGAACAGAAGCAACTGACCCTGTAAGCAACATTCATTGAAACTTCTCTAGTATTTCCCAATTCTGCATTCTCTTCTGTCTTTTATAAGACTTCATTACTGTCCTAAAAGGACATTTGCTCTTGGCTGCTTCTGAGGATGGATTGCCCTGATAAATTACCCATATATTTGCTCCATATTGTACTACCAAAGTTCATAGGAAGATTTTTTTCTTAGTAGTATGTCCAGCTTGTTATAAGCTCCTGCTTTTAAGTTCTATTTCTCAAGTGGGAACCTTCAACAGCTCTGTTCTTCATGCCAGTCCTGGTACTTTTATATTAGAAGCTCACCTTGTCTAATCTGAGCTGAAAGAAGCATCCCTGTTACAGTGTAAGGGTATGAAAACAAGTTCTTCTTAGAAGTCAAAGATCTATTTTCTGCCTAACACTGTGAAAAGCTTTGAAAGCCCAACTGAAACTTGATTTCTTGATATTTATACTTCTCACAGATATAGGTTTCACTTGTCAGTCTCCTTCCAAACCTCATCTAAGGAGTCTAGGTAGGTTAAAGTGAGCTGCTTCCTCTGAAGGAAATGTTGCTGTTACCCTTGCATAAGCCCTAACCTTTGTGCTGCTGAGGGATGAGTTGCTTTCAGTCAAATCAATAAGCTGTGGAATTGCTAACAAAATAGCTGTTGTTCACTAGATACATTAATCAGGCTCTGCACCCAGTATGTGGGCATAAGAGTTCACATGAGCAGAGAATGGGAGCTCATAGTAGTGATAGCCTGCAGGTAGGCCTATCTGTGAAACTGCAAGGGCAAAGAGACTGGCCAGTACTTGCACCTTGTTGATTAAATTTTTAATGTCTGATGTCAGTGGAAGAACATGTTTCCACTTACTCTATGAATCCCTGGTGCTAATGTCTTAAAACCTTTGTATTGTAGCCCAATTCCCTGACTGAACAGCAGTAGGAGCAGAAACAGGTTTGGAATAAAACAGTCTTTCACTGCCAGGTTTTGCAATTTATGTGCTGTAGAATGACTTTTTTGTTAAAAATGTTTTCTATGAGTGAACACGCATGAGCTGCTTTCAGTTGCTTGCCCTCTTTGAACTCTTTTGGGTTTATCTAATTAACCTTATTTCCATCTTTATGGTTACATCCTTTCTGTACTCACCATCAGCCTCAGTCACTATTCATTGTATCAGCCATCACACTGCTGACAGGACTTCTGATGTGCAATAAATAAATACTTCTCTGTAGCATATCAGCATACAAACCATCCTCTTTCCTGTGATCTTGTCAAACATACTCATATGACATTTCTTTTTCTGACAGCTGAAAATGGTAATGACTCTAATTGACTCCAAAGACTTGACACCACATAAAATTAAACTGTACCATACCTTTGTTTTGGTGGTGTGTGGGAAGGACACTCTTTGGTCCCCTTTACATCAGTGTAAATAATGTTGATTCTTGTTTACAGTGGATGGCATTTTTCCTAGTACGCTTACAAGCAGAAACTGCCAGTGGGGACAGAAATATAAAGGAAGTGTCATTTGACAAGAGATGTGCCTGATGTATGCTGAGCATATGGTCCTAAAAGCTAAGGTAAGTGAAAGATAGGATCAAATCCAAGTCTGCAAGTGGTTGGGACAAGGTGTGTAGTAGTTGCAGTTACAGTTTGGTTGCTGGTTGATGACGTTTAGCCAGCCTTTGCTGTAGGTAGTGCAGCACATAGCTGGGTTTTGCTGCTTCAGGCTCAGCAAGCAAGAAAGCATCTAGAAATACATGTCCAAAGATGTGATTAACAAAACCTCTGAAATAAGATCCATGCTATGGAGACTGTAGAGACTGAATAGGGAGTTGAGGCTTTTTAGAGCAGTTAATGTCACAGAAGAAAATCAGGGATCACTCAGACAGATTTGGTGTCATAGGTTATTGAGTTCTAATAAATAAATTTAGGTGTGTAAGCTATTTAACAAGTACAGATGGATTGGTAGTCAATGCTCTATTATCTACTACACTTAAAGTTAGTATAAAATACAGAGATTATTGCATAAACTTACTATATATATATCTTAAATGTTATGCATATGAAAAAAAAAGTAACTTACTAACCCATTGATGTTTGGTGTCAGGTAAGGGATCTCTCAGCCTCCAGGGGTAACCCTAAGAGACATCCCTTGAGCTTCAAGAGCAATTAGTCTCATTAACAATTTCCTTCCATTATGGCATAGATACTAAATTTCCTTGGCCTTAGATTGCTGGAAACCTGGAGGGTACACAGAGGAGAGAAGCACTTGTTCTTTTGATTTTTTTTTCAAGTTCTTACTCCTAGCCTCTTTTTGTCAGATGAAATGAAACAGCTCTGCCTGTTTGCCTAGTCTCCTAATGTGGAAGTTCTCTAAACTTGGTGCTCTAAAAGCAAGTAACTGGTGATAAACTAGGAAAGTGGTAAGCCCTGGAAAATGAAAAGGAGTCCCTGTGTCCTTGAGCTAAATGAGACTTTTGTTCATGCCTTCTGCAGCCAAAAGATTTGACCACAAGAGAGACTGTCCTGCAATGCTCTTCTCTGTGAGTTTTACTTTCCTGAAGCTCTTTACTTTTCCCTTAGCTCTAATTGAGAAATTAAACTATTTGGGCCTTGGATTAGAAAAAGTTTTTAGGGTATTCCCTATTTTGACTCATCATCCCCTCAGGGGTCTGGTAGTAATTAGATTCCTAGGTGCTCTTTGAGGAGCTGGACCAAAGATGATAATAGATGCACTATTCTGCCAAGCTTTGCCCAAAAGCCTGTTTTTTCATCTATTGTTCCCTGCAAGAAACTGTCTGTGGGCCTCAGCTCAGTTTTTATGTGTTTTTAAAAATACTGATAGACAATAGCAATGAGGTAATATTACGTGGTTTCTAATCTTGAAAGTTTAGTGTGTATCAGAGTTTTGTGCCTTACTTCATGATTCTCACCCATAATTTTGTCCTCAGAGCTGTATGTAACAAGTAAGTAAATTAAGGATATTGGCTGTCTTTGATTTAGTAATGACTCTCACACTTCTAGAGAGCATTTCAAAGACATGGAAAAGTGAGGGTGTACAGCAAAAAACCCCATCCTGCTTTTGGCATTCTCCTACATGAAAAAGGTAGAACAAGTAAATCGACACTAACTATAGAAACAAAGCTTTTAGGTGTGCAGCTACAGAGAATGCTAAACACTTGTTTGCTTCAATAAAAGGTAGAATAATAAAATATTACTTTTGTATACTAATCAGGAAGTCTTTTCCCACCTTTTAGACACTTGAATGTTGTTTATCAAACATCTGTTTTTCCTTGCTCTGTTGCATGAACTGATCCTTAACTGCATCCAGTTGCTGGAAAAGTTATTGTTTTTCCTTATACCAGTGATTACTAATGTAGTCTGAGAGATCAGAGAGGGATCAGATGAGCTCATTAAATAAAAATCTTGTTCTCATCCTGATACCCTCCTAAGTAGAAAATATATGAGTGAAAGAGCATCAAGGAAATTAAAAATCATTTAAAAGCACATTTCTCTTAACTAGAAGAGTTTCCGCAGACTCCTTAGAGATATTGGATGCTCTCTCTGGCTCTGATTCAGAAAAAGCATTCCTGCTCAAGTGCTTAAGGAAACACTTATCTCCTCTTGAACCTGATGGTGCTGGAGTCTGGGGAGGTTTCCGCCTGCATTTGCAATGGAGGCTACCACACAGGGCCAGAGCAGGCTATGCTGCATGATGAATCTCTGCACATTTCATTGAACATGGGAAGGAAGCCTGGTTCAAATAGACCCAGAGAGTGCTCATTGCCTGTACTACGTATTTCTCACCGCGGCATGCCTGTGTGTTACTAAATTGCATTCTCTAGTGAAGATGTAAGGCTGAAATGACCCAGCTTGAAGATTTATCTGAAGGATAACCTTTATTAGGAGTTTTGCTTCCTTACACAAGCAGCCTGTTGATTTTTGGTGCCAAATAAATAAATTCCAGAGAGGAGGTGCCATGATAGTGATTTCTCTTCTGATATGTTTGTAGTATGTAAAGATCCATATCCATATCCAGGTTCACACCTGGTTCAAGTGTCGTTAGTGTAGCTTGAACGTGGTCAGATGGAAGACATTGTTCATCTTCTATCCCTCTCCGAGTAATGCTGTCACTGAAATGCTTAAATCAACATCCACAGCAGTTCATTTAGTAAAGAACTCACAAACAGACTTTTCCTCCCATGTAGCAGATGGTCATACAAACAGTGCTGTACAAATCTCTGATTTCTTTAGTGTGGCTGGTGAGCTAAAATACAAACTGGAAAGATGTCTGTGTTTTTCTTACGCTCCTAACTGATACTAACGGGATACTTCTAGAGCTAACCAAACAGGTTTGGGTAGAATATGTGATGAAATTTTGTTTTGGATAACTGACTGCTTTTTACAAAACTACTTTTCTGGGTTTTTTACTCTGAACCCAGTTTTCAACAAGATCCAGGTGTCAGATATTTAAGCATTTTGTTTAAAATGTGTTGATTTCTTTTAAACAAGACACTATAATACAACTCTTCAGAAAAAAGAAAGGGTATGATTATGGAGCAGTTTTTTATTTCTGTGCTTCTCCTACTTTATGGCTTTCCTCAAGCCTCCTGTTGAACACTGTAAAGACTTCAGTTGCATCTGCATGAAATTCATAAATGGGACATTCATTTCAACTTCTCTGAAAGAAAGGTTGATTTGGCATAATGGAGCATTTCACAGAGCATGTTTTCCAGTCAGCTGAATTTGCTAACCCCACCTGAGCAGCTGACATACTTTTAGTAGGAAATCTTTGATTAATTGCTTGCTTGAAAGTGGCAGCATATTGTTATAATTCAACACAAAACTTTTAAAATTCTGTGTTAAACATAAATGGTCTGGATACTTGTATAAACCATAACCAATATTTCTTTTTCCAATCTTGTATTTGTCAGCAAGTCTTACACTGATTGTCATATTGCAGGTAGTTATGTTGTACTCTTTACTGAGTAACAGTGTCCCATATGAACTTCAGCTCCTATTGCGAGTTTCAAGACAAACACATATTATACTTGGGTAAATGAGATAGCATGTAAGTTTGTATATTGAGTGAGAACAACAAAGAAATTGCCACAAGCCAGAGGAGAGATTAGCTCTTAGCATGCATCATCAGGAAAGAAGCAGTAAAAGTTCTTATAAAAATAAAAACAAAGAAGTAAAATGTAGCAAAGGCTCCCTAAAAAATAGGAACGGTAATGTTTTGGTGTGGTATTTCTGCTTTTTTTCTTTCTTCTTCTTTTTTTTTTTTGTTTTGTTTTGTTTTTTTCTTTGGTTGGGTTTGGTTTTGTTTGTTGGGTTGTTTGTTTTTTTTGTTTTGTCTTGTTTTTTGTTTGGCTTTTTTTTGTTTGTTTTGGTTTGTTTTTTTTGTAGGAAGTCAATTACTCCATTCATGTGTTCCTCTGTAGGGAGAAAAGCTAATTGTGGAACAGAAGTTGGAATAGCTGTTGGAGTCACTTTTGTCACTTAGAATCATAGAATAGTTAGGGTTGGAAAAGACCTTAAAAACATCTAGTTCCAACCCCCCTGACATAAGCAGGGACACCTCACACT
>NDXB01009777.1:0-13150 GCA_002631895.1 Agapornis roseicollis
GGGAATTGGACACATGCCCCCCACTGGCTGGCAAAGCCTAAACCATCCAGCACTCACACTCATGACTCCTCTCAGGCAGAGGCTTGGGGCTGTGCTTCCTCAGTGAAGGGCATAAAACCTCAGAATAATAAGGAGTAGGGGGCACCCACATTCTTTGCATCCTCTAACCCTATGCAGTGCTCTGTCCAGCATGCCTTCTGGGGGGACTGTGTGCCAAGAGGTCCAACTTACCCATAAGGAAACCGATCCCAATTTTCCAGGGATTGCAGGTTCTAGATGTCATAGGAATGGCCAGGCAGACAGAAAATGAGTCTCAGCACCAAGGTTGAAGCTTCCATCACCCTCCTTGCATCTGCTCCTTACAGTCACTGTACCTCCATTCCCTTACCTGTACAGGCAGACTTAGTCATCTCTAATAGTTAGGAATAACCAGGAGAAAAAGTGCTCTAAATCTGAACACTACATGTTTATCCTGAGATCCTACAGTCTAATTTACAGCAGAAATTAAGACGGCACCAATGTTTTAGAGAGAAATACTTCTCTAAAGTAATTTAGAAAGACACTCTTAAAGGGGGGCCAAATCCTATCCCAGAGGCTCAGATCATGCCTGCTTCCTGCAGCCAGCTCCAGAACTGCTGCCAAACTTATCAGCCAGAGAAACAGAAAACCAGGAGTAACACTGACTGAAGCACTACAAACTGAAGTCTGGCCTCATCCCATTGTGGCTTTCCAATTTTTCCTATCCATTTACTCTGCAATTTATTCATAATCCCAGGTTGAAAGCAGTAGGATTCCCTTTTGCTCCATAAGAACCTGCAAACTATTCCAGCTGCTGAATAGCTAAGAAATGTCAAACACAACACCTGGCTCTTCAGAGCTGCAGCTGTTTCCTCTGCTCGCTACATAACATGTCATTTATTCCCTTCACATAATTCATGCCAAGAGAAAGACCACAATCTGATTAGTCATATCACTTGGGATAAAACCCGAGCTGCAGTGAGGTAAGGTCTTCTGTTAACCCCCATTGTCTCCGTCAGCTCCACAGCAAGAGAGGCTCCAGACACCAGGCCCTGTTCATGTTTCACACAGACTTTCTCCTTATGTTCAGAAGCTTCCTAAGGCTCCTGATATCAGGCACTGCACCTCTCTCCTCTACCCACCCAATATCCACCTTGATGTTTCTAAACCCACAGATGGTCACCAATACAAGTGAGCTGATCGGTGACACCCAGCTTGGAGGCAGTGACCATGCACCGGTGGAGTCTGCAGTCCTGAGGGAGGTGGGACAGGCAAAGGGCACAGTCAGGACCCTGCGTTTTAGGAAAGCTGACTTCCAGGAGACGTTCAAGGCCAGGCTCGATGTGGTTCTGGGCAACCTGATCTAGGTGAAGATGCCCTGCTCACTGAATGGGGTTGGACTAGATGAGCTTTGAAGGTCCATCCAACCCAAACTATTCCTTGATTCCATGATCTTTACAGCCTTTTGCCCTGTTTGTCAGAATTGCCCACCTGCTGAATGGATGTGTTCAGCTAAAATCTTGTCTGCATGAGCATCACATACAAACATTCTGCAGGCAGGAGCAGCACTACACCACAGCCAGGTTCTTCCTTCTTTGTCTCCCTGTATACACAGGGCTGTCCAACGCATGGGACCTAGCAGACAGAAAGACAATGCCCAACATTTCTGGCATTGCAAGTGCCTCCAAGAACATGCCAAGAGCAGCACTGCACCACTATATATTATTTTAACCTCTCTCTGAAGTTCTTTGTGGAAGCAGCAGTCTCAGGAACAACCATTTTAAAAGGGTTGACAGCATCACGGTATGGTTTTGTTGGAAAGAGTTTGGAGAACAGATTTTCAGTACTTAGCACTCCATTTTCACTTTTCTCCTTGAAAGCCGGTAAGGAACAGGGGGTTTTCACTGTAATGAAGTGATCTTCCTGGCAAGATTAGCGTCTTGCACGGTCCCACAGTGCTGGCTCTGTATAGTGACCAACAACCTGGTGCACAAATGAGATCAGACCATGGGTGTCATGGAACGTCAGACATGAACTGTGCTGACCCTCGCTCCTGTGACACATGTGAACCATGAAATACAGTGTAAGGACAGTAAGCTCAAGCCACTTTTATCTATAAATGCTGTTTATATGTCTTAACTAATCCCACATCTGCCTCATACAATTTAAAACAGCCCATCAATGATGCAAGCAAACAAGCTAAAGACTGGTCATGGAACCTTTCAACATCTTAAAGGAAAACTCTCCAGTTCACTAATTCCAAAAGCAGTATTCTAATACACACACGACTTTCAGCTATTACCACAACACTGCAGAAAGAGCCACTCCATTAGGGTCCTGCTTTCCTACCAGTTCTTTCTACAGCTGGGACTCCTTCAAGACACTCACAGTGCAGTGCACTACCAGGACTGGGAACAACTCAGGAAAGACAAAGTCCTTGACCACTTGATAAAATGCTGCCAGCTCTGAGCAGGCTTAGAGAACAAGTCAAGAACAGGTCAGCCTTGTCTGGGTCAGGAGTGAAGTCTTAATCTTGCTATACTTGGGAGTAAATAAAAGAGTTGTTGTAATTACACTGTGATGGCCTTTCCTGTACCTCTGAAGGAAGGATGGTTCAGGCTGCAATGGGGAAGTTGACCTCTACCCGGCATTACCCCCTCCTGAAGTGACATTCAGGTTTCTGTGGCCCAAGTGTTTTCGCAGTTGTCCAGTGTCTGAAGGCCTTGGGTCAGGTGGCTGCTGTGCAAGAAAACCTGATGTAAATCCCCACTGCCCAGCAAAGGAGCTTTTCCTGAAAACTCAAACAAAAATCAGTGCCCAAAGGTTTGGGACATTTTGCTGGTAACAAGTATCTGCGTTGTTTCAGAGACAAAGCTTTGGTGAACACGAATTGGCATCATTCTTACATTCACATTTCCCTTTCCCTGTTACAGTAGTAACACAGAAAGCCAAAGATTTGTCAGTGCCGTTTATGTCCTTTGCTCTTTCAAGCCAGAAGGCCAGCAGATGGGCAACAGGGAATTCCACAGAGGCCCAATGATGCCTCTCTTCCAGCTAGAGACACCACAAAGAAAGCCAACTGAAGGCCATAGGTGCTAAAGCACAATTTATAGTGACAGCTTTATAGCCTGGTAAAGATTCTGGCAGCCTTTAAATCAATTCTTTCCACTTGATAAATATTTTTACAACTGAAGCTAGCCGGACCAAGCCAAGTTTGAATAATTGCATTGTCTGACTCCAGGGCCTCGATGCTTTAGCTGGTGTTTGGGGTCAGCCAGTTTGGTGTGTGTGGACAACAGATGCAGTTACACAGCATCTGCTAAAAACAGTCAAGGTTTATGGTTTTGTCTTTTCTGTCTCTCTCTGGTGCTGCATTACAGAGACATTTTGACCCTCAGTCAACTTCTGGCATTAATAACATTATCAGACTAAGGAAAGATCAAGTTTTAGAGGTATACATGGCTACGAGAGTGAATAAGGAATATATGCACATCGAGTTCACCCAGTCACTCCTCAGGTCACTCAAAAATATAAGTTACAAGTTATGTGTTACTTCAGACAAGAGGAAAATGGGAGAAACAATCTGTAAAGGTACAAGAATACACCCAAAACCCCCACCCCAAGAACGTGAAGCGAATCCATGAGCTGGACAGGAGATTGCTGCCAACTGCACAGTTACAAAACACACTCCCATTTCAGACAATAAAAACATAGATCACTGGGATAAAAGCCGTTGGGAATAGGAAGGCTGATCCTGTGGAGCACTTTGGTCCCTGGGGGACCCATGTCTGGCTACATGCTGTACGTGCATGCCTCTGGTCCTTGCCCAGTCTACAGGGAGGACCTGGGACTTGCACAGCACTCTTCCCACCAGCCCTGCCTCTTGCCCTATCTGCTGCTGCTCTTGACGGGTCTTCCTGGGTGGACTCCAGACCTGGTTCAGCACCATCCCATGTCTGGGGCTCTTAACAGAGCCTGTTACCAGCACCCTAGCTCAGACACCCTGCTCAGACCCAGGGCACAGCTGGTGCCATGGTCACCTCTGGCTCCTGGTGCATCCCTGCCATAGGAGGAGCCCTGCTCCCGTGGCTCATTCCCCCGCTGTAGCTGCACTCAACACCTCCATGGCCGCAATAGTGACAAAAATCACGGCTTTGGGAAGCTCTGCCGTTTGAGCCAGTTTCACACATATTCAGCGTATTACAGACAACAGATGCACACCAGAACCCCAAAGACACCACATCCACAGGGTGAAGAGCCTGAGTGAACAGAAAGACGATCCACTCTTAAGCCCGTTAGCTTCATTAACTTCGCGGGACCACTCAGTCGCCCACAGCGTCGCGCGTCAAACCGACACTGCCGCTTTGCTCACGTTAAAAAGGAGCCACACATAAAGAAGCCTGAAGCGAACTCCACGCTCGGGATCGCCTGCAGCCCCTTTCCCGACAGACAAAGGAGACCTGGCACCTGCCCGCTGTCCCCGCGGCGCCGGCAGCCCCCGCCGCGGAGAGCGGCCCTCGGCAGGGGCAGCCCAAGGCTCCGCCTCGGGAAGCGGCGGGCGGGACGAGACCCCTCTGCGGGGCGGCGGGGGGGGGACACGGCCCGGCCCGGCCCGCCCCGGAGCCGAGCAGCGGGGCGGGGTTCCCCGGCCCTGCGGGAGGTGGTGGCGGCGGAGCGCGGCGCGGCGCGGCGGGTCCGGCGGGCGCGATGGAGCCGCCCGAGGGCTGGGACCCGTACGGGCGGCCGGCGCGGCGCACGCAGTGGCTGGTGAGCGCCCTGGCCTACCACTACGGGCTGGACCGCGGCGTGGAGAACGAGATCGTGGTGCTGGCCACCGGGCTGGACCAGTACCTGCAGGAGATCTTCCACCACCTGGACTGCGCCGGAGCCGGCCGGATCCCGGGAGAGGACTTCCGGACGCTGTGCCAGGTGCTGGGGCTGGAGGAGGAGGCGGCGGAGGCGGCGGCCGACCCCGAGGAGTGCGCGGGGCTGTGGGAGGGCCTGTCCGCGGAGCTCACCTTCCGCCAGTTCCACGCCCGCCTCTGCGGCTACTTCAGCACCAAGGCGGGCGGCCCGCGCCGCGCCGTGCCGCGCCTGCCGCTGGGCCGGGAGAGCGAGCACATCGAGACCCAGATCCGGCTGCGCAGCCCCCGTCGCCGCCGCCGCCGTAGGGACCCGCCGGGGCCCGCAGCACCGGCGCGGCACGGCGGAGGGGAGGCGGCGGAGCGGGGGCCCTGCTCGCGGGAGTGCTACGAGGAGATCGTGGCGTTGGAGCAGGCCGAGGACCGCATCGCCAAGCTGGAGGAGGAGAACGGCAGCCTGCGGGAGCTGGTGGAGGACATGCGGGCCGCCCTACAGAGCAGCGACGCCCGGTGCCTGGCCCTGCAGGTGAGCGGCGGTGACTCCCGGCTGCAGCTGGGAGAGGTGCGGTGCCAGAAACCTGTCCGCTCCAGGTCGGCTGTAAGAGGGGTGCGGCACAGACCGAGGGGGCCCTCTCAGTTTCGGCATTAACTTCTTAGC
Source organism: Agapornis roseicollis (assembly GCA_002631895.1). NCBI lineage: Eukaryota > Metazoa > Chordata > Aves > Psittaciformes > Psittacidae > Agapornis > Agapornis roseicollis. Next base: position 5,539 of record NDXB01009777.1, read on the forward strand.
AAAGCTTGGTTACAGCGTGGCTTTATGGAGAGCGCTGTGATTTCACCAGCGGCATGTACATATCCTTTAAATAACACAGAATCCCAGACTGGTTTGGGTCCGAAGGGACCTTGAAATACATCCAGTTGCAACCCCCTGCCACGGGCAGGGACATCTTCCACTAGAGCAGCCTGCTCCAAGTCCCTGTGTCCAACCTGGCCTAAATATAGGTATAAATATCTATATGTATATCCTTAAATGTGTATTTAAGGGATGCACTGAGAACCACCCTGCTAAAATTGCAGAAGACCTCAGTTTAACACACCTAGGTCTATAATGCTGCTTTTCCTATTGCACATGCAGTCACTTATACACCAGTTATGCACTGTTGCAGGCTTTTTCCCTAAGTAAGAAGGAACTTCTGGATTCTTACCTGCACAAGCACATGCAATAGCTCATTCACAAGCACCCTAGAGCTGTCCCTCAGAAACATGGGAGGTATGTTTTCTTCAGTGTGGTCATGGGAGCTCAGAGCTAGAGGCAGCTCTGCACATGGCTTGATGAACAGTCTCTGGCTCCTCTGCAAGGCCCCACTCATTGTGGTGCTGGTCCCTGTTTCTGTTGTAACAGCTAGAGTGAAACGCATACATATGAAACATGAACATACACATACTTAATAGTAGTTGAATTACTCTGGTATTGATGTAGCATAGCCATAGTTGGGATCAGGGTGGATTTCATACCAGGACAACCTGTGCAGAGCTCTGTGCCGTTTGCATTAGCTGCTGTCCGTCTCTGCAATGCCCAGCACAGCAGGTGAAAGCCAATTTACCCCTTTCATGTGAAAAGTGAAAGGAGGGCAGAAGTGAACACAAAGTCACCAGTCAACCCAGAAAGAGTGCGAAGGACAAAGATGAGTGCTTGAGGCCACCCCGAGCTGCTCTGTGCTCAGCTCTACTCAACACAACTTCAGAATCATAAGGGGAAGTGCTTTTTGCACAATACTACTTGCCTTTTGAGGACAGACTACAGTAATGGTATTAAAGCTATACAGAAACGTGTGCAATAACCTCATTTTCCAGTTTAGGAGTAGGTTTAAAGTGGAATCTATAGATACATATCTAAAAACTGATGTCGAGAGACTGTTTCCTTGTCTGTATTTCACAAAGGTAAGTGGCTCATCATTTGCTGATCAACTCTTTGTCACTAAAGAAAAACCAAAGCAAACAACAAAACACAATCCAGCTATTTTCAGTCTTGATTAATATGATGCTTTAGAACACATTAATTTCCCCCCGTTTTCTGCTCCTGTTATAACAGGTAGGGCTGCGGAAGAGCCATGCTAACCATAAGGAAGAGAGGACCTGTTTTGTAGGGTGCAAGAGACCGCTAACGCAGAACTACTCCCAGACCAAGTGCCTTCAAAGCGTACTGAAAGAAGTGGAGCTCATCCGGAGCTCCAGGGACGGGCAAATAGAAGAAGCAATTAGGTTCAATCAGGAGCTGGAAAGAGAGCTGAAGAGCTCTCAGGAAGCTCTGGTCAATCTGGAGGACTGCAACCGTAACCTGAAAAGGGAGCAAGCAGAAATGAGGAAGAAGGTGGAAGAGGCGAGACACGCCGTCCTTAGCAGTCTTGGCAAAGTGAAGGAGCTGGAAGTGAAAGCCAGCGAAGTGCCACATCTGCAAGTATACATCCAGCAGCTGGAATCAGAACTGCAGCACTACAGGTAAGGCTGAGTCCGTCAAAAAATGCCTATAAAATCACAGTATTGGAACACAAGTTACCATGACAATCACCAGTTGTAAATTATTAATTGTCACCAAATACATGTAAAATGGAGCCAGAGAGAAATTAGAAGCTACTTTTCTTGGTAGGGATCCATAACAGAATTGGGCTGTTCTAGTGGAAGGTAGATCAAAATAAGGATGCTCATCTACAGAGAGGTGAAGTTGCTCCTCAGACACACAGCAGTAGGACTCAAGGTAGTAATGCTTCATGAAAGGTTCTGAAGAAACTGCTGACAGTCCTTCAGAAACCATTTCCATGCACTTATTTTCTTACCTAAGCAACCCAGTCATTCCCTGCCAGTTGGGGCACACGTACAAAGACAGATGTAAGCAGGTGATTGACCCTCCACTTCTTACTAAACCTCTTCAATTTGTCCTACAAGGTGGAGGAGAACCCACAAGGCCAGCTTGTGCCCAGCGTGTTAAACTCTGCTGCAGCTTTGTTGCTTTTTCACCAACAGAACATGTCACATTCCACAAGAGAAAAGTTAAAACACTTTCCTGAAACCAAACAATCATATAACAGGCATCTTAAGCAAAAAAATGCATCATCGAACTATCGCCCACTTTGTGATAGTATTAATAAATGCCTTTCCAAAAGTCAGGAAGTTGCTTACAGATTTAAGAGTTCACTGCTTTTGTAGAGTTGTATCTCAGACCAGACTTGGACTCACTGATGGTTAGCAAGTGCCAGGCATTTCTGCCCAAGTTTCAAATTGACCCATGCAATAACATCTTGGTTATACCTTTACTGACCCAAAGTAAAGCTCATAGTTATACATTTTTCCCTTACTGTACTAAACCTAGTATTTTAATACATTGTCTACTCTGATCTCCTTGTCTCTTCCTAAACTTCCTCTGTTTGCTTCTCAGAAGAGTTCATAGTGAGTTATTTGTAGCATCATGGCTATTGTACTGCTTTATGACGTGAGGAAGTGCTAAAAATAAGCACTTTATCCAGTGTCTTTGTGTTAGTGTTGTGTATGTTAATACTTGTGATTGCAGGAGATAAAAGCCTTCATTTAAACATCTGTAGGATTTTAGAAACACCACAAGGGCACATAATGTCCAAGAGGACTGTCATTTACAGAGGTATCTGGGTGAATGATACAGCTCTCAGTACTGATTGAGATCACACTACTTGTCTGGTCTCTCAAGTTCTCCCTAGGATGAGCACCAAAGGCTTAAGATGAGTTCTTGTCCTGCAGAATTGCTTTTCCAAAGAATGATGAAGGGTAACAACACCAGCTTTGAACAGGTAGAGCTGAACTAGTTAACAGCAGAGCAGGAACTTTTACGGGTTGCGTCAAAACAGATAGCGTAAAATGTACATTACATGTTCTTTGTAGGAGTATCTTCTTCCATACTATTGGTTTTAAAAATGCATGCTAATTTAAAGTGGGTGTAAAGCTCAGGAATGGCACTGGAATGACCATTTGGAAACTACTCACCGTTTTTAGCCCTGTGGCACATTTAGCACAGGACCAGGCCAGTCTCCACGTGCAAGAACCTTTAATGGGTCTTGGTTCTGTGTTAGCCATTGAACCCCTGCTGTCTCCCTGCCCGTGGGTTATAGCTCAGGGCTTAAACATGTTTGTTTAACAGCAGAGCTGCTTAGTGATGATCGTGACTTGCATGGCTGGGGTCCTATTCCACAGTTCCACAGCATGTGGAATATCATAATCCTGTAAGTGTGGCACAGAGATGCCCAAACTGGCAGAAAACAGTTCAGCAGTGAGTTGAGCTCTGTGATGGAAGAGCTGAACGCTTGCATGGCTATCTGTACCTTAGGCAGCCATTGGCATCATAGCTTGTCCCTCTCACTTGCCTACACTTAGGCTACGGATGGCAGAAACTCCTTCTGTTCATAGAGAACCATCTTCTCCAGTTGTACAGAAGCCCAAAACCCACGAGCATGGTTTGGGTGAGGTGGTAGGAGTGCCTGTTGAGTTTTCCAAAGCATAGGGATGGAGGGACAGTTGCTGTACCCCACCGACTCCCCAGACTGTCAGTTGGCACATGTATTACTTGTGATGTTATTTCAGTCAGAATGCATTGGAGTTAATACTCCAGTGTACTGCTCCATCTCCAATTACCACAAAACATTTGTGAGCTGGTAAGTGGGATGTAAGTTTGGCAGAAGAACTAATGCTGCAAGGTAGCAGTGAAGAGAAGGGGGTAGGCACTTGAGTATACTGCAGAAAGCATTGAGGATTGCAGGAATGGCTCCTGAGAATTGACCTTAACTGGCTTGGTATGCCACTGTTTTACTCCAGCTAAAGCCTGGTTTCTTCCAGAGAGGATCACATTCAAGAATGAGAGAGGTCTGTGAGCTTTATATACTGCTCCTATCTATACTTCCATACTTATAAAGAGAATTACTTCTTTTTTTAGGTTTGGGCTTTCAAAGGTCTTTATGCATCTAAATGTGTGTCTAAACCTTCATCTTCTGCCAGCTTGCTATCATTTAGACCTGGAATCACAACAATGATCTTAAATTATAACCCCTAGCTCAAGAAACAACACAGTTCCCACCTATTCAGGAAAGTGTTTAAGTGTCTGCAAGTGATGACATGTTTTCCTAACTTGGGGTACCTAATTACAATTGCCTTCTCTGCCCATGGACTCAGATTCTTGCAAATATAATGGCAAATGTTGCTATCACCATCTGTGGTATATTCTGCTAACTGAAATTGTGCGACTTCACCATGAACTCTTCCAGGGTACCCTGGTTCCTGTCTCTGGGGTTGAAATGTGCCTATCATACTGTCAGTTCCCAGCCAACCTAGCTGACCTAATAGTTTCTAGACACTTCTTGTCTTCAGGGCACATCCCGTCCTTCTGCACTGGGTGCAGGCGTCAGGGGTTTGTCCCCTTTCTCCACCATTAGAAGTTTGTACCATCTTTCATTTTCTAATCCCTGTTTAATGAGTCAGTTTAATGGTAAGTGTTGAGAAATTCCTTATGGAAAAGCATGAGTTATCATGAGATATAGTCATTTCAGAGGAGAAGGACTTTATGAGAAACTGAATGTTTGTCATGGATATTATATAAAACGTGTGATTCACAGTGTCAGTGTATGGAAGAGTTTAGGAAGTTATACAAGTCCCATTTTTAAATGCAGTGTTGCCCAGAGGGTTCTTGGTTTGTACTGGTGCGCTTGATTCCCTTCTCCCAGGTATAGGACTTCTCATTTGTTGAATCTCAGCTTCCCCAGTTCTGGATTATGCTTCCAGTTTCTCAGGATGATACTGGGTCAAGCCTCCAAATTGCTTGGGGTCAGTTCCCGTTTCTCTTTCAAACACTGGAAGCCTACATGAACATACTGGCTAGGCCCCAGGGCAGATTCTGGTGACCTCCACTCTCTTTATCCCAGAGCAAATCATTAACAGCTATTCCCTAAATTCCTCTTTTCCCAGTAACTTTTGCTCCAGCTCAAGGTGACACCATCCATGTATTCTAATATAGTCCTGTAAGTCTTGTTTATAAGAATGCCAAATCTGAAAATGTTACCACAATAAAAACTCATCTGCTGTTTCTTTTGATCCATTCAGCCATCTTCCATGTCAGAAAAGGAAATTAGATTGGTTTGACATGAATTGTTCTTGCTGTATATAGGTTGGCTCCATCTCCTATCCTACACTGTAGGTGGCTTAGGAACTGATTGTGGATTTTCTCCTTAATAAAATTGGTTGGAAGAACAGAATTTAACAATATTCTTTTGATCCCAGTTTAACAAATAAAAAGGTCATTCAGAATTGAAATAGACTTCATAAAAGAGATGTTCACAGAGGATTTATGTTACTGTGTTAGCCAGCAGCACAGGAATTACATAGGTCAGGGGAAGGGGTCATAAAATACCATAACTGCTTCCCATGTGCATGGTCTGTCTCCCAAATTACTTAATTATCCATCAGCATTTATATGTGTTAATGAGTAGGAATCCTTTCTACAGGGAATGCAGGGAGGCTTATTTCATCCCCCCATATTCTCTTATAAACATGGAGCTCTTGGGCATAATTTCCTCCATTTCTACCTTTCTTTCCTAAAATCACCAGTGTTAATCCTTATGCTTTAGGTTGTCTTGTATCAGAAGTAGCTCAATTGTCTTTTCTTCTAGGAGCCAGTGTCCTGATCTTTCAGTAATCTATCAGATTATCATTTACTCTATAAAACAGAACAAGATGAACCAGAAAGATCCAAACCAATTATCTAAGAGCAGGAGAGGAGCATGGAAATATTCCTAACTGATACAGAATTGGCTCTGTTAATGAAGAGAGAAAAGCCCTAGGAAAGAAATACTACTCCACAAAAGAAGGTGTATATAGGAGGTTGTTTCCAAGCTGAATGATGGTGCGTGGTTTACACATAGGTGTTCTAGAGCTGTTCTTCTATTTAAGAATTAGACATTAAATAAAGGTAATCTGGACAACTTCCTGCTTGACTACTGTCATCAATACCAACTGGTTGTGAGGTGAAGTGCATCTTGGCAGTGTATTTCAGAGGGCATGTATTTCAGAGTTCGCATGCGGACTGTGGGTGTTTATGTGCTGGACTGCACGTGGCACTGGATAGAACAACAGAGCATAAGCACATCCCTGGACACAAGCAAGGCCAGGCAGGGTCAGTCCCAGTGGCGACAGCAGGGAACTGAGCTCACCCAAGTGAAACTACTTTGCACAGCCTCGTGTGTAAGAGCATTCAAGCACATTGTTCCAGATGGACTGATGTAATTTTATTCTCTAATTCTGCTTGTATTTCTTCTACTTAAGACTGTAAAGTGTTACATATTGCAGAGAAGTATGCCAAAAAAGCACAGAACTTTTAAGTTCTTCAGGATACTAACAGCAGCAGGTGAACATGTTCCCATCATAACAAACTTTAGACTACTGGTGTGTCTCTAGCCATAGGAGAATCATAAGATGAGCAAATAAATCAGATTACTACTCATTTGAAACACTTTAAAGTTGCATCTTGATTTCACAGAGAGGGATAATGGAAGGTATTGTTATTAATGGTAGAGAGAACTGTGCAGGGCAATTTAAATACATTAACTTGACACTGGAGAAAATGTATAGCCTGTCTTTCTAAGCAAGGGTTAGTTTTATTTCAAATGCAAGAAGAGTCTCAGTTCTTTTTAATGTTAATCATGCTTGCTTCCCATAATAATAGCAAAACCTTTACTCAGATCCATTCGAATTAATCCAAGTTCATTTATCCACAAGGAAGCTTGTGTGCCAGTTTTGATGTTGCAAATGTAGGCAGCTCTCTGGCCTTTTTCAGTGCTGGGCTCTTGGTTACAGTGTTTATTCTTGGGAGACTTTCCCTGCCTTCTCACTAAATCCTCCTTTTCATCTGCCTTGCTTTGTTTGTGTGTTGGGAGTAAATCACTGCGAGCACAATAGCGCTGCCACACACACAGACACCGCCTGTTCCCTGCGGTGGGTGTGCTGCAGCCACGGCCCCCGCTTCCTCCCACAGCTCTGCAGAGGCTCCCAGTGTTGAACCTGCTGGAGCTGCCACTCCATCGCACAGACCTCCCTGGGGACAGAGAGGTGAATGTGTGCTGCAAGTAACCAACAGATAGTCCAAGCCAAAGGAGTTACTTCTGTCATCTCATAGGCAGAACCTGACACACGCCGCTGCCTTTTGAAGCTGCCCCCGCCTGCCCTTCTGTGCATAATGGGAATCATGCTGACCCCTCCTGTACCAGGGAGGTTATGTTTTCCCCAGGAGGTGTGCACACAGTGTTTCTGCAGCTTCTCTCCCTTGAATCAGTGCCTGGAAATGCACCCAGCAGCTTGGTGGAAACCCCCCCCCCCCCCCCCCCCACCACCCCACCCCC
>NDXB01009777.1:13215-57392 GCA_002631895.1 Agapornis roseicollis
GCCAATCCCCCCAACTGACAGCCATGCACCTCTCTCCTTCACCTTCCTGCTCTGTCAAGCTGCCTCATGCCCAGACTTTCTAGGCAATGTAGTGTATTACCCAGCTTGTCTCATAGCAGCATAAGTGAAAGATTAATTTCATACAAAAAGATAACTTAAAAATACAGAAAAATCCTGCCCCTTTCAAACTGTTTTGTAAGACTGGGCTCCCCAAGCCCCTTTGAAAGCAATGCCTCTCACAACAAAGGCACTTCCTTGCTGTCATTGCAAGCCTTCCAGTATCTGAAGGGGGCCTATAGGGATGCTGCAGGGGGACTCTTCATTAGGGACTGTAGTGACAGGACAAGGGGGAACGGGTTCAAACTTAAACAGGAGAGGTTTAGATTGGATCTAAGGAAGAAATTCTTTCCTGTGAGGGTGCTGAGGCACTGGAATGGGTTGGCCAGGGAGGTTGTGAGTGCTCCATCCCTGGCAGTGTTTAAGGCCAGGTTGGATGAAGCCTTGGGTGGCACGGTTTAGTGTGAGGTGTCCCTACTTACGGTAAGGGGGATGGAACTAGATCATCTTAAGGTCCCTTCCAACCCTAACTATTCTATGATTCTATGACTAAAATTGAACAGATACGGTCCTAGCTCCTAAACAGCCCTCACTTGAACCCTCTGGATTACTTGGGCGAGCTCCTGTACAGCACCTTTCAATATCCAATATCAGCAGTATGCCACTTTCTGCCCTAAAGGCTTCCTAGGAACCTTCTGCCTGGTGGGCATCACTGCCATGTCCTGCCATTGTGCTCATTTTGAACTTAGAACTGCATTAACCTTGGTATTATCCAGCTGACAGATCCGGACACTTCAGACCCCACTGCATGCAGATACAAACACAGCAAACTCAATGCATTGGGGCTGCTCCAGAAATGGAATTATCAGCTTGACAAGACCGGGATCTGTGCAGCTCCCTTGCCCTAGAAGCCAACTAACATCAGTGTAGGGAGCTGCATAGAAAGAGCATAGGAAGAACTCATCTGTCAGCCAGCCTCGCAGCTCACGGTGAGCCTCACCGGGAAGCCAGGAGGGCTGCGACAGGTCCTTCTTTTGGCCTCTCCACTCTTCCTTAAGCAAACCTGACAAGTCTGTGGCCACCTCTGCGCCAAGGAGACCTGCAGGGAAGGATCCTTGCTGGAGCACTCCAGTTTTCCCCACCCCACAGGCCCTGCTGTGCTGCTCTCTGCTCTTGCACTCGTGTGGTCAGCCCTGCTGAACTCATTAGCAGAAATCCCTCACTTCTGGGAGTAACGGGAACACAACTGGGCAATAAATCTTTTCCTGAATGGAATTTGCCAAACTTGCTTTGAAGAGACAGTGGTATTTTAAAGAAATACTTCTTGTTCAGGTCAGTTTGGGAAGATAAAGCAGTAACACAGGACCTAAAAGTGTAACCTGAGGCTTCTGCATTTACCTCCCTGGGTGTCAAAGATCTTGCCAAAAATCTGAAGTAAAAACATCAGGCAGGAGATGCTGAGGGGCCCAGAGGACTGACAAAGGCTTCCCTCACCTACTTAAAGACACAACCAGTTTAAAGTACTCAACAACCCCACTGAGTCCCTCCAGAGATAAAATTAAAACAAATCAAGCAACCCTATCTCAAGTGAGCTTTAGCGCACATCAGGTTTGCTATCAGCTCACCGGAGTCACTCTAAAAGGCAAACACTGCTGATCCTCTACACTCTGGCACTGCTTCCTTTTAGGCTTCTTATTCTGCTGGAGAAATAAAAAGGGAAGAGATTGATTTTTTTCTTCCTAAAAAGTGAAAATTCCTCCACAAAGATGAGGAGTTCTACCACCGCGGTAAGAAGCGATCATTTACTCTTTGCTCCTCACCTCACTTTCCTTCAGGACACAAAATACACCAGGTCATTTGCAAGATGCAGACAACCCAGAGTTTGCAAACGGATCGAACTGATTTGTTCTGCTGAAGCAGCCTGCTCGCAGAATATGGAAGGATTGCTGATCTGCAGGGGAGGAAGCTTTCTGTCTTGAACGAACCCTAAAAGTGACAGTGATGTGACGAGTGAAGCCACCCTAAAAGAATTCAAGAGAAATCTATGTTCTATACAAATATGTATGTTATATAACCAGAAACCCCCCCCCCAAACCTCAATAAAAAGCCTTTTTCATTTCTGCACCACAAAACCTCATGGAATCATGAAACCTGAAATGCAAGAGGGAGCAGTCCAGTCAAACCTGCCCTTTGTTTTGCAAGAAGCATGTTTCATTTCAGCAGCTTTCTTCAACCAGTTGTCTATCCGAGTTAGCCCTCCAGAGAAGGCAATCAAGCTAGCCTTTTAATAGGTTCAGAGCCAAGCATTCGAGTCCATCTTTCACTGAAATTCTCACAAAGCTCCTCTATGTAATACAGATACTGAATTATCTGGAGATCGGCAAAACCATCTGGAAAGTAAAATTAACTGTTTCCATGTTTCCACTGGGACCTTGCCATAATTCAAGTCCACATCCAACCACATCCTTAAACCCAATCCTTAGAGCAGCACAAGCAGGATCAGAAGATCCCAAATACCCTCAGGTTACATAGGACACTGCCAGGAATGTTCCCACAGAGGTAGAGGGTCCATCTGTTAACACTGCCTGGCCTCTGAGCAGGTTGGAGGATGAGCTATAAATGTCACTGCTGCTAGGAAACATGATACAGACAATGTCTGTATTTGCAGTGACACAAGGCAGTTATTTAGCAGCTCTGCAAATATTTGCTGGAGTTTGTTCTGTTTTCCCACTTTCACACCCCAGTCAGAATTCCAACTGAACCACTGGCCATGGTCACTGCGCTGTTCCCTTCCCTTCACTCTCCAGTACGTGTTTTCAACTGTTTCGGCATCTCATCTGCTGCTCAGTGGGGTGATGGAAATAAGAAGCTATAATGAAAATAAGCAGAATGATGAAAATAAGGTCCAGAGGCTGTGATTCACTGCATGCTGCAGCCCCTCCTTGTTTGTGGACAAAACCGTGCTCTCTGAAGGGTGCCTGAGCTTCAAGTGCTAATCGCCATCACATCACAATCATCCCTGCCAAGTGTGAGGAATCAGATTACAGCGGGACGACCCTAAACCTCTCAATAACACTACAGAATAAAATCAGGCCCTGGGCTTTGTATTGTGAAGAGCCTCTTTTCCCAGCAGAATGTTTCAGGGAAGGTTCGTGATGTACATTAATCATAACACTGAAAAATCTGATATTCACAGCACATCTGCTCTGCTTTTATTCTCTGTACTTGACCCCATTGCACATCCTTGGCATTAGTTCACATAACATAAAAGTACCTGGAACTACATCTGATAAGGTCAGCCAGATTTAAAGCAGAACACTGCCAGGTATAAGCTGAGCTCTGGGTTTAGTAGCTCCACACTCCTGGAGCTGGTAGGACTGAATAGCACTCTGCTTGGCAGAAAAATCACACAACACAAACATGAGCAATCAAAGCAAAACTGGTGCTGATGAAAACTGCAGGGCAGTCAGTTATGCTCCCCATTTCTGTGTCAGCAAATATCCAAAGGTGGGATTTCCAGCAGCACAGATACAACTGGGACATCCCTGTATGTTGTGGTGTATCACTGTGTTGACTTCCAGTGAGCCCGCTCTGGAGCCCAGGGCAGCATCACTGCATCAGCACCACATCATTACAGAGAGGAAACAAACAAAATGATCCCCAGACAAAGCAGTCTCTGCCTAGGCAGAGCCCACAAAAGACCCCTGAGCCCTCCTGTGTCTCTGGTTGCTCGCTCCCTGGAAGGCAGAGCTGAACCAGCAATTCCTTCCTGCATGTGGCTCTCTAAAGCAAGCAAAGGCCCCAGTGCACAGGAGTGGGGAAAGAAAGAGCAATTCTGCTCATTACTGTGAAAAAGGAGCGCCTTCTTTCATCCCTCCTCCCTCACCAGCCTTCTTCTGACCCAGGGAATGGAAGCTTAAATCAAACAGTCAGAATGAATGATGGAGCTGCATAGTCTGTACAAAACAAAGCAGGAGGCTGTCGGGAGCGGTAGAAGGGGCCCCATTTGAGGGCAGCAGACACGCTCAGCTGTTGGCGTCCTTGATTTCATTAAGACTGAGGCTGGTGCTTGAACAGCCGCAGTGAGAAGGCAGACCCCCTTCCTTCTGCGTCCATAAACACAGGCTGGAAGGCTGCTGCATGCATAAAATGAACAGTAATGCGGGGACATTTACCTTTGGTCAAAGGGAAAAGGATTAGTAGGACCACCAGTGTGACAAAGATCTGAACTACCATCGCTGGGGCTTCAGAAAGGGTCAGAGTACTGGTGCAACATAAAGCTTAATGCTGGCAACAAGAATGGCTTGTTGGAATGGCTTCTGTGTTGGAGGCAGAAGAGTAGAAGAGCTCACAACAGGTGAGGTGAAGGGGAACTGGGAGAGCTGCTGAAACACAGGAGGAAAACCCAGTTTGCATTGGTTTTAAAGCCAGGCTTATGAATTACCCATCACATCAGTAGGCAGAGGCCTCACTTCACTTTTGGGTGTTAATGATTTCTGGTGAAGTTAAGCAAAGCAATGCTTTTGAATGTTTGGGTTTTGTTTTAACCATGCTTAAAGGAAAGCAACTTTTCAAAGCTAAAACTCCTCCCAGGCCCTGGGGAACACAGGCTGCTTTGCCATGCTTATGGCAATGCTAGATTGCTTTCCATCACTGTATCAATGAAACCATGACCTGGCCCAGAATATAATCCAAGTGCCGGGTCAGAGGAGAGTGCTATAAAGAGAGGTGTAAACATTTTATGTGGCTTGGATTGTGCATCCTTACATTTAAAGGGCTTTTTTAACAAACGCATACCCTGTGAATGCATTCAGTGCATGATACACATTAAAGACTTCATCTTTTTCAAAGATTATTTGTGTTTAGATAGGGTACCATATCATACATTAAACCCCATGATCTACCAAGATGTCTCTATCTCATTAAAAACACTGCAGGCTATACCATAGTTCAGAGGTAAACCTCAATTAATCTCTGGAATTGAAAGCAGTAAAGTTTCACCTCAGCAATTAGATCCATGTCTCAATCAGAAGTGCATTTGAATCCCAAAGCTTGGAGTCAGATCAGAATATCCACTGTTGGAGGGGGAGCTGGATACAGACCTTCAGTTTTATCTTCCTTCTAAGCATGCCCGGCAGCCTGCCTTGGTCAGAACCTGAAAACATGGTCTGTATTTTAACTTCTCTGTAGTCTCTCTGGTCCATATTTTAGTTGGAGAAATATGCTTTATGTCACATGGTAAGGAAAGCTACAATAATGGGAATATCATTTGATTTTTAGATAAAATATTAGTCAAGATGCTAAAAAGCAGTATCAGCTGGGAGGAACTGCAGAAGGATCTTGGGATACTGAGGGACTGGATGGCAGCAGAAGATGCTCACTGTGTTCATGACACAAGGGCACTTGATCGGGGGAAGTACACTGAACAACCCCAAAGAGCAGTCCTGGCTTCAGGAGGACAGATACAGTGATGGACTCTGAGCTTCTTATAACTGCTCAGGAATTACATCTTTGAGCTTTGTACCTGTAGAAATGTATCTGTTCAGCTCCTGAGTTGCAGTGAGGAAAACAAATGTAATATTATAGAATTCATGGAATGGTTTGGGTTGGAAAGCACCATCAAGTTCCAGGCCCCTGGCATGGGCAGGAATGCCTTACACTAGACCATGACCATGTCACCCTAGGCTCTGCCCAACCCAAGGAACAGAGAACAATACACAGAACAATTCTGCGTGTGCATAGAACGCCTGTATCAGAAAATGAAAATATGATCCTTCTGCCTAAACCAGAGCGAGACTGGGAAAAGCATAGAAAAGGCAACAAGTGTGCAAAAAAGGCATGGAAACTCTTTAGCCACTTTCAGATGTGGAAAAGAGATAGTTGAGGAAAGAGACCAAAAACATCTATGGAATCTTCATGGAGATAAAGATGAATAGGGAAGAGCTGTTCAGTCCCTTCCAGTGTAGGAACCAAGAGTCACCACATCAAAGCAGACAGAAAGAGTGGTTCTTGCGCAGTGAGTAGAGCTGCTGTGGCTACCTTCCTGCAAGGACTGAGCCTAGGGGAGGTGACATGGATTTACAAAGCACTGAAATAGCAATTAAACAAACACATAAACCCCCAACACCCCAAACAGCAGCTTAGCAGGTATTAAATAGGAAGATGACAGCTCTACCCAGGTCCCCAGGCAAATCTACACTGCAGTGAAAGGCCAGGGGAGGATGAAGGATGCAAGCAGATACATTATTATCAGGGGAAGTGTATGTGTAAGAATTCTCTTTGACCTTTTAATATACAGTAAATGATAAAATACAGCTCCATTTAGGAGGGTCTCTAACATCACCTTGGCTTCACCTGCAGGAATCCTAGGTTAGACTGAACCTTACCTCCCACACTTAAAACCTGAGGACCCATGCTCTAAGTTGAGCCCTGGCTCAGACGTAAGAGCATAGCTTTGGAAGAATCATTGATTCTTTTCCTTCGCATCAGATTTCCCATCTAAAAGGTTGATTACAGCGACCACAGAAATAGGCGACTGCTCACATTACTTCTACAGTTCTACCTTTAAGACCAACCACAAGCTTGAAGATGCTGTTTCACTCTAGGCACCTAAATGAGTGCTACACAGTATCACTGGGGATGAACAGGTTTAAAATGTATTCACTGTTTCTCTGGTAAGAACAGTTTCTCAGAGTGGTAAGTACCAGCTAGAACGTTGGGAAGTCCCTGACCCTTCTGCTTCAGTGTGAGAGCCAAACTCTGACTTTCAGCTTTAGACAGAACTTTCTCCTGTTGCAACCTCTCGCTGTGTTTGTTGCACACTCCTCATCAGCATCTGCTTGCAGGATGTCACAAGTAGGACACAGGATTAGATAGCTGGAGAGTCCAAAATCTAGCATGGCAAGCCCTGCCTTTAGGTCACACTTTCACATGCTTGCCTTTGCTTGACAGATGCCTATTGTCCAGTCTCCTATCACTTGATTCATTTCCATTCAAATCCCACAAGTTCCCTGCTGAGCTGGAAACCAGCACACACTATTCAATGTGGACGTCAGGTTTTGTGTAAGAGACAGCCATGGCAATATTGCAAAGATTCTTTCCAGCCATTCATGCCCACAGCAAACTTTAACCTGAAAAGCTGGGTTTAGAGCTCCTGCCATGCTGGCACCGCAAATACTTCCCCTGTATAACTGGAAAAGATCATTTGCAGGAGTGTTGGCCCTGTGGTTACTGACACAGGCTGAGGGCTGGAGACAAGCAGAGCATTTCACAACCCGGTATGTTTATTAGCAATAAAATATGGACTTCAGCGCTTGCATTCCTTTGGCCGCCATGCTGGTGGCAGATGTCTGACATGGACATAGGAGTCTGTGATTTCTCAGTTCACGTTTTCTCAATTCACTCCAGGTTGTGCACATATATATGCAGTGCTGAAGTTTCTGTTCATTGATTTAGAGGCCTGTGTGATACCTCACACTCACCATGCACAAGCAAGTACCTCTGCCCATAAATGCGTAGCTAGCTTGGTTTCTCATACTCAGCTGTGGCTGTCAGGGAGAGAAAATGGTGTTCTATAACCCTGGAAAGAAGGATTTTCTCTTATTTCTAGTCCAGATAGTCTGATGAAATACAACATTATATCTCATTAAAAAGAAAAAAGAATGAAAAGGTTCTAAAACATATAAATGGAGCACCCTCTTTTCCATCAAAACTCCTTTATAAGGGCCTAAGAATAGCCTTAAAATGTACAAATGGAGGAGAATCAGACTGCAGTAGCTGTTCTGTAAACCACAAAGATTACATAGGTTATCCGAAACAGATAAGTATCTGGCACATTGCATTATTCCCAAACTTAGGCCTACAGCATTGCTCTGGAATATAAAGCATTTAATTTCCAATAGCACTGCTGCTCCCATAGCAGTTGGCTTTTATGAATAAATACACCGCGACCACTCAAACTGTACTATAGACTTCTTTCAAGCACTGTAACAGTTCATGTCATCAGAACAATAACTATCCTGGTTTAAAGGGTAAGATGAGAAAGTAACTTTGTGTAATTGAGCTCATGACTTTGTTCTGTGCAAATGCAGCCAAGGGCTTGTGTATATTCTGAACTTGGACATTCGTGTTTGTTATTTCAGAAATCTATTATCAGAGAGATTACTGTGCACTTGCCAGAACCAAAGACACAAAATACGGGCTGTATGCTGAATACTTTAGTCTTAGATCAGGGTATATGTGATACAGGGACATGATGAAATCACCTCTTTAGATTGGTAAGGAAAATCTCCGTTGAGATCTGTTCCCATCAGTGTATGGCTTGGAGAAGACTGCATGCTGCAACTTCTAGAGAACCCCATCATGAATATCAAATACAGACAACTTTAAAAGCAACTAGAAGAGTTACACTTACACTTGGACTGCAGGTACCCTGTGCTGCTCTGCAAGGAGAGCCCACCGGGTTTGGAAGCGCTGTATTGTAGTTTTCCCTTCAGGAAATTTCAGTTTTAAAAAGAGCCCATTTTTTAGGATGTGACAGTTGCAGTTCTAATCCCCACAGAGCTTCCCTTAATACATTGGTTTATGCTTTTAACTTTGGGAACTTCTTTCCCATTGCTATAGTTGCTCTGCTGGCATATATATAAATACACAACAGTGTGTGCTGCTCTGATAAACCTTATATATTCTAGATGATGCTAAAATCTCTATAGCATTTTTCAATTAGCCCTGGACCCACAGGGAATGAAAAAGCATTGAATTAAGATAACCTAAATTTGGATTCAGGAGGCATTGCTCAGGAAATGAACAAGTCAATTGTGTGCCTTGGAAATTAGGTTACTTTGATTTCAGCATTTCCTATATTTCAGCATTCCTATAAATGCTATTTCCTATAGCATTTCCTAGAGAAATATAGCATTTCCTAACTCTATAGAGAATCTCTGAGCAAGTATCAGGTACAGTTTGGAGAGATGCTCGTCATCCCCAAGTCCTGCTGATACTTGCAGTCCACTGACAGTAGAAAAGGGGTAAATCCCACCTCTCTGTGCCAGCCCTTCCAGCCATATGAAGTGAGGAGATCCAAGTGGTTCCACAGAAGACAGCAGCTTGAGGCTGCACAATCATCGAGCTTATTAGTTAAAACCAAACAACCAAAACCCCCAAATCATAAAGAGTTTGGAGAGAGAATCTTTGGCAGGTTTTGAAGAGGAAAGTGAGTATTTTTCAAGCTGCCACCTCATGAATGTGTTCAGATTTCTCAGCTTATTCATTTCCTTCTGTAATAATGCAGTGACACCACAAATCAACCACGATAGCAGCACTGAATAGGGCAGCACCACAACTGTAGGGCAAACCCCACATTTTCCTCATAGAAACCAACAAAACCTGTCCACTAATCCCACCCTTGGGAAAAAGCTATTCTGCAAACCCAACCTTGGCTGCTCAGAAGCAGTCTTTCCAGTGCAGTGGGTCCACAGCAATAGGCAGAGCTTGGAAATAGTAAATGTGGTTTCTTTCTTAAATCCTCCAGGAGACCTTTGCACTGTACATGAGCACAGTCTGGTTGTGTTGTACTTGCAGAAGCAGAGGGGATCTGTCCACTCAGCATGAATTGCTGTCACTTGGTTGTCTGCTGCTGGGGAGTCCCTTCAAGTAACAGGCTCCTCAGCACGCAGGGAGAGAAAAGGGCACACAGACAATTTAACCACAACAGTATCAACAGCAGTGGGGAGGAATAACACTGCCAAAAGTCATGATATGGTTCTGTGAAATGGTTTGAATACTCAGATAAGCTTTTACATGTCTATAAGAATAAGGTTTTACATGGCCATTAAAGCCCCACAGAGCCCCTCTGCACAAGCCGTGTGTGGACATTTCAATATGCTGGTTGTTGGAATCTGGGAAAAGATGGCTCTGGGCTGGCTCTGTGCATGCATTTCTCTTTTGAAGCATCCACTATAGCTCCCTGTCAGAGACAGGGGCACTGGACAAGCTCAGACTCTAAGCATGGCATGGTTGTTCCTAAGTTCTTATCTTCCCATACCAATTTAAAGATCAGTACATTCCTGTAAGCCTTACATTTTGTTTGGTTTTCTGTAAGTTGTTATTCCATGGAATGGCGATGTAACATCACAAACTGTACTCAAATGAGGCTTTGCACCGCTTAAATCAAGGCACCAATATAGTTCCCATTGTAGAACATTTGGGTTCTACACGATAACGTGTGGGCCTATCTCTGTTCAAGAAGGACAGAAATTGGATTACCATTTCTATTACAGGAGCAACTGAAAATCTCAGTAACTGGCTCCTCATTCAGTGTCATTAACAGCCATCCCTCAGACTGCAATGTGCTGGCACAGCCTCATTATTTCATGAGCAACTGTGTCACTGTGGACTCTCCTTCCTGGTTTTGGTATCAAACACAGGTAGGTGCAGAAGTAACAGACCCCAAAAGTTCCAATGTGATTGGTATGGCTCTGCTGGGCCACCAGACAAGTACTGGGAAGGTGACATACAGTGAGCAATATTCCAATTGGCTCCACTTGTAAGCAGGGGTTAGCCACAATCAACAGTGCATCCTTTACACAGCAGACCCATTAAACAAACAGCTTTTGATTTCATAGCCTGGATCTCAGCCATACATCTACAAGTCATTTGCAGCAGCGAGTTCTAATACACATCCAGCTGAATACAAGCAGACTGTCAATGGCAAATTGCACATGGCCAGAAAAGGATATTTCCTAGAATCTCACGCAGTCCCAAGCTAGAAAAGGGAGCAACTGGAACACCTCCATAGGACCACACTGCCTGGACCTGTTAGAAGGCTGCAGATGAGAAGATCCTGTGAAATACAGGCAGGCACTGAAGCTCTGCCATAGGTTAAGACTTTGCTAAGCCCTTTCCTAAACAGTCATGATACACTCTGGAGTAACCTTTGATCCTTCATGGCCTAAGAACTGAAGTAAACAGTGGTTTTAAGGAATACTGGGAACGCGTATCATGCCATCATGGCTCTGCTACGCCGTTATGGATCCAGGAGCCTCAATTCTGATTAGTCTCAAAAGTGCATTTAAATAACAGTTTTTAAAGCAGCTGCCAGCAATCTCACCATAAGATACTTTGTCATCACCAGTACAGACACCTGAAGGCTGCTTGAGGCAGTTGTGCATGATGGGCTATCTGTAATAGACCTGCAAGGGAAATACCCATTCTGTCTGTTA
Source organism: Agapornis roseicollis (assembly GCA_002631895.1). NCBI lineage: Eukaryota > Metazoa > Chordata > Aves > Psittaciformes > Psittacidae > Agapornis > Agapornis roseicollis. The sequence goes on from NDXB01009777.1 coordinate 24,492, forward strand.
CTAATGATGTGTTTGGGTTTTAACTAGAGATCTGGCAATGATCTGGTATTTGAAACAAATGCTTCTGCTAGGAAATGCGGCTTAGGCACCAGTTGTTTTTTACCAGCTTAGACTCATCATCAAATCTGGAACCTCTCACTTCTCAAGCATTAATAGTGGGCCCTTACTCTGACACTAAGATCATTTCTATTCCCAGAAGGATGGAGACCTGAAAATAAGCAGTATTGATCCTAAATACCCTAGGTATGGTCAGGATGAATACAGTTCAGTGAGCCTTTGCTAATGCAAACCAGACCTCCGCATGCTTAGGGGATGCTGTCATTAATCCTTTAAGGACATAAATTTACAGCTGGCTTTGCTTACTGCCAGCATCTTGTTTTAAAGACCCTCCAGATATATGATGTTTAAATGCACTCATGCATTGCTTCAAAGAATTTACAATTGAAAATGCTGGCAGAGCACATTAAATCCTCCCTTTAGCTGCTATTGCCAGCCTGATCACTACAGCACATAAAAATTCACTCTCAGGATTATAGTCTCTAAGTTAATCAGCACACCAGCACACAACAGAGTGGCAAATATTCACCTAATGAGAGATTGTTGCAAGTCTCTTCTAATAATAAGTTAAATAAAGATCATTTTGGAACCACAACTGATGTTTTAGAGGGAGAAGGGGTCTCTACTGATAATTCCAAGCTTAATGCTACAACAGTGTTGCAAACAGACTATACTGATCTTTTTTCATCACTTACTTGTTTAAAGTATCTACAGAAGAACATAAATAAAACCATCTATATTCACCTGCTATTAGGGTTTTTTAGTCTGTCATCTCAGATGAAACACTACCTGTAGATTCCTAGATACTGAGATACCCAGGCAAACACCAGGCTGTTCACCAGTTTTAATTCAAGCAACAAAGAAAACCCATCAGGCTTTATTGGGGGACTATGCTAAAGGACATCCAGAAACACTGTAGGGTCGCAGTCCTGTTTCTGCTCCGGTTTCAGCAGGACTATTTCAAATAGACAAAACCTTTTACATTCACTCGACTGGAAACTATACCAAGTAGAATATGCCATGCCCAAGATGTTTCCATGTAACTCTGGGATGGGGCTAGTATAGCTGTCAAAATTCAGACACGTAGGACAGCTGAAAGGGGCTTGGGGTTAGATGCTTTTGGATTGTGAGGATTTTGAGCTTTTGTTTCATATCCCTCTTGAAAGATAATGTTGCTAATTCCTACAAGCCTAGCAGTAAAACTCAGGAACACATCCTGCTTTCATTTTTTACCCATTTCTGTATTAGAAATGAGCACAGAATATATTATCCCTAACCAAAATACAAGCAACATGCTGTGAAAGCCAAATCCAACTTATACCTGACGTTTGGCTTTAGTAAATGTAGAAAGCGTCAGTAAACTGAAGCTCAAATTTCCCCTTAAAGATTTACAAATTTAAGGGTTTCTTCCTCAAAACCTGTCATCCCACGTGCTATATCCCCATTTCCTAAAAGGTTTCCACCTACCTGAGACTACGCAGAATAATAACCTCCCTAATGCAGCCAGCATCAACTGGAACACTTCCCTAGTGCGGCTGTATTTGCTTGGAGAGTTACAGATCTCCTCCTCCCTTTTCAGTGCTCACAGTGTAGGTTAGAACAACTTCTCCGTGACATCTGGAACTTCAGGGGACTTTGAGGATGGGTCAGAAAGAGCTTCAAAGTGAAATTTCTGGAAGGTTTTGATTACATGTTTTGCTGCGTGTCACATTTTATCCTAACCTGCCCTCCTTCTAATACATAAACCTCAGGATTTGAAACTACTGTGGAGCGTCAAGGGGTGAGGAAAATATTAAGGTTCACACTGGATGCAAGAGGAATGGATCAGCATTAGAAAATTCAGGATTTGAGCCAAGGCTGGGGCAGATGAGAAGTTTTCCAGAACAGTTGCCCAGGGCAGCAGAGTGGAAAGAGAAAATAAGGTGGAAAAGCCTGGCTGCAGGAGTTTAAACGTTAGTCACCTGCTGTCAGCTGAAACAAAGGGTTCGATACACTTTTATAAGTACCTGAGGTGTTGAATTCTAGTACAGCCCTATGATGTTAAATTTAATCCTTGTGTTTACAGTAAGAGAATCCAACTGCTATCACCTACCGCTTCAAACAACCCCATTTATTTTAAGTCTTCCTCCTAGTGCTATGTTACAGAGAACTCCTGAGAACTGCTTCCTGTTTTTCATACAGATTTCCCTCTTTTCCTGTGGAAACCTATTGAGGAAACACTATGAAAGCAAAAGGAAGTATCTGTTTCTAAATACCTGTGAGACTGCCCAGAAGAACTGGCTTTAACCACGGTGGGCTCCCATCAGGGCAGAGGCTGCACACGAGGGGAGTGGTGCTGTGTCCCATGGAGGCAACTCTGAGTGCTCAAACAAGCTATGGGGTGTCTGCACAGAGGGGGCAAGGGGGCAGAACCTGCCATGAGCATTGCCTTAGGACAAATAAATAAGGGCTGTGCTATACTCTCTGGTGTCCACATATGACCAGCCATTGCTCAAGGAGTAACACAGCAGCACTGAGCCATATGGGAGTAAAGATCTTCCCTACAGAATGTACCTTCTTTCATAACCTAATGGCAGCAAGTTCTGCAATACCTTAAATACACAACACCTTAAACAAAATCACTCTCAACTGATTTCTGCATTACTTCAGTTACCTTTAAGGTGGCTTTGATCTGCTTTAATCTAAGTTTCAAGACTCTGGAGCTAGAAAATCCAAAACAAAAGCAGCAAATGTACTTAATGTATTTCCACATGATTTTGTGTCTGTTTCTGAAGGCCTGCTCAGCCCCACTGAATCTGGATGACATTTACTCCCCAAGCACTTCAGTTCTGCTGAGTGGCTGAGTGTTTCAAAGACCAACTGCAGGGATTGCTGAAGGATGGAAGGTGCTTTTGTTTCCGTTTTTCATACTCTTGTTAGATAATCTACGTGCACTTTCCTACTTGCTGAATCAAGCTTTCTGCTCATTTGGTTGAAACAGCTGAAAAAAGGAGGGTTGTGGGGAGGAGCAAGAGTTATTTTAAGTCCTAATAAAATCTGCTTGCTCCTTTGCCCTGCAAAAGCAAGTCATGTTATCACTGACAGTATGGGTCTTGCCAAGGGCTTCTGCCAGGATTTCACTGTACCATTGCCCTAGTTAACAGGGAATACAGCCGAAGGGTCTATGTACAGGCAATTTTAGGACATTATCCCAGCCATACATCAGTGCTGAAGAAACTGTACCACCACCAGCTCTTCACAGAATCATCCAGTTCCAACCCCTGCCATGGGCAAGGATACCTCACACTAGACCATGTCACCCAAGGCTCTGCCCAACCTGGCCTTGAACACTGCCAGGGATGGAGCATTCACCACTTCTCTGGGCACCCTGTGCCAGCACCTCAGCACCATTGCAGTAAAGGACTTCTTCCTTATGTCTAACCTGAACTTCCCCATTTCAGTTTGAACCCATCACCCCTTGTCCTATCTCTACAGTCCCTGGTGATTCTTCCTATGGGAGACCATGATTGATTTTGGCTTTATCCCAGAACCTGCTGATTTCAGACAGGTTAGGTCACGATTCCCTTACACTGGCACAATATACATGTATGGTAGGTTACATCATTTGCATCCTGCACTAGCAGTCCTGCAGTCTTACACCACAGACACATTCTATACAAATACAGGCCTTAATAGTGCATTAGCAATTCCAGAAATGAGAAGCCATCAAGATCTGGCCAATAATCCATTAGCATCAAGCAGCACTGTCCAGCTAATGCTAATATAACTGATAGCATGTTTAGCCTCTGTCTTTGCTGGCCTACTGCGTCCAAGTTACACTTCTTAAGTGTCTTGCAATGTATGCTTATTCCCATAGCCCAGTTGCTTAGCCATTTTAGCTTGCAGTCCCTTGCAATAGCATCTTTGCTCTGCTGGAAGGCATCAGTAAAACCTGGAGGTTTGCTGTACATTAACCTACACTTCTGGCATCTCATTTTTCAGAAGAGACAGAAACAAATCAGCCCAGCCTTTTTCTTCCTCCACTAGATACTTGTATTAATTTATGATGACATTCTACAAGTGTTCAGTGATGCTGCAAATGGGCACCCTGCAAATCCCAGGTGAGTAACTGGCAGAAGAGATGGAGGAGTACATCCCAGAGGACTATTGGAGACTGCCTAGACCTTATCCGAATCACAGTTTTATGAAAGGAGCACAGTATAATCAGATTAGAGAAACTGGAAAATAGCTTATAAATGAAAAGCATTAGGAAAGCTGTTAAATGAGCTTGTACAACCCATAACCTGAACTTGGATCGGGTCACTGGTTTGAAAACAGTAACACAGGAATCTTTACTCAGTCAGGATGTATGTAACTTCATTTATGTAAGGGTGGCACTGATATAATGGAGCTAAAATGTAGTTAAACTGGTTTATCTCAATGAGACTACATCTTCGGTTAAAAATGTGCACTAGCTTATGTATTCTGCTGTAGTAGGAAAGAGACTATGAAAAGTTTAAACTTAGATGAAGCTTAAGTAAATTTGGTGCTAAATTCAATGCAAACCTGCTTGGAATGGGGTTCATCAGAGAAAGGAATCGGAGGCACTGCTAAGACAAACAGAGGTCCACTCATGGAGAAAGCAGATGAGCCAGAGTGCTAAACACACAGGGTAAGAAATCAGTCGTTACACACAGGGAACAGTTATGTAAGGTTATGGGGCATCTCTGTCACTGCCTTTTCAACCTCCAAATACATTTCTTATTCAAACATGTAACCAATAAAAGATTAAATAGAAGCTGCTGTATTTGCTGTCAAAATACACCTAGGACTATAATAAATGCAGGAATACTAAACCATCTTTTCTGATATCTGTGAACTGGCAAATGACTTTATAAACATTTGGGAAGGAAAGTTATTAAGTTGGGATTACTGTAAAGGCAGTGTTATTCTGCACATGTCAGCTACCAGAACAGTAAAGGCTTCAAGAAAGCAAAAGGCAGACTGCTTCCAGGGAACTTGAAACTAGCTCAAATAAGCATCAGAATAGCACAGAGCTTAGATATGAAGCAGCATGCAGAATTATGCAGTATGGAGTAGAGGAACAGCCTCTCAAGAGGCAAGGATGTTTTCATGAACATCAGTGAAACAGAAAACACAACAGTATGAGGTAATTGTTGTTGTGGTTTCCTGATACAGGATCTGAGGAACATGGAAGCTGCGACTTCCCCACCTTCACAGCAGAGGGTTGCTGGCACTGACACCTCAGGCTCAGGTCCCACAGTACCCACGTGCTCTCTTTGCACACTGAGGGCCCAGCAGTGGCCTCAGGACAGCTCTGCAGGGACCAAACAGCGGGACAGGCCTTCATGCAACTGTCCTGCAGGAGCTTGAGAAGTGTTTGACTCAGCTACAGGATCGATGGTTGCAGCCCCTCCTGTTAACATACATTCATGATGCGTTTTCCAGCTGAGTAGGAAATAACTTGCAGCCACTCTAACAGCAGCGTTGTGCCTGAAGCGAGCCATCGTCCTTTTCTGCACTCCAAATCCACGAGGCTCTATGTCCGTGAAGTTCTGAAGTACGTCCTAAAGGAATTCACATGGCAGTCCATAGGAACTGGCACGTATCTCGGTGGTATCTGCAGGTCTGCAAACATCAGAGAACTGACAAAGAGCCTTTTGTCAGACAATGTAAGCTCTAAGAGTTTATTCAGTAGGATCCCTGCCCTGCTGCCAAGTACTCCCTGACTCTGTTTAGGAAGAGCACATTTCTTTATCTAGGAGACATTGAAACCATCACTGGACATATGATCTTTACTGATGTACACTCCAGCACACAGAAGATAACGGATTCCTCAGGATTAAGTAGCACGTGTCTACGTGAAGGAATACACGAGAGGGGTTGGTTGCTATACAAGCAATGACAGAAGGAAATTATCTCCAGGGCCACAGCTCTGTTGTGCTTCTTTATCTGGCTTCTATGCCTTATATCAAGTGTCTGGGTTATAGCTATCAGTGGTTTAGAATTTCATGGTATTTGTTAGTTTTTCACTGTAGGCTTTCAAGCATCTCTCTGTAAAATACAAGTCAGGGTTCCAGGAGAGAGAGAGAACCCCCAAAATAAAGCTTTGGAGAATACATACACACACCTCATGCCAATGTCCTTAGGGGGGGCCGTGGTGGTGTTTGTTCACATGCCTCTGTTGCTATTCCTTATGGGCTAAAAGGAGATGTCAAAAAATGTCCAGACAGAAGTTCTGCCAATGGGACTGCCCACCTGACTGAAAGCAAGGAGGGCTGGAAATCACAGCATTCCTGCTTGGAAGGAACCTTAGGGATCATCTAGTCCAACCTTCCTTGGCCAAAGCATGGTCTCGAGTGAGAACTTGTTCTCACATGAGCTTCAGGCTCACTTCAGACATGCACTTCCTGATAAGCTGGAGAAGTAAATTGCTTGCACTGCTTGTCTGAAGTGGACCCATAACATTGCTAATAGAGCCTCCAGCTAACTCCAGGCAGCAGGATCTATATCCTGCCTAGAGCAGGGTTGGAGGATGTCAACCTGAGGAAGGGCACTCACAGAATGTGAAGTATCTCATGGAAAGCAGCAGTGCCCAGTGCTGAAGTGGCAGCCTGGACCCAGGCCACTGCCAATACCACATTCTCTTCTTCTACTATGGAACACAGCTGACTTGGCTGGTATGACATGGTGTGCAGGCCAACAGCAGAAGTCTTCTGAATTCACCTGCACAAAGCCAGCTACCCTGAATTACTGCTGCACCCACAGGGCCTATGAGGAATGTCCACCAAGGGGGATTAGGCTTTTGTGCTGAAAACATTTAACATATTGGTGTAACAGGGAGATGCTGTTACTTAACCAATGGTTAGTGGTCAGTGCGATACTAAGCAAAGCCCTTCTGGTCCTTCAGCTATTCCTCAGTATTGTCTCTTCAGATACAGACTGTTGGGCTACTTCACCTTATTGTGGGATCTAGCACCAGTCTCAGGTCCAATCTGTTGAGGCTTGGGGGCTTTTGGAATGATTCTGACGTTGCCAGCTTCAGCTATACTAAATTAAAACAATTGTTCCAGTATGCAAGGGAAGCCCCAGAGCAGAGCTGTGTAACAGATAAGAAGAGGGAGTACTGGATCTATGACTTCTATTTCCATGACTAGAAGGAAAGTTGCATCCAGGTTTTTAACTCAGAACGCCACCAAGCTTTGTACAAGCTTTAGCAAATAGCTTTCAAACTATTAGCCCCATCAAGAACAAGTGCCACTTCAGTTTACCTAGTTTTAGTTAGGTCTGCATTGTGTGCATGTGAACTCTAGATTTCAGTGCAAGGATGTGAATTGCCAGCTGCAGGGTGTGGTAACAGAGCTCTTGATTCCAGTGGAACAACATCTGGGAACTATTTCCGTTAGCTTGTCACAAAAGAATTCATCAAGGGGCAGGGATATCTGAATGACATAATTCCAAAGTGATGTATGTTTCTCCTGGATAGTACCGTGGATACTGACCTTAAATAGCCCTCATGGAGCAAAAAGCAGCCTGGTTCATCAAGGATATACTGAAGAACTCCTGCCATGTAATGTAATCCCTTGCTAGGTGCAGGATTTATAAAAGCACTATAGTTACCTCATCTGTTTAGCCTAGCTACCAAATGTTGTCTTCCTCAGAGCAGCCCAAATGACTAATAGTTTATTGATAATGGTAAACGAACTAAAGGTTAAGGAAAACACCAAACAGTGAAACTCGCATCTTGAGCCATGTCTCAGAGCTGAAAGGAATGCACTCGGTAAATCCCAGAATGAAATGGGTCCGTGCGGTTTGAATTCAGCTTGCTTAGTCATTGATTTGCAAGAAGGTTACATATGCATGGGGGGTGTGTATATCTGTGCATGAGAGCACCTAATTTGTACTTAGGCCTAATGCACTGACATTTATCTTAACTGTAAACATGGCCTTAACTGGTAGGTTGAAAAGGAATGAGGAGGGGTTTGGTATTCTCTTCACCACAGCATCATCTACCAAAGATTGTGTTCAGAACTTTCTGCTCATTTTAGGTGCCCACTCTGACCTCCCTCAGTGCTCACAGTATCTGGTCTTTCAGGGCAACCCACACACATGCATTAACCCCACGGTCCCATGCTTTGGCTGCAGCTCTCCTATGAGACTGTGGAGCTGCAGCCCAATAGTCTCAAATTCCATGCCAAAAAACCTGAACTGTCAGGACCCACTGATTACCTGCACACATAGAACAGGGCGTTATGGGTAGAAAGCCTGATTTGCCAAGCATTATGCAGGGGCTCTGGTGGAGATGAGAGTAGAATCTACCTCCTTGAAGGAGCATTTAGTTGCTTTAACAAGGACAGTACCCATTCTGTTCCTGTGTCTCACCTGACTCGCCATTTGAAGCTTTCACAGTAAATGAAGAATGAACTGCAGAAGTTTCCTTCTCTTTAAAGTTGTCCATGCACAGATTTCATTCATCTCCTGCCTTGAATGAGGCAAAGGTCACATAGAAAAAAGAGACTGCAATTTCCCAAATAACCTTAAAAAAAAACCCCTAAACCAAATGCACTTAATGCACAAGAACTCGTAGGAGGTAGCATCCTCATGACATCCATGGTCTCCATGAACAGGGTCAGATTCTCTACATTCTCTGCATAGATTCCTGCTCCTGGTTAACTGAGCGACTGACAGCACCGTAAGTTCCCATCCTCCATGGGGAGCTGCAGGGGGGAGAGGGAGGAGAAACTCATCTGTAGATGGTTTGTCCAAACAGGTACTGATAGGAGAGCAGTGGCAAGACTTCAAGAACTTGGGTAACACCCCACGTTATATCAGGGAGTGTGTTTGACCCTTGAGCACTTTCTGCTGCATATTTCATCCTTTGTCCCTTTATCCCAGCCCTGTCTCCTTTCTCCATGTTCACAGCTGCTGTTACTGTACTTCTCATTCTCACTGCCACCACTGTACCTGGTCAGGCTGTAATTCAGTGGTGTGTTTCCATCAGGCCTCCCCATCCCAGCCCTGTGCTTTGCCATCCCCTGACAGGTGCAGCTCCTCAGACCATGCACTGATCCAAGTTGCAGACTCCTCTCCAGAAATAAGAGGAGTGTTTCAAACACACCTCATGTCACAAATCTAGCACCATAGCAGCACAAGCACATGGACAACTTGCACCATGATCACATATGAGAAGGTGCAGAGTGGAAGCAAGGTTTAAAGAGAGGAATGTATTTCCTCTTGGCCATGGACTGAAGCATGTTCAGCGCTTCAGAGCTCTTCAAAACAGTCTGTGCTGCAGACAAAGGAGATACAAGGCCTTTTAGGAATTCATTGACTTCTGTTATTTTTGCTTGCCTGAAATCTAAAAGATCATCCTACCAGATTAATGTATGGTGAGAAATGTAACTCAAACGGCATAGGGAAGCAACGTGCAAAGGAAAAGCTGTGCATGTAAATTTGCATGGCAGCAAGGCAGAACCCTGCTACTTTTGACAGTGCCAAGATGTGCCTGTTCATAGAGGATGTGCAGGAAAAGATTCTGCAAGAAAACACATTGCAATCAGCAACGTTATTTTTGATCTAGAAGATGGTGATTTTGGCAAGAAAGCGAAAGTCAGTAACAGGAAACCTCCCAGCCCTGTAGCCAGTATTACAAAGGCTCTTTAACGACATCTTTATTATAGCTACTAAAACCTCATATTTAATACTTTACAGATCAAATTGTTTAGAACCTGAGATTAAGAAACTTAAAATCCAGATTGCTCAGCGGATGTTCATTCCTCTGATTCCTGTTGGAGAGGGGCTCACAGCACCAACCAAGGACAGATGCAGTCAAAAACCCTCACAGACACTAAGCTCCAGCCTGAACACTTATTTGATCGGAATGTTACATGACAAGTCATAAATACATCAGAAATATGTGCACCTCCTGAACTCTGTAGCTCCCTATAGGGGAAAAGTCAAAACTGAAACCACTCCAGGTTCCCTGAACTGGGACGCTTTGGGTAAGACAGCGCAGAAATAAAGATCACTCCTCATCCTGGTTACAAACACCTCACACGCTTCTCAAAGTGCAGCTGAGTTTGTGTAACGATAGTGAGGGCAATGTCCACGTTCAGACAGCGGTTTGATCTGCTCCATACGATTCACCTGGTTGAAGGTCTATGAATGTGGCACTAAATAATTCCTCAGTTATTTTATGCTTAGTTAGGAATGATTGAGGTTTAAGATGTGTTTAGCACCAGAAGCAGGGGGGTTGCTGCGGTTCCCACAACAATAAGAGGAGAGGCAATTAAAAGCCAATTAGTCATGGTCATTACTTCAAGGCCCAGCACTTTGCAGACTCTCCCTTCTTCAGCTTTCCTTCTCCAGAGCTCCCCATTATCTGCAGCACAAAGACTCTGACATGAATGTGGACTGTTTGCCTGTCTCCATGGGAGCCTGGCCACACTGCTTCATACCCAAACACTTCCCAGGCAGCCTCAGCACTGCTTTCCCCTCTGATCTTTGCCCTAAACAAATGTGCTGTTTATTCACTCGTCTTCTCATTTATGGAGACCCACTTGATGCTGTATGAATACTAATGAGAAAAGAATTAAACCTATGTTAAAGAATGAGCGAAGATTCCTCCTTCCAGCATTTACCATGACAGCAAAAGCGTAACAGTTGACCTCCTTTGTCAGGCTGCTCTTTACATCCTGAAAACTCTGCCACTTGGAAATTAAAGGTGCAGCTTTGGCACCGAAGCAAACAAAAAGTGAATGTAGGATCCTCTATTGATGGCAAAATTAAAAGAAGGAAACAGCCCCTTTCTTCCAACAGCCAGCAAAGATTCCTTAGTATCCTTAAGGCTATTCTGGTTCTGTGCAACACTGCTGATTAGCACCCCCTTCAATCCATCTCATGTTTAGTTTCTGGTTATAGTTTGAAGGAATGGCAAGTTTGCCCTTGCAGCTACATGAGCAGTGTTAGAAGGTTTTGTATAGCCAAAAAGCTCTGTAGCTGTGCCTCCTGATCCAAACCTGTCAGATGACACCGGGTTTGGATGACATGAATGAAAGGCAGCTCTGTTCATACATCCCTCCTTGGGAACTCCACTGCACAGGATATTCCCCTCCCTTTACCTCTGTCAATAGGCTGGTGGTCCTGTCCTTTCCTCTCACCTTCCACGGTCACTGCTGGCAATAAACCTGTACCCAGCACCTCACAAAACTGGGCTCCAAGCAAGATGGACCAAAACAACACATTTCCAGTTCTGTTATTGCGAGTGGATCCTTGACAGTATCTCTTAGCTGCTCTCCAGGGGAGGGGGTTAACATTTCTGTGTGTACTCATGCTGCTGCTTGCTTTTTCCTTTCATTTCTATCTGTCAGGATGAGCTCTGAAATTCCAGCTTGCCTGGCCATGCATTCCTTTAAACACATTGAAAGATCTGCCCCTTTGCTGAACACCTTGAAGTAATTTCCATGTATGGTTCTAGAAACCAGGGCTGCATCTGAATCCAGGCTGCCTTTTACTGAGGGTATAAGGTTCATTAACTTGGCTGTATTTCTTCTGGTGGGGAAACTAAGGCACGGTGTGATTTGTTATAAATGACAGACCCCGTGCCAGAACCAAGCTTTAAATTCTGAAGCCCCTGGGGGTGAAAACCCTTGTGGAAAACTTCTGTTTCTTTCCATTTTCCCAGATGACATCTCCAGAGAAGACAGACGGGGCTGTCTTTAGTCAATAGTGTGTGTGCTGCCTGCGTGGCTCCCTTCATTTCTCTGCGTTAGGAGATAGCTGATGAGGTCCTCTCAAGAAAGATGGATTATATCCATCATATATGTAATTACCAGATTTCATCAAGTAATTATAAGTTCCCTTGCAAGAGCTATACAGAAGATAGAGCTATTACTTAGGTCTGGCTTCAGTCTCATCTGGGAAGAGGGAGTCTGCTGCTCTGAGTCCTGAACTATATGGGAAGGATTGGGGTTTTTTTCCAAGCTTCTCCTTGGACTCGAAGCTAAATAGAAGCCAGGCTGCCAGATGTATGCGTGGATACCACCAGCAGATCTCCCATTGGACAGCACAGCAGTCACACCTTCTGCTAGAAGAGACTTCCATGATACTTGAATACTCTCAGTGTTTTATGGGTTAAAATCTTAAGCCACTCTGAGGCTACAGTGAGTATGCACTGAAAAGTCAACATGTCTGCATGATGTGAATTGGCTCTAGGGGCCTCCAAAGTGACACTGCAGCTCAAACCTAAAAGAACTGCACAAAACCAGGCCCAGTCCTCAAGAAGCTGTCAAGGATTCTTATTGCACCAGATATTGTGTCTTAAGACACAAGATATTTGTGTCTTAAATGAAGGAAATTAACACACTTCAGAAAAAATAAAACATTTATATATATATATATATAAATATATATATATATATGCCCCCCTTGGGCAGGGGGACACTACTATATTGCACAGCAACTGTCCAGAACACCAAAGCTCTGCAATGCTTCCAGAAGCCCCATTTTGAATGCCCAAGCTTAACAGTGCTTCTTATCTGTGCACTGCTTTATCATTCCTTTTTCCAGCACTAATGGAGCTAACTGACTAGCCAGGCTCCATTCTGGAGACTGCTGTTTCCCTTGGCTTACAGGAAATCCAATTGTTGCTAAGCTAAATCATGCCAGAAGTCATAAATAAAACACAGCATTGGGTTTTATGCAATCAGCTCTGCTTGAGGGGGTAAATAAATGGTTTCCCTCAGCTTCTGTCCATACACAAATCCTGACACACTGACTTTGGTGACTGTTGCTGTTAAATTCCTGATCTTACTTCAGATACTTTGACAAGCAACAAGGGCACTACCATTGGTGTGGCTCTGGAGGAACTGGCAGTTGCTGCATTAGATTATACAAAGCTCTCTGCAATACTTATCCCCAGCTTGTCACCAGTTTTTCTATTGCTGCATCCCAAGTCCTGTTCCCAGCAGTAGCTGAATTCACAGGCAGGAAGTACTTAGATTTGTATAAAAAGATGATGTTCTACAACTCGTTGCAGCAGAATCAATTGCTCAGTGCTTTAACTCTCACTGCTGGATGACAAGAATGTGTTAAGCGCAAGAAATACTCAACACTCAGTAGCCCAAAACTAAACTGAGGAAGAATTTGGAGGAAACTTAACTGACTTAAAAAACCTCCTGAATTCAGTTTGCTTTCTTTTGCGTATAGATTCCTTGTGATCTATCTGACAGCTACTGGGAAAAGTAGGACTATTATATGGTCTAAACAGGAAAATATTGAAAGAAAAATGCTTGCCATATAGTAAAAAAAGGAAGCAATAGAAGCACACTCTACAGAAAATGTAGAATATTACATTACACAATGCACACAAGCTTGCTATGGATTCGACTTGGTGTTCAATTCACTCCATACTCGAGGAGTAGCTTATCCCTACCTTGGAATATCAAGATACCAAACTTATATGCGTGGACTGATCCACCACATTTCCATTTATCCAGTGTAATTATGAGCTTTGAGTTCAGTAACATTTTGTGGAATTAAGTTACATATGGACATTGGGGGAAAAAACAAGACTCCTATAATAAATTCAGTATTAGGTGCTGCCTTTCCATGTCATAGACACTATTTACTACTCTGCATGTAAACAGGAGTGTCTGAACTGATTATGTCAGCTATTTTTTATACTTCCATGGTATTTCCTCTGAATAAGTCATACTGTCATTCAGTACATCCCTATGAAACGGCAGGTATGAGAGTCAAACAGAACTAAACAAATGTATTCCAATAAGAGAGCAGTAGCTCCAATGGACTCATTATTTCTGGCATTCCACATTCCATTCCCATTCTTTCCAAAATGTATTGGACGGGACCTTAAAGCTCACCCAGTTCCAACCCCTGCTCCCACAGGCAGGGACCCCTTCCACTGGAGCAGCTTGCTCCAAGCCCCTGTGTCCAACCTGGCCTTGAGCACTGCCAGGGATGGGGCAGCCACAGCTTCTCTGGGCCATCACCCTGGGCCAGCGCCTCAGCACCCTCACGGGGAACAGCTTCTGCCTCAGAGCTCAGCTCATTCTCCCCTGTTCTAGCAGGTTCAAGCCATTCCCCTTGGCCTGGCCCTACAGGCCCTTGTCCCAAGCCCCTCCCCAGATTTCTTGCAGGCCCCTTTCAGTACTGGGAGGTTGAATTGTTAGGAAATAAACCCATGTTGTTAGATTTTAGTTTGTGTGCAGTAGACATTTCTATTGTACTATACCCAACGACTTACAGTCACTGGGCTCATTTCTTGATTGACAGACGGGTCCATTCCCCAACTGGGTTAGAACACTTTCAACTCAACTACATGTAAATATGTTCTGGATCTTTTCTCTAACATGTGCTACCCTGAATTTCCTTGAAGGTCTTACCCTAGTCCTGTCCATTTAGGTAACTATAAACTCCTCAGTCTGAACAGTCACTGTCCTGCATTGGATTTCATTTCTTTTCTCAAAATACATTTTGTTGGCAAGTTTAAGGGCTTGTACTCGTCAGGTGCATTACTTGAGCCATGTATCACCACTTGAAAGCAGTTTCCTTTAAAACACACAGATGTAATACCCTCCACATTCCACTCAGAAAACCACACTGTTTCCAATGAGAGCAATGCAGAAGCACATTGCTGAGATGCTTCTTACCATGAACTCACTGGTTTTCAGACGTCTCTCTGTATCATTCTTTTTGACTTTCCAGTGGCTGACACTGCTTTGTCTCCAATACTTGGAAGATTCAGGTCAAAACTGCCTGACATTTTGGAGTCAGAGTACCAGCCCAAGTGACCAGATGCAAGACTTGCTACGCTAGCCATGGTGTTATGGTGCCCAATGCAAAGATGAGGCATGCACTGCCATAAACTGCCAGTGGGGAAGGAAGAGTTTATGACTAGAGTAGAATGTTCTCATATGTAGTTTCTAGATGTCTTTGACCTGCACTAAGAGCTATAACTAGCATTTAGTTCTTATTACCTAAAGAACAGCTGAAGGCCACCTTCCTTTGACTCTCTGTGAAGCAACCAAATGCAGCCCTCAGGGGTTTAATTCTGCAAGCACAGATACCCCTGTTTTGCTATGGCAAGTCTGCATGAGCACAGTCAGAGTCATTCATGTGCTACTCTATGTGTGTCTATTTTGATTTCTCTTACTTCCTACAAGTCCACTTGACTTCACCCTTCCTTTCCAGGTCAGAAACAGTGAGATTCCAGCTTCCCTCAAGCANCAAATGGGGTTTAATTCTCAACTCAGGGGTTTAATTCTGCAAGCACAGATACCCCTGTTTTGCTATGGCAAGTCTGCATGAGCACAGTCAGAGTCATTCATGTGCTACTCTATGTGTGTCTATTTTGATTTCTCTTACTTCCTACAAGTCCACTTGACTTCACCCTTCCTTTCCAGGTCAGAAACAGTGAGATTCCAGCTTCCCTCAAGCAGCAGCCCCGAGCAGGAGGAGGGAGCAGCCTTACCAGATGGGAGATGCTGCCTGGCTGTCCAACAACAGGACCGGCGCTCGCCCACCGGCGGGGCTGGGGCTTCTGAGAACGGTACCAAACCCAGTACCCAAGCACTTTAGCTCCTCTCTAATCTGTAAGATCCTCAGCAGAAAAACTAATATAGATATTAAACCCAGCAAAGCCACAAACCACTCCTGATGAATCTTGAAATCCTAGACCTAAATAAAAGGGAATATCCCAAATTTCTGTCTCAGTCCCTACCTAATTTTACGTTCAGTGAAAGACTGAAGGCATGGCTTAGACCTATGATTTCAAAACCTGATTATTTTCATATGATTCACCTCACCAAAACCTTTTTCCTGCCTTAAAGGTATGAAGTTTTCATTTCTTTGTAAATAAAGACTCAGAACTGCAGCAAAACAACTTCCAACAGAGCCATGTGCAGTTAATACTGTACAGTCACCCTTTGGAAACATGCTGGCTGCTTCAGTGACTCTGAAAAGGTCCAACCTGTTCAGCACATGCAGCACTAACTGCCATAACATTTCACACTCGTACTGTCTCATGGCACCACATGAGGCATCCTCTGAAGGCCTTCTGAAGTCACTGGGGTTGCCAGGGGCTCTCACTATCAATGGCCTCAGCCAGGCCTCTGCAGAGCAGCCAGTTACAAGGGCTCTCAAAGAGACAGCAATCTGGGGGTCTCATTTTACTGCTGTAATGCTGAGACACGTTTATGACAGCCATCATAGAAGGTAAACATCTACTGCCTCCCATGCCCAGTAGACAGCAAATGCCAAGTGTGCTAAGTGTGCCTTACCTTCAGTGCTTATTTTGGGGTTTCTTGAGTACCTCTAGTTCAAAGAAGACAAAAGCACTTATCTGACATCAGCTGTAAGTAACAGGGTATCTTTACTGCAGGCTGGAGGGCTGTATGTAGTGACAAAACCTTACAGTTAGGTATTTATTGCCTGGATCTGGCAAGCAGCTGCTTGGGAATGTGAAAAATGATGATATTTCAATACAATTAGTGCTGCAGCATGTTCTCCATATGGTTTGACTTGTAAAGTAAACCTGCTTTCACTAAGACTTTTATCAAATCAGACACTTTGCCAGCTCAAAGGCAGTTGCCATGTCTACACTTACCCATATTTCAAATACAAACAGCTCTTTAGAGAAAGCTTTTCAAAGAAATCAATTGTGGGTTCATAGATTGAAAACCATGGAAACCTGCTCCATCAGATACAAAAAGATTAGTCAGGCAGAAAAGGAAAACAACTCAGAAAGTTGAACAAATAAAAGGATGCGCAAACATCTGGGCTAAACCTCAATACGCCAGGCAAATACATCTAGGTGCAGAATTAGTTATGGGCTTTTATATACATTTTAGTAAGTAGTTATGTCTTAGAGCAGAAAAGCAATTGCGTCAGTGGAATAGGACAAGTTATTCTACATTAGCTAGTTTAAAAATGAATGCCTAAATATCACAATAATAAAGTGTAAAATACTAGCATAGTAGAATTTTAATGAAATACAGGCTTTACGTTAAAGGCTTTGCTTTTCCTTTCTGCCTTCCAGTCCTGCTAATCATGACCTAAGATCTTTTTCCCCTACACATTCAATTAGAGCAGAGGACACTCCTATGGAGGTGAAAGCATTACAAGAGCCTTCAATATCTTAGCATGAAGACTGCTTGAGATTCACAGGCCTTTTCTTCTGTTTCTAAAAGCCTAATCTGAGTGTCTGCTATGTCAGATGCTGCAATTCATTTACTGGGTTAAACATACCAGTTGAAGCTCTTCAAGGAATCCATAGTACTGTGTGATCAGTTCTCACAGCACCCACAATGGTTGTAAACTGTGATTGTTGTCCCTTTGAACTACAGCAAGAAAGTGATGATAGAAAAAGCTCACTGCTAATGTATCAAAGACTGAACACAGATAGTCTCTTTTTGTTGGTGGCTTGGCTGTGCACAACCTCATGGCAAGCAAGCACTTGTCATAAGTGTGAGGATTGCCATGTGAATATGGCCATTCATTCTGTAACTAAAAGAGCAACAAAGCATGCAACTGAGCTTTGCTGCTGCTTAGGCAATACATTAGTGAACATAATAACCTATAGAGTAGATACAGTGGATGCCACTGGAATGAAAGTTGCATTAACAAACATGTACAATGTTAACCAAAGGAGGAAAACAACATTTTTCCTTTGGTGCTGGAAATAGAGCTGGGGAGGCTAAAGCACACCATGGGCTGGCAGTGGGCAGCAAGGGGCCTGCCCAACACCCCACAGGCAGCGACCACTCACTGCCTCCTGGCACAGTCACCTGCAGTTCACATACAACTTCTCCCAGCAACAGCTTGACAATGGTGTTCTAGCTTGGGCTGCAGGTGCTGTGCCCTTGAATAAGACAGAAAAACACCGACCTGAAAGTCTCTGCTGGGCCACTCATCCCCCTGAGCCCACCTTTCCCATGCAGAAAGAACTATGTACACACAGCACTCGGAACACTACCCAAGGTCAAATGTGGGTTGATATGCGAAGAAATAACAGCATTTGACTTGATAACTGTTAGAATTCATTAATCCTATTTCATTACCTGACAGTGATTAAGCATAAATAAGTCTAAAATGAAAAATGTTGACACTGGCTTAACCTGATGTCAGCTCAAAATGGATATTCAGAGCAAAGGTGTGACCAGTGTCTTTCACGTGCTCAAGGTTTCAAAAGACTCCCAGTAAATTACAAGCATCATAATAATCCTCTAAGCCCAAGTAAATATCTTCTTGTGATAAAAAGGAGTTAAATGCAATAGCTTCTGTATATTACAGCTAAACCAGTACTGAAATACTACTGTAATCGTACCTGTATAGTTACATGCATTGCAGATGGCTTATTTATAACTTACTTAGCATGTGAGATAGGAAAAGATATAACATTAGTTAGCTATAGGTCTAGTATTGCATTTACATACTAAAACCACTGACCCTAAAAGCAGCAAGGGAACCACAGAATGGTTAGGGCTCAAAAGGACCTTAAGATTATGAATGAATTACAGAATATTTATACCAAATTCCTGCACTCTGAATACTTCCTCAGCTGGTACAGTGACTAGGCACTCGCACAGTACAGTGCTTTCTCATTCCTCTTGAAAGTGTATATTCCATGGTACACATGAACAGTAATCGCCATCCCTTACAGCACACTAAGCATTCACACTTACCTGATAACTGCTTAAAGAAGAGATCTGAAGCAAAATAGCTACAAGTTACCTGCAAGAACATGCTAAATTACTCAAGGGTTTTAAAGCAATGCCCCTTACCTTTGGTGCCCCTTGCCACAGATGCTGGAAGACCCTGAGCTATGCTTCACTGGGGTTTCTAACCTCTCACTTCTTTTTGTCTCTCTGTTTCTGGAGTTAAACTGCCACAGCTGTGGCCCATTAGGACTGATGTGTGTTACTGGTTTCTCGTGCAGAGGATCAGCTGTTCCGTGCTGTGGAGGGCCAGGCTGCTTCTGATGAGGAGGAGGAGAAGTGGGCAGGAGACCAGCCTGCCCAGGTGGACCACATGAGGAAGATACTGGCCAAGCTCCCCTGCTGTACCAGTGGGTAGGTTAACACTTCCTGAGCCCTTCGCCAGGACTGGTTTGTGACCTGAAGGTACCGTGGGTTCAGTATGAAGCAGGCCCCTTTGCCCATCCCAACCTGATCCAAGGCATCCTCAACCAGGCACAAAATTGTGATCTGGGCTGCCAGGAGTTTTGCAGGAAGCCTGGCTTTTACAAACGCAGCCCTTCCTTGACAGGTTCCCCATATCTATTGATTTGGTTTTGAAAATGCCTATACAGGTGTGATGAAAAGATGTGGAAAAAGCTAATGTCTTACTTGGAGACCGCCAGCAGTGATGGCCGCGAAGCAGCGCCTCTGGAGCTCCCAGACAGAATCACACAGCGCACTGAAGAGCTTCAGCTGACAGGGCATGAAGAGCAACAACAGGAAACAGACATGGAGGAGGTAGTAGGTGCCAAGCAGAGTGTGGAAGAGTTACTTATATATCTTTAAGTAGCTGCATTTATAAACATGTGCATTTATACTGTGGCCATTGTGCTCTGTTGCTGATGTTCCTCACTGGGCCTTTAGCTTATCAGCTCAAACATCTCTAACACCTGCGTTTCATGTCCGGTTCCTACCTGAAACTCCATTTGTTTGGAGGATGAGAAGTACACCAGCCACTATCAGACACAGGCTGTTCCAGTAAAATAGTCAAGATATCCTACTAGTCCCATGTGATCTTAGTGTTTAAATACTGTACACCACAGCCACTGCTGGGCACAGATTTAAATGCTGGCAATCCTTCTGTGAAACAAAAATAGGGCATCATCTACACTGCTTCAGCCTGCTTTGTCTTAAGGTTCAGTCAGTGCTTGGTCAGTATTTCATACCCCTTTGAAAGGAGCATAAGGATTTCAGTCGTTTCAGAAGAACTGTGTTAATCACTAAACTGTTTAAAGTAAGATATTCAGCTTTACTTGTTGGCATCCTTTGACTCTTACCAGTATCTCATATCATTTGTCCCCATGACTAAATCAAATGGAATTTGTGAGGAAAAAGAATTAAAACCAGAATAAGATCACACTTGTGTCTTACACAATGTGCAGCATTCGATAACAGTTTATTCCTGCAATATTCCTTGGAGCAACTCAAAGCTTCCTTCTGCACTGCTTATCATCACCCCACATAAAAACTAATGGTTATTCTTCCTAACCACTTTCCTATAGGTAGTGCCAGGTTTCTTCTCTCCCTTTTTTCTCCATTCCTTCTGCAGTATCACATTGCCTTTTTTTTTGATCTCTGCTGATGGATATTAGTTTTGTGCACCTTGTTCAGAGAAGTACCATTATCAATAGATAATTAATACAAAACTCCAGGGATCTGTTGCTCTTGCTTTGAAGACAGGCAGGGAGGTGAATAAGCCACAATGCCAACTCACTGCAACATGAATGGAAAAGCAGTAGGACGAATCATTTTGAGCCCGTTGCTAGAAATTTATTCTTAAACCCTCTTATTTATATCTTGTGTGCAGTTACAGTTTGGGATTTGTGATACTACAAAACAGGCAGAGAAGCAGTAAGTAAATCCTTTCCAAAAGGCAACTGTGCCTGTAACCAACACAGCGAATTGGAAGACTTAGAAATGCTCTCTCTCATCTAACTTACAAGTAAATACATTGGCTTAATAAATAGCTGCCAAGAACACTTCCTCTGACGACCTGACAAACTACCTTATCCATTGCTCTATATATTTCTATTTGGAACTGTGGGACAAATGACAACAAATCTAACAAGTACCAGCCCCAGTAGGCAAGCAAAGGGCAACACTCTCAAATACTAAATAATAACTGCTTCAGTCCAAGACCTGTAAAATCAGGGCTGAAAGAGTCCTATGACCTGCCATGTCTGCAGAGCTCTGCTTTCCAGCACCAGAGCAGTTAAAAATGGTTCTCACTGAAGGCAGGTGCTGAAGGTGTCTGGACCTGGGGATAATGGATGGAGCAAACAGCAGCGATCCACTGCCAAGTGCACTGTTGCAAAGCAATGCCAGTTACTTTCTATGACAGCCTGCCTGCAAACTGCCAGCTTCATTACAAACACAGGTAGTTTATGACCTGCCATCCAGAGTCCAATATCACACACTGACCTGCAAGCAGCAGTTGCTTAGAGAAAAGCAGTGAGAAACAGTACAGAGGGTTTTCTTCTTGGTGTTGCACACCTGGTTCCCAATACACTAGGGACAGATACAACCTGAACTGGATCATGCCTGGAGTATCATGGTTAATGGCCAGTCTTGGAGCTATTCACCATGAATTTACCTTTTCTTTCTCCAAAGCTAGCAATGCTTTTAGTATCTTGGGGCAAGGACTGCCACATACTAGTTAAAAGGGAACAGGTTTTGAGGATTTGATTTTGTTAGCTTTAAATCTGCTGCCTGATCATCCACTGTCGCCTCAGTTTTGTGCTTGGCAATCAGCAAATTACCTTTCCCTCATCATTTTACAGACTTTAGTTGTGAGAAATGCTGCCCTAGTTACAACCATTCCTAACCTTCCTCAGCTCCCTTAGTACAGAAACCTTTCCGTATTTCTATGGTTCTGCTTTATTGTTCCATGTACTTCGCAAGCTCTATTACCCTTTTCGAACGAGAAGAACTGAAATATGCTTAGTATTGAAATGCAAGCCCTCCATGGCAAGAAGCATAGTTGCTGTTTTGTGCCTCTATCCTTCCCCCATAGCTCCTAGCAGGTATGTTCTGACCTTTGCTGACCACTGAGCTATGTTCAGGAGGTGACAGCTCTTCCACATCACCTCCTGTGTGGCAGTCATCATTGCTGCATGTGTACAACTTTGTGGACCCTTTCTGCATGCCTGACTTTGCATTATTGACACTGAATTTCACCTGATCATTTACTGCCCACTTCTGTGCAATATCATGAGCTCCTGCTGTCATTCCTCTCAGGCAGCTTTAGTTTTGCTTACCCCCCAAAACTATTGAGAGCAAACTTAAAACCTTCAACATTCACTCTTTAAAGACCATTTCTGAGTGTGCTGAAAGCCCAGGGAAGCTCCCTGTGAGACCCCCAGGACTGTCTCCCTGCCCTGTGCTCCCTTCAGTCCTGGTCTGTCATGCTGTGCTCTGCCCCATCCTGTGAGCTGCTGTGAGATCCTGCTGGGATCAGCGTTAGGGTTTTTTGAGTCTCTGGTGATGAGACCTGCAAAAAGCTTTCTGCAGATTCAAAATACACTCTGTCAATCAACGAAATTAACACCATTCACATAGATTCATAGATCCTGTCAAGGAAATCTAACAGAGTCTTCACGATGTTCATCTGCGTATTCACCAAGTCCCTCCACCATAACGGTTCCTACTAATGTGCCCAACAGAATTACTGAGACTCCCAGGGATTTGCTGTTCCTCAGATCATCTCTAAAGCTTCTCTTGAAACCTGGTGCTCTGTTTGCCATCCTCCAGGCCTTTGAGGGTGAAATTTGTTAAAAGCACAGCATAGTTCACCCTTCTGTTACCCTTTTCTTCCCATTTTGAGGGTAAGACAGCAGCATCAACTAATGGGTCCAAGTCCCACTGTGGCTAAGCACAGTGCCTGTGCTGTCTGTACAGGCTGAGCAGCAGGCCATGGCATCTGAGAGCTGGGAGGGCTCCAGAGCAGGCACTGAACAGGGACAGTGGTACTTCCATTAACAGCTCTATGTGTGAGTAGAGACCTGGTGTGCAGGAACAGCCCCTGGGCAAGGACAAGGACCATAGTCCCCCAGCAAGAACAGGGATTCCCTATGCCTCATTCCAGGAATGTGGCTCTGCTGACACGAGCAAAGCAGCAGCTAACAGCAGCAGATGAGGGCTGGCAGGGTGCAGGTGAGCTGGACACTCACTAGGAATTTCCATGAGCATCTGTCTTATTGCATAGCAGGAAAGTGTGTTTCACACTTAAAGATAATGACTTTTTTACCTCTCTGTTATTTATCGGACGCTGCTTCAGCTGTGCAGGGGGACATAACTCCATCTGTGTAGTACCTGCCTATTTCAGGTGGTACTTACAGTGCAGAGGCAATCTGCAGTATAATAAAGGAAAGCACATTTCATTCATTGCAAACCTCCCCCAGCCTCTGGAGTACTTGCTGTGTGTCAGTGGGAGTGCTGCCACAGCAGTGTAACAAACCTGGCTCTCCACGCAGGAAAATGTTCCTCCAAAAGCAGGGTTCAGACAGGGCTGCTGAAATCACTGCTTGGCAGATGGACCAGATGCAGTGGTCCAAACTTCTGGAGCTGTTGTACAGCACAGGGAGCAGGAGTGCCTCACAGGGCAGAGCTCACAGTGCTGACACAACAGGCTCATTTCCACTGTCAGGACCTAAACTGACCTCGCAGTGGATCAGGGCCTGTTTTCTGTTTTCACTCTGACACCTGTGTTTTAGGGAATTAAAGTTCCTTCCCACCATTCATTAGGATAGAAGTTCCCACAGAAAAAAAAGATCTATTACATAGCGTGCGTACTAGGGCTTTCTGAGTTCAACTCCCTCCTTAGCTATTTCTAAAGCTGCAGTGAAGATAAAACAGGACAACAAAAAGGGATAACGGAGCCAGCAAACTTGGCATGTACCCCGCGTGATTTTGTTACTTGGTGTAATATTAATAGATCCATTTAGACTGTGTTTGCCACCACAAAGTGCAGGGCATGGTAACACTTCAGAATGCTGGGCACAGTGTGACTGAGAAACGAGGTACTTTTATTAATAAACCTGAAAACTGTCAGTGCTTCCAAAGGTCCAAAATTAACATTTAAGTGCTATGTTTTCCAGGGAAATCTGGCTCTTTTTAGTAGCTTGGTCACATACTGCCACAGGCCTGGGTTTGTGACAGAGACTGAGGTCTGTAAATGGTGTGGCAGCTTTGAGGGTCAAACCTGTCGCTTAGATTTTGCACTGAAACAAAAGCAACCTTTCGAATCCTGGGAGGCCTGTGCTGACTGACAGGGCAGCGTTGGAGCTCCAGGCCTGAGGAGTCTCCTCCTGCCCAAGGTTTCCATAGGGTTCAGAAGCCTTGCTGGAGTCTTTTCTGTACTTGGCTGCAAACCGGTGCCTCACCAAGCACAAGGTATTTTGTAGGACCAGAATCTCAAGGGAAAAGAAGTGAACACACTTTTTAAACCAAAATACTTCAAAAGAAATCTGCTACTTATCTTCTTATTTCACTGAATATGTATACTTGGTATGAATATACTTGGTACGAACATACTTGGTACTTGGTATGGCAAGACTGACATGTAGGAGTAGCCAGACAAAGATTTGGCTACATTGGTGAGGGCACACAAATCACTTATGCTTTCTAGAAGATGACAGGAATGCACAAGATCAGAAAACTGGAATAGCAGTGCTAGTGTCTGAGATTTCTGAATGATCTGCTTGCATCCAGTGTTGGATGAATGGCCATTACACACGAGAGCAAAGCATGCATTCCTGGGACCACTGACGCTTCACTTCATGCAGTATGTTAAAGAAACACACTTCCCTTCAGGAAAACCTGGTGTGAACTGATTTTTACCAGCTAAGGGGGAAAACTCAGCTTTGCAGTTAGGGGGCAAGAAAGGGAAAAGCTCCAGTGCTTTTATTTTCCTGTGTCATTGTCCAGATGAAAGGCCCATTGCTAGGTGAGCTGCAGCAAAAGGTGGAGGAGACCGAAGTGCTGAAGATGGAGCTGCAGATGCTGGAGACGGAGAGAGTTAGGCTGTCCCTGGTGGAGGAAAAGCTCATGGATGTTTTACAGCTGCTTCAGCAACTTCGAGACTTGGTATGGCAAGAAAGCAGTGCAGAGACTTAAAACTGGGTTTGACGGTGTCCTTCCCAAACTAAAAAGGGTGTTGATACCTTCTGTTAATTACAAAGCCCTGTACATCAGGACACATTTTACCTGTGTTTGCCCTGGGAACTGCCTCATGATTGCAGAGCACTTTTAGGCCCCTGTGGCTGAAATCCCAAAGAAGCCTAGAGATCTCCTTGGCTCCAGATCTCCAAGCTCTCATTATTTTCTAAACAAAAATTTGGAGGAAACAAGGGAAAGGAAAACGCTAGTAATGTGGAAGGTTAAATGAGATTATTCTTCCTTCTAGCAAAGGACCTTTGTTTAACTGCATCCTAATGTGGCACTGAGTCAGTATTAAAGGGATAAAACTCCTCCCTATGGGCCAATAATGGGTTTTTAATAAGAAGTTTCTTACCCAAAGAATAATGCAAACATGGATTTAACAAAGCTGATGCAATAACATCCCAGAAGTATATGGCCAGTCCTTTAGAAAATAACTTGAGATCTCCTGCTTGGGAACAATAATGGCAAGTGCTGGCCAAAAGATGGACAAACCAGATAATCTGCAGGACAAGGAGTGCATTGGGAGCCACACTGGTTGTGTCATGATGGCTGAGGGTTCTCCTCAGTTTCCAGCACAGCACTGCCCAGCCTGTGTGAGATGAGAATGTTTCCTATGATCACTTTATGTTGTTTGCAGTACGGTCATGGTCCACTGATGACTCTAGGGAACAAGTGCAATATCTCATCATTTGGTAACTTACTTTAGCACTTCACATGGAAACTTTACATTCCTATTACAAGTCTGACACATGCATCAGTACCAATCCAGTGAAGGGTTAAGCTAGTAAAGACTATGACTGGCAACAAGCATAATAACCTTTTGTGTCAAGACTTCGACATGTCATTCACTGGTCAGCTGTATTATTGCAAGTCTTTTCCATTAGGAGACAATCCATCACACAATGTGCCCTGTCTCAGTGATAACAGCACCTCATGCTGATCCTTGGTGGAATCACACCACCACATGCTGCCAGCTCCCATAGTACTAGCACAGGCAACAATGCTATCAATGAACAAGAACATTTACAGCATTCCCGGTAGAGTTTAGCAAGGATCCCTTAAACCCTTGATGGGATATACGTCAGGTGAAAAAATGCTTATTCATTAGAAATTGTGGGTTTAGGTGTCACTTCCCCAGTATATTCACCTTCATGTTTTAAAGATCCCAAGCATCTCATTTGCAACAGAATCCACCTCAAAGCAGTGATTGTCCCAAGACCAATGCCCATCCTATCAGGAATTAAGGCCAGGTTGGACACAGGGGCTTGGAGCAACCTGCTCTAGTGGAAAGTGTCCCTGCTCACAGCAGGGGGTTGGAACTGGATGAGCTTTAAGATCCCCTCCAACACAAACCAGGCTGGGATTGTATGACTATTAAAACTGTACTCTGTGTTCTGAGTGTAATCCCAGCCTGCCGCAAACTGCATTCCACTATGCCTCAGTCGCTGGGGCAGAAGGTGAGGACCAGTGTTAGTGAGGGAGATCGGTACTGCCCAGCTGCTGGGAGGTACATCATCGTTCTGCTTCCATCTATTTTCAGTTCCTGAAGTTGTAACAAGGCCAACCTGCCCCTGTATTGATGCTGCTAGTGCTAATGAAAATGTGTGCCAGCTTGAGCGTGCATTAGTGTCTGCCTCACAAATGAAGAGACAGTTTGTTTTCCAGACACGTTAGGTAATGTCCCAACAGATTCCTAATGTAAAACTACCTCTGAAAAAGACCATCCAAATCTTGAGTACTTTTCACAGTCCTCTCCCTTTGCCATCTCACTGGATCTCTACCCTGTGTCAGTGGGCCTGACTTACACCTTGAATGGTTCCCAGTGACTCCTGGCACAGCTGGGGCTGAGAAGGCTCCTTGTGGAATGACACCCCAGTACCTGTCTGCTCCTCTCACTGAGTGTTGGGCATGCCCTGCTTATGCTCCTTACCATCCAGGTTTGTTCAGGAACACCCTGTGGAAAATTCTGTATTCTCCACCGAATCCCTATTATTTCTCCTTTTACAGCCATAGTAAGGAACTGGGGCCCTCCACAAGCTGCTGTTATTTGACCAGTATCTAAGATAAGATGCTTGATAATGAAGTCAACAGCAGGTCTTGTGTTATCAGGATTCTGTTCCATTTTGGTTTCATTTTCAAACGCACATACACTGCGCATAGATTTTGTTGCCTACATTTAAAGTGGGGAAGGACATACTTTTACCATAATGCTATCTTGTTTTTTAAAGAACATATCTAAGCGAGCCTTGGGGAAAATCTTGCTGAGCACTTTGGAATCCTGCCGTGACCCCCAACCTGGTAAGAGAACAACTCACTTGTAAAGACCAAGAGGCGTGGAAAGTGTTCCTGGGGGAAAACACTGGCTAGATAATGAACAGATGAGTAGGAAGAAATACATGTCAAATACTGGGGGACGGGCTAGGGAGAAAGAAGTACTGTGTAAGAAGATTACCTATAGGAAGTGATGACTAGAGTCTGTGAGACATGAGAAACAGGAACACATCTAGGGCTTATTTTAGCCACATTTTAATTAGAATTTGGCCTTAGGAGCACAACTCAGTATCCCACTAATGTCTGTGTGGATTTCTTGACATGAGAAAGTGGAAAACATGACCAAATATGTAAAGCACCTATTTATCAGGCTTGCTGTCCCACTGCGTGTTGAACCCCTTCTGCTGCAACACAAACCAGATACACAAACCAGAATATTTCTGTCAGGAAAATGGATGAAACCTGCACTCTAACAATAGCCTTGCATGTTCCTCAGATGAAAATTAACCTCACAAACTCCTCTCCCTTGGCAATGCTCTGGTGTGCCAGTGCTGCTTTATAGGAGCCACACAGGGCTGCCAGCCCGGAGGTTTATATTTGATTACTTTGTCCCTATCAGCAGAGCATTTGTACTTGCCTTCCAGCAATGAACATCCTGTACCAATCCTAAGAACATGGCGTGGAGGTGCCTTTGTTAGGCACACAGTAGTCAAAGACAAGATTATAAAAGACTAGATGTGACCTAAGGGTTTAATTTTGGAGAACCTTATTGGCAGTGATTTAGGGAGAATAACACACAAGCCTTTCTGGGTTTGCAGTTTCAAGGCCTTGTTGCTAGTGTCCAGCAATCCAGGACACGGGCAGCCCAGAGCTAAGCTGTGCTGTCCTGGAGTGGCTGCAGAGGAAGCAGAGCAAAGGAGGCAAAGACAGAGCCCTTTTTCTGGCTGAGCCATAGGTCAGGTATCTCCAAGTGAGGAGGAGAGGAGACTGTTAATACGCCCAGCACAAGTGTCCAGAAGGTACTACCACTTACCCTGCACAGAAGCACTTGACTCCAAGTGCTGCTGCTGAAATAAAGCACCTCCTTCTGTACCTGCAGCAGCACAGCTCAGCTTCCTAAGATGACACCAGCAGTGAAGTGACCTTTATAGCTCCCTGTCCATTCTGCATCCTCACTGCCAGACACAGCTCATCCTCTCTGCTTTCCATTCGCTGGCTGTGCACTTGGTATGACTTCAGCAGCTTTCCTAAGTCTCTGCATTCAAACATCATTTTCCTCTTTCTCAGGACTAGGTGGATGCTTGGATTGGCAGCTCTTTAGTGTGCCCTGATATAGTCTTTGTTCACACAAGTATGTGAGAACTCAGTGAATGAAGCAAGAGAACCAGTAGAGAAAACAGTCCTTGAACCCAGTTCCACTGCTTTTTTTATAGGGACAGGAATTCACTGTTTGGTTTCAAAGTTTAGACATTTTAAGTTAATGTCATGAAATGGCACCTTTGAAGAATAGAGTGTGTGTTACAATTGTTAAACTGCAACTTTCTGTCTTTGCCCAAATGACATCTTATGCAATTTTCTTTTGGAAGGAAAAGCCCACCTATTTGAAGTCCTAGACACTCTTTACCACGAGCTGGCAGGCTGTGATCTCCTACAAAGCCAGCCTCTGGAGAAGGCACAGAGTCGTCAGGCCTTGTCTAACCCGCTGGTCATCTCCTGCTGAGCGGCATGCCAAGTACTCCCAGAACAACAGTCCTCGTCCCTTCAAAGGCACGTGAGTGAAGAGGAGCTCAGTGATAAACCAGAATAATCCAGCCATGAAACCGGAGGTAGACTGCTCCTGGGAAGAGCATCAGTGCCTCAGTTAACGTCAAAGCCCTCCCTCACATCCAGCGTGGTCCCACGCCGTGAGGATCATGTAGCAATGTCTGTCTGTGACACACATCCTTGTGTGATGGCCTGTAACTGTGCCACTTAGCCAAATAAAACCCATTCCAAACACACGGGCCGGTCCTGTTCACATGTACAGGCCTGGTTGCACACTGGATGGGCACAGTTTGTGGCTCATTTCCAAAGCAAAAGGCAGTCCATATTATCACTGGCAAGTGAACCACTTCCTTAACATAAACATGACAGCATGGCTGCATTGCAAACACCAACACGAGGGGATGCCAGCAGTGCAGGTTTTAAGGGCTCATGTGTAACGTGTTTGTGTGTCTCTATTGGTGATTCAGCTGTTCACCTTATTGAACTCTGAAGTTACATTGGCTACTGCTCTCCTGAATTCTGTATTTGCAATCATAGAGCTGCCTTAGCAATCCTCAGCGGTCTTTCCTGACAATGGTGTTAGACTTGACATGAAAAGCTAAATCTACCTACTTGACAGAGGTACAAAACAACCTTGTTCCCAGGCTCTCAGGGGAAGGAAGGGTTGAAAAACTCCCTTTGCAACAGCTGCTCTTGCATTAGCAGATGCCACGTGCAGTGCACCCACCCTTGTTCTCTCACTTCACCTCCCTCAGTGCAGCTGCAGACGCGCAAAGCAAGGCCCCACTTGCAGAGCAGTTAATGTGAAACACGGTGCCATGTTACCTTTTAATCAGCAATAAAAGCATTCCCGGGGGCAAAAGTAAAAACAAAAGTTGCTTCCAAGGTGCTTTTGCTATCCCGTCCACAGAAACATAAGCAGCGGAGTTGCTAAATGACTCAGCTGAAGTTATGGCATTAAAAAGATGCTTTGCATGTCTTTTAAGGATGTGAGATGGTTTGCCTGGGGTAACACCAGCAGTGAAATAAGACCATTCAATTCAGAACTCTGCACGTATGAGTTTTTCCCATGAAAATAGTTTTTCATCCAGGAATAAGGACTGTGCCACAATGCACTCTGCGGAATAAGACCATAGCTATTCCTTTCTATTGAGAATGCACTGGATTGCTTGCATGCACCTCCGTCACAAGCTGTGCTACACTGCTTGGCATTTAGAGCCATGCTGGCAACAAAAACTGGCAGCAGATATTTTCATTTCATTTTAGAGAGAAGAAAAGGTGCAAACAACAGACCCAGCCCTCTTCAATGGTGCTTTACCTGGGGTTTCTGCTTTAACAGAACCAGATTGTACAAATAGACCTGTATTTTTAATATATATTTTTTTATAAAGGTAAATTAGATGGGACATACATGCATAGTGCAATATTCACCCTCTCAGAAAGAAAACTATACTAATACTAAATATATTACTAACATAATACTAAGAATAATATACTATTACTTAGTATATACTAAACTACATGCTAATATGATATGAAAACTATGCATTAAATGTGGAACAGATACAAATTAAAAGGAGCAAAAGTTCGTTCCCTGCTTCTGTTCATTCTCTAATAAAACTCAGATATCAGCTTATGTTCTGGGCAGCTCGCTCTCACTTTCCCAGGGATACTGCATCCATAGGGAGAGAAAATGCCAGTGCATCATGCAATAAGCATGACCTGGGTGTGGAGTCAGCAGAAGAGATGATTCAGGAACAGGATTATGATCAGTACACACCTGACTATGGATAGTCTCATGTGCTTGCAGGATTCTTTCATCGTTTCAATTGGTATTGTTTCTGGTACCCACCCTATGTATACATACACAGGTACATGTGTATTCGGATGATACATACTCCTGCATACGTTGAAATTCCTGTGCTATTGTATACTTCAGTACCTTTTTCACCACGAAGTTTCCACTTCCCTTTCTCATATATTTCTAGAAATGTCTAGGCTATGAAGTAAACTGCTGTCCTTGTGCCCAAAACGGGGAGCAGGAGCAATATCATCTGAGTGAGCACGGCACAGCTTATCCAAGCAGCATGAACTGGAACTGCGAACTAGAAAATGTCCCTGGAGACCTAAATGGGTGTTAAGGAAGATGCAAACAGCTGAGATAGAAGGAAGCTTTCGTGAGTAAAGAAGCAGCATTTAACTGATACAAGAAGCAGCAAAATCCCATCTTCATGAGTCAGCTTCCAACCCTGTAACATGTTTATTTCTCTAAGAAATGCCTAGACCAGAATAATTTTTGATACATCAGCATGTGCTGATTCACCTTTTAACAATAAAAGATGATTATTTTAACTCCAAAGAGTAATTACTATGAAACAAATCAGACTTGAAGCATTTCTATAAGAACCAAGATGCACCAAGAAAGTCAAATTCTTGCTGGAAACCAGAGGCAAAGCAAAGCACTGTGCTATGAAAGACCTTCCTTGGTGACCCCACAATTGACTTTTTTCTTCTACCCTTTTGCCATACTGTTTTCTCCTGAGCCTGTCAGCAGTGCTGCTGAAGCTGCCATGTATTTCGTGTGGGGCACCATAAAGATGTGATTTTTAAATCAGTGCAATTGGAAAGCTTCTAGCTCTGCCTCCCAAGCAGGTAGGCTTCCACAGTTTGGTTTGTGACATGGAACATGTCCAGAATCTGCTGGGGGGGGAGGGGCTCTTCATTAGGGACTGTAGTGACAGGACAAGGGGGAACGGGTTCAAACTTAGAGGAGGTTTAGATTGGATCTAAGGAAGAAATTCTTTCCTGTGAGGGTGGTGAGGCACTGGAATGGGTTGGCCAGGGAGGTTGTGAGTGCTCCATCCCTGGCGGTGTTCAAGGCCAGGTTGGATGAAGCCTTGGGTGCCATGGTTTAGTGTGAGGTGTCCCTGCTCATGGCAGGGGTTTGGAACTGGATGATCTTAAGGTCCTTTCCAACCTGAACCATTCTATGATTCTAATCTGCACAGCAGTCCTGGGGAGGAAAGACAAATCTCTAGGTTTCCTTAAAGGCCCAGCTTCAGTCAAGTGATTACTGCACATTTCAGCTCCCTTTTATTCTTATTTATTTTCTTGCCTCTCTGAGTATTGGAATTGTGTCCAAACAAGCAGCAAACTGTAATAGCTGATCAATACCATTAGCAGCTTCACCAGACGTCGAACAATAATATAGGAGCAGTCATTACCCACATTGTTGGCTGTGTAACAAACTGCTCCTCTGCACAGCTGGAGCTGTCCTCACAGTAACACACTCTGCAGTTGCACATCGAGCACAGATGCAGGTTTGGACGTGCTCATGACAGGGAATGTGCAATAAGTCTAAGCTGAACAAAAACTGAGACAACAACCTGAACAAAACCTGAAAGGTGACAAAGCACGTTCAGAAGCCTTCCATTTAAAAAGTACAACCACACATCACAGATGCACAGAATCCCAGGCTGGTTTGGGCTGAAGGGACCTTAAAGCTCATCCAGGTCCAACCCCCTGCACATGGTGCACCACAGTGATGAAAGGCTGTTTAGATTCCTGCCTTTGTTTCCATCTTACTGTTAAGAAGAAGAAGGGAACACTTTCCAATAGTGCTGTGTAAAATAGAATTGCTCGGTATGAGAGAATGGCAATAAACTCTCACAGCATGTGTGCAACACATCGCATTAAAAGGCCAAGGGCTTCTTGCAGATTTATGATTCCACTGAGATTAAGACACTGAATCCTTTAATATTTACATTATCTTATTTACCTCATAATTTTATGTATAACTCCACAAAATACAAAAGCTGTAGTTTTTTGTAGGGTTTTTTGTAGTTTTTTTTTTTTTTGTAGCTGAGTGTGTTTCTTATTTTGAAATCCAATTTAA
>NDXB01009778.1:393-12071 GCA_002631895.1 Agapornis roseicollis
GGCCATCCAGCCAGTTCTTTATCCACCGAGTGCCCCACCTATCAAATTGATGTCTCTCCAATTTAGAGACAAGGATGTCGTGTGGGACAGTGTCAAACGCTTTGCACAAGTCCAGGTAGATGACATCAACTGCTCTACCCCTGTCCATCCGTTCCGTAGCCCCATCGTAGAAGGCCACCAAATTGGTCATGCAGGATTTCCCCTTAGTGAAGCCTGCTGGCTGCCACCAAGCACCTCATTGTTTTTCATGTGCCTCAGGATGCCTTCCAGGAGAATCTGCTCCAAGATTTTGCCAGGCACAGAGGTGAGACTGACTGATCTGTAATTCCCCGGGTCATCCATTTTCCCCTTCTTGAAAATGGGGGTTATATTTCCCCTTTTTCCAGTCATTGGGCACTTCACCTGACTGCCATGATCTCTCAAATATGATGGCCAGTGGCTTGGCAACTTCACTCACCAGCTCCTTCAGGACCTGTGGATGGATTTCATCAGGTCCCATGGACTTGTGTACATTCAGTTTCTTAAGATGGTCTTGAATCAGATCCTCTCCTACAGTGGGCTCAAAGATCTTCATTCTCACAGTCACTGCGGCTGCCTTCCAAGTCAAGAGCACTAAGGATAGAGATCACTGCCTCTCTTTCTAAAATCAGCACACGTTGATGCAACACATTGCCAATCACTTGATAGCCATTTTCTAAGAAAGTAGAGCATCCTGAAGATGCAGATTACATGGGCACAGCTGGCTCTGCATGCCACTTGCTCAGCCACAGTCATGCTCACCTGAACACTTGCGGAGATGCAGTTGTTGGTAAAAGATGACAAGTGGTGGTAGGCAGAAAAATGGTGAGAAGGAGCATGGATTGTTGTCGCTG
The DNA here is from genome assembly GCA_002631895.1 of Agapornis roseicollis. Lineage (NCBI taxonomy): Eukaryota > Metazoa > Chordata > Aves > Psittaciformes > Psittacidae > Agapornis > Agapornis roseicollis. Next base: position 1,266 of record NDXB01009778.1, read on the forward strand.
TAGTATATAAGGTGATTTTTCACTTTCAGAGAAAATAAAGCAGCTATGATCACCTGCCACAGTCTGTTATCCAACAGAGTCTACAAGGTTTGCTGAAGGGCTTTATGCTTTCTTGTCTACTCCATGGATAACACCTTGGTGAGAGGCCTGTTGGGACAGAAGAAAGCAGAGCTTTATCATACATCCTTTAGACATCGTGCAAAGCTCACCTTCTGCACACACCTTGTGCAGTGAACCATCTAGCACCCCATCATGCCTGTGTACCACTGGCTGAGCTGAAGGGCAGGAGGGTCTGCCCTTGGCCAACTGCCATCTCATCAGAAGCCATGTCCCCTAAACTCCTGATGAGTTTGGCCCCCAGAACTGGCAGTTAGCAGAAGTTGTATCTGGAATGAGTCTTGGAAGAACATTTGGCAGATGCTGTTGCATTTTAGGTAAATAGACTGTAGATTAACCTTTTTGAGTGTGCAGAGGTATTGTATGGCTGCTGCCTTACAAATGTAGTCTCTTTCCCAGCTGTGTAGTGCTGGCACACGGATTGGCTTGGGGTGCCCAATCTGCAGAATTGCTCGATGGTTATTTCTCAATTACCATACAGCACAGATGCCAGGGTGCCCTGATTGGCAGACAGGCATTGTCACACTTGCATTATCTCTGCAGAATTATTTCTTGATAACCGTGTTGTGAATATGCAAATCCACCCTAATTGGCTACGCTAATCATACTGCTCTGACTGGTTTCTGTTCTCAAACTGTTCAAGCTACTTGACAGGAGCAAAGAAAATGCTTTGGTTTCTTGTTTCCTTTGGCTGAAAAACTTGAAAACTTAAATGAAAAAGGAGAGCTATCTCAAAAGCAAAGAAAATGAGGTTGTGAAAAGGATTAACTTTTTTTTTCAGATAAAAACACACTGACTTTTTTCTTGCTAGTCTTTACCATTCTCCATCTCAACAAACCTCTTGTCCCTAGAATAGCTGTGATACCTTTGTCTTGCCAGTATTTGTTTAGAGAAAGTGAATCCTGAGCTTGTTCAATTCTCTTTGAAACACAAGGTAAACAAAATGAGATTGCTGTTCTGCAGAAGGCAGCTACTCTGATCTGCACAGGCAGAGGGGAAAGTGCTGTGGGAATAAAAGGGAGAAACAACACAGACAAAAGTGAAGTGTCCAAATGATTTTAAATGTTTTAAGAAATCAATTTGCGTGAGACAGCTCATGTTGGCTTTTAAAAATATTTTTCATTAACATTTAAATAATTCAAGACTGCATTCAGATAACAAGGTTCCTTTCTGGTTTTTTGAAATCTAAAAAGCCTCTTTACTGTTGAGATGCCTTTGTATTCTTCTGTATTTTTCCTCTTTTGAAGATTATGATGATAGTTAATAATATAAATAACTACAAGTAATTTGTGAAATTTATTTCTTCTTAATTTTCCTAAGAGTTTGGTTTTGGGCATCAGAGCCCAACAACCACCGTGCTGTTAACTGCTTGGCTGCTTTTCTGCTAGCAATGTGAGAGACTGGGTTACGCAATCTGGGCAATGGATGTGCTGTGTAATCCACATATCCATAATGAATTCTAATATAATTAGATTACTGCTAGAAAGGCAACATATGGAAAGCTGCCATCTTCTACTCAACAATATGCAGTGTTACCTGCTGTAATGCCATCTTCCTGGAATATCATATTATGAGTGTTTGCTTATCTGGCCGATATAGAAGAGGGTTTCAAATGTGTTTCCAGGATACACAGAATAAAGCGATCTCTGCTTCAAATCATTACCTCTAAATAAATAGATAAAAGCACTTCACTACTTCCCAGTTTGTTTTACAAATTGGCAAGCAACATGAAAAGAAGCTGGAGACAGTGAGACTAAATGGTTTATCCAAGATAGAGACAATCTGTACAACATCTGAGCCTCCTCACTGATATTCTGGATTTCAGCTAACTTTCTCACATGACCTGCAATATAGAGACTACAGAGCACGAAATGTGTTTACACAGCTCCTTACTAGTTGCTCTGGTGGTTTTAACTGATGTTAATTCATAATAATTAAAACACATTTACATCATCAAAACACATAATTATTGTACTTAGTCATATCTGGAATTGTTGAATACACCACCTGCTTTCTGATCATCTTACTAAATAAAAGACATTAAAACTGTTCAAAGCCCTCACTCAATTGCAGTAAACCAAATGCACTAGGAGGTCTGGGGGTTGCTCTGATTAGGTGGAAGTGCACTTTGTCTGGAAGAAAAAGTGAAAGGGTTAATGTTCCACTCCTGGAGCAATGAAAGAGACGCACTTCTCTCTGTCCCTTCACATTTCAGTAGTTGTTAAGAGGCAAAAAAAAAAAAGAAAAAAGCCCTCAAATGTAGAGAAGCTGATCAGACAGTCTGGAAAAACCAAGTGAAGCAGGTCCTGAATTTTTTTGCATCCTTTGAGAATGAGGCACCAAAGGAAATGAGCTTATTTATGTTCCAGACCTGACAAACGACCCATAACTTAAAACCAAAATGAGCACATACACTAAGCCCAGGTCTCAATAATCATAAGTCAATGGCATTGAACACTCTTCCTGAAATACTTGTTCAGAGTTCCTTTTGTCTGAAGCACAGTGGCACCAAAGTGTAATACCTGGTTCAAGAAATCACCACTGTGAACCCTGGGGCATAATCCCAGGCACAATGAATCAAACCTCATTTTTCTCTGCGTACTTTCTAAACTGACTTATCCAAATAGATGTTAATGGCTTCAAAATACAATTCAAAGCTCCTGTTTAGGAGCATACTTAGTTTGCTGCATTTTAAACTGTCAGGTAAAACTCTTCCATGCAGTGTACTTTTCCAACCCAGCTTTTAATAGAGGTTCATACTACTGGATGTTATGCCACTGCTCTAGAAAAAACTTTAGATTTCATTTTCTGAATGTAGCCAGTTGCTTAAAGTTACAAGATAGAAATAACTGTAACAATGCCTCTTGCAACCTGAATTTTCCATAATTTTTGTTATGAATTTGTGAAGTCAATTATCTATGGAAATGACTGTCACATGCAGGCAACAAAGCACTGCAGTTGAGAGTACATGCTCTCATTTTGCTAACAAACCAATCGGGGGTCTTCTAAAAAATGTTGATGGTTCACTCTTGGTCTTCTGAAAAATCTCTTTAAAGGAAAATCAAGCTTTACTATTGCAATGAGAAGCAAAAATATATTTCCTTGTTTCTTGCTTTTTTCTTGTGCTTGGCATCTCATCACCATCAGGACTTGCACTCATGTGCCCAGCTGAGCTGGTACAGAATCATTTTGCCTCTCTTCAGAACTCAGCTTCAGAGCTCAGGGTTTAGCCTGAAGCAAGCTAATGACAGCTTTTTGACCTGGTTCTAAGGAGTCCTAGCAGTATGTCACCACAGCAAGGGCATATCTGTCACCCTGGTTTTTTGAATTTACAATACTTACATGATGCCAAGACTCAAAATACCCAACTTCTCACTTTAAGGAACTTGTATTTCAACATTATGTAGTTCTTATCCTTTTCAGTAACTTCACAAATTCAGTTTTAAATAGCTTGTAAAAAGAAAGGCAGAATTCTTCACCTGTTGTTACAATGTTCCAGAGAAGAGCAGGACAATTAACATTACGTAGTAATTTGTGGGTATACAGGATGCCACATTTGGGTTTCTAAGTAAAACATGTAAAATCTGTCTGAACTGAAACTTGTCCAGAAGGCAGAGCTTCAGTTCTTGTTCTCAGGAAAACACTAGATGAACTTCAGGAGTTTTGGCTCCTGGATATGCCATCAACACAGATCTATGAAGCGCAGAACCTTTAGTCACTATCCAGCTGAACCACCAGACTCCGATTACTGACTCAAGGTTTTCTCATTCCTGCTGTCTTTATGCTGGTGCATATCATCAGGAATTTTTGTGGCAGGTGTTCTGGGCTGCTGCATGCTAGGCTGCTCCTCCACCCCAGCACAAAATAGCCAGGGAAAATTGAGAAAACTTTGGAGGACAATCTGTGCTGGAGAGCCTTGAATCACAGCCTGAAGAGATGGTGTGGAGATCTGGAGCAGCCCTGGTAGGAAACACTGTCTGCGGAGTGACAAGTGACAAGCAGTTAAGGTTCATCAAAGCTCACTGCTTCCTGTCTAGGCACTGTGAGCACAGTGAAACTGCTCCCCACTAGTCCTCAGCAGCTCTACATATTTCCCTCCCTCCGATTATACTGGGTCATGAATTAAGTCTGTGGCAGTGGCATACTTGCCCACCAGCTCTGTATTAACTTATGATAGGACTGCATTTTCTCTTCATTTTAGATGTCATTTGCAGAGGCAAATACTAAGTGTAATGGGAGTACTTGGCAATTTAGTACTATATTGGTAAATGTAAGTCAAGCAAAGAAAATCTGAAACAAACAAACGTGAAAGTGAGCTGATCTAGATTTAGAGCACACACTTTACCTTGGAGTTAATGTTTGTGTTGCTTGTAATGCTTTTTGATGAAGTGCCCATATAGGGGAGAGAGGGGGAAGGGTCAGGGAGGGGAGAAGTCCTCATTTGCTTTGGGCATGCAGTTTGGCTTACTTTATCTGTGCAACTTCCTTTATTTCTGAAATTCTTTGACTAAATGTAGGAAATTCTGGTTACTGTCTTACACATCCAAATCCTGAAACTGAACATGGAAATAAATAAGAAACGGGATCCCAAATTGTTTTTTCAATAGTGTTTTCACCTGTGTTCATGTGGTACCATATTCTGCCCAAGTGGTCATTAAAGTACAAACAGGACTACCTATCAGTACATATATATGATCAATAAATTGTTATGACTACCCGTACTGGGTAAGTAGAGCTCTTCTGTTTTGGAAAAATACAGACACTCCTTTGTCTGGAACAAACCAACAGATATTATTTTATTTCTGAAGCATGAATTATATAAAGTACATGTGAAAATATTTTAGTTATCACTTTTTTCTCTTTGCTCTCTGAATTTCTAACTCTCTCCCCCTCATTCCCTGCCTTCTTGACAATAGTTTCTCTTTGTTCCATGGCATACTATTCCTACTAAGAAAACATGTGCTTTAAACAACTGTAAATGCTAACCTGCTGCAACAATGCTCATTCTGACATCGGCACTGTCACCCCAGGATTGGCTCATGTCTGTGAAGATCTTCTTTAGTGGAACCAAGACCTGATTGGTGCCATTCTTAGGAAGACATGTAAAATATGCCTGCAGTCCTAGGAATACATACTTCTCTCTTGACAAAAAGGGCTCCTACCACAAATAACAGTTGTAATATCTACGGTGTAGAGACAGCATGTAAGGGGAAGTGAGACAAGTACAACTTTTGTATATGTATCAGCTGATATATCCCTCATGTTTTGTGAATATTACTTTGATTGCCCAGTTTTTTGGGTGACTTTTCTTTGTTATTGTAGCTTTCAGTCTTAACTTTTTTTTGACTTAAAATCTATCAGGAAGAATCATTGCACAAAGAGCTAGCAATAAAGGCTTCTCAAGAGTCAATAGCTTTACAGGACATCCATTCAAATAGATACAAGACTTGGCTTTAGGCCAAAGAAACTAAGTCTTCAAGGATTGTCTTTGCTGGTTTGCTCCTAAATAAACATTTGGTAAGGAATAGATGTTATTTGGAGAAGCTGTCCTAGAAAGATCTCTCCAAATATTACCTCCAGATGCTACCTGGAAAGAAGGAACTGGAATTTGTAAAAGTACAAAGTTTTAACTCAGACTGGTGTACTGCCTACAGGAAGAAAAGGCTGGCTAGGAAGAAAGGAACTGCAAAACATCAATCAAAATCCTAAAAGGATGCTAAGTCAGGAAGGTCTCCTAGGAAATGTTTTGTGTGTAGGAGGTTGCAAGTTTTCATCATTCTTGAGTTTTGTCTACATGTAAATTAGGTTTAAAAATGCATTTGCAAAACCCGTGTGAGACTTGTATAGAATTCTTCAAATGAATGATTGACTCAGGGACTCTGCCACTACAGTGCAACTCTGGAAGCTGCTCAGGACTTACAAGAATCTGCACACCAATTTTCAGCCAATTCCAAAGGAAGTGTTTGGTAGAGTAACCATACCCAAGACTATGCTTAGAAAGGCAGAGCCAAAGGCTGCTTTTTTTATGTAGAAAATCTGAAGTGGGTAGGGTAGTGCAGTTTTATGAACATTATCATAGAATCATAGAATAGTTCGGGTTGGAAAGGACCTTAAGATCATCTAGTTCCAACCCCCTACCATAAGCAGGAACACTTCACACTAAACCATGCCACCCAAGGCTTCGTCCAACCTGGCCTTGAATACTGCCAGGGATGGAGCACTCTCTTCTCTTAGATGAGGCTTGAANTACCATAAGCAGGAACACTTCACACTAAACCATGCCACCCAAGGCTTCGTCCAACCTGGCCTTGAATACTGCCAGGGATGGAGCACTCTCTTCTCTTAGATGAGGCTTGAAGCTTGGTCAGTGCCAAAGAATAATTGTTATCTTTCATTTAGACCAAGCTCAACAGACTTGCAGTAAGAGACTCTTAGATGCTGAGATCTCTCTCCTAGTTTGGTCCTGAATGGTGGTCTTCTACTACCAACACTGGGGTCAAGTATGACTTCAGGAGTTGTAGGAAGCCCTAGACTGGAGGTTGCTGCTCTAGAAGTTACTTAGTGCTGCAGTGAAAACAATGTCAGCATTAAAAATAAGTACTTTATGTCTTTAACACCACTATGTAATGAATCCAGTGAGAAGGAGCTGAGGAAGCAATAAATGTGGTCAAAACAGCCATTTCCTTTTGTTAACTAAAAATACAAGCTCTTTTATTTGCTCACTTTGCTGTTATTGACTGAGTTAATATGCCTCCCACACTGAAATATTTTGAAATATGGTATCAAACCTGTATGGTTTCTGTGATTGTGCTATGTAAAGCACCATTGTTTCATTTCCACTTTGACTGCAACATTGCTCATAAAGACTGCTGTTTCCAAGGCATTGTGTCTCTTACTTCTAAGCTGTGAGAAACGACAGGTCCAGCTTCTCAAACTGAGGTGAGGAACATCCTTCCTAGGGCACCCAGGATGTGTCCCTGAGAAATGGTCCTCCCCACAGTGCCTGCCAGAAATCATAAGAAGTGACTCCCAAGAGCAGAGAGATTTCTCTCTCCCTGAGCAGGTGTCCATAAAGCAGTCCCCCCTTTCTCCTGGGATATGTTATGGGGTGGACAGAGGGTCAGCTCTGTTTTTAAATGCTGAGATAAGTGGGTTAAAAAAAGCCCTGCCTCTGCAGTGCCATACTTACATGGCTGTATTATTTTTCATGGTGAATCTGGCTCAGAAAGTGCAAACTTGTGGGTTTCTCTTAAAAGTCCTCCTATCTAATACAGCCATGAGCTCACCATGAGGGACAACTCCATTCAATACCAGTTGGCACAGCTGAAGACACTACAGTCTTTGTAAGGCCTCTGTCTGAGAAAAGTTGCACCTCCTCCACAGCAAAGAGGTGCAACTGCATAAGATGGCAATGTTTATCTTGGTAGAGCGGTTATAAAAAAACAGGTGGATAATTTTCAAATATCCTAACCTACTAAATTATTTCACGTATTCTAGCTTTTGGGAAACAAGTTATTATGGATTTCTACAAATACGGGAGCTCTAACAAGTCATTGCTCTTTATTTTTTCTTTTTTTTTTTTTCAGTCATAAGCTTTTTGAGACCATTTATGTCTCTGCTGTGTTACAAATTGTTTAATAATTGTTTTCAACAGGTTAAACTTCTAGTGAGTATAAGAAAATAATCCCAAGATAGTGAGTTGAACAGTTCAATGATTCTCTAGCATATGATAATTCTAGAAAGCCTTATGGAACACAAAAGACAGGAATCCCACAGACCAAGGTTAGATATAACACAGATGAAAAATTAAAATTACCCCGCAATCCTAGAGCACCCATAGGAAAACAAAACTCTTGCACGGAATTTTAAATCTGCAACATTAAAAAAACCACAAACCTGCACTAGAATGCCATGATTTATGTTACTAGTCTACAGAAACACTAATTCCTTTTTATCTCCTATGAGATCCTTCCCATAAGGGTTTCTCTAAATTATACCTCCTGTCCTTCAATGTTGTGGATTAATAATGCCTCACTAATGAGGATTAAATAGCTCAAGAATTCTCTGATGTGTGCAAACAGCAACACTGTAAGGCAGGATTTGTGTTCAGAACCAAGAACTTTGTTAAATTTTCAAAAACCTGGAATTATGTTGCAGTACTTCTCCAGGCAAAGTTTAACTGTCTTCAATGAAAGCTCTGTTTTTTCATTCTTAGGTTCATTACATTTAAATCAGAAGTCAACAGGCTAGTCGCATCCCATGGCAATCAAGTCCGTCTGCAGTGAGTACATTAGCTTCTGTTTGGCTAAAATATCTATACCTTTCTTACCCTGAAGACCTCAAGAGATGAAGACACCAACATTTCTTTCTGTAGTTCCTTAAAAATTTCAGTACACTTTCTCATTTGTACTTGTTTGATTTTTGTCTCCAGAGACTAGTCCTTGTGATTCTAATTTAGGTTAAACAGCCCATGAAAAAGTACTTACAGTCTATTCCAGTTCACTTATGTGTGGTCTTTCTGATTATTTCTTCTTTAAACAAAGGATCTGCCTCTGGCCCTGTAGTCATATTTGTTTGGTTTCTACATGGAATCCAGCTTTTTACATCTTTTACATCAGCAGTGACCAGACGAGCTCCACGGTGTCATCAGCAGGCAACAATCCAACACTGCACACCATCTCTCTGGCTCTGAAAGACTGTTACAAGAGACGGAGCCCTACCAGATGAACTCAGCAGCTTTATAGAGATTGGTCCATGCACTAAGGAATGATCTCACTCTCTTCGTGTGTGTGTGTATATGTGTGTGTATATATATATATATACACACGTATATATGAGACAAGAGTGACGATATATTGAAAAATGTGGGATCTGAGCGTGACGTGAATGGTAAATTTCACAGGGTTTCACATCAAAATGCATTACTGCATTTAGTCTCACCTGGATGATATATCTAGGAGATAACTTCTCAGTCCTATTAGCTGTTCCGCAGCTTCTGCTTTTTCTTCTCCCTCCTTCTTTCTGCTACAGTATCACATTGTCAACTTGCATTGAATTTCACGTGATCTCCTAAACATCTTTAAAATTGTTGTTTTCCAGGAAATTCTCTCTTCTGCAGATGTGACCTTTATAGATTATTTGTTTGCATTGTTTGCTTGGGCTCAGATTATCAAATAACCTCTACAACAAACTGGTATACCTTACCCTCACCCTGAATACTGCCCCAAGCTTTAATTCCTGTATTTGCAGCTAGATCATTGATGAAAATGTCCAGTACTTTCAGATGCAGTTTGAAATACATTACATTTTTTTGTGATTCCTGGAGGGGATGCCTGGCTCAGACCCTTGATTAGGCCTAGCTACTCAGCCTGTCACTGCCGCATTTTCAGGTTGCCCAAACCAACCTCCCTAGAGCACTTTAAGTGTTCTGTAATAATTGCCAATGGTATCTCATTTTTGAGATCTATTCATTAGCTCATTTTAAATGCATGTTTCACTAGAGCTGTGGAATGCAAAAATTTTCATCAGGAAAATACTATCAAAATCTACATAACCACCATTATCAATGCATTTATAATCTCATTCAAAATCAGGTTTGCTGCATAAGCTATATTTTCCAGAAAAACTGTGCTGATTAGCATTTATTATATTTCTGTCCTTTGAATCTCTATAATTTAAATCCCTTATTAACTTTTCCATTATTTTCCCCAGGACTGACATCAGGCTAAGTGTACAGTTTCTTACCCATGTCAAGGTTTTTAAGCCTCTGGAATATGTTATTACGTTAGCTATTTTACCTCACATTTCATGATTTTAAGCCAGAGATGCCCTTTTAAAAATCTTCTTTTCAGTTTTACAGAGTGCAAGACATCCAAGACTGCCGATTTTAACTTGATTTAGTCTTCCTTCCATGATACCGATCAAAAGACTTCATTGAACATGTCTGAATCATTACAAACAATTTTGCTGTCTTCACCTGGAGGCAGCCTAACACTTCACTAGGGTGTGAAGAATTTGGCTGTGATTTCATTGGAAAATTCTATTGCATCACATAGCTGTATTTAATTTCTAAGCTCTTCTTTTCTCTATCTGCATAATAAAGGACTGGATAGCACAGTCCTACTGCAATCAACTGCAATAATTCAACAGGTTTGAGTCCAACCCAACTGAATTATGAATGAAAAAAACCTCTTGAAATCAACTTTTCTGCTCCCCCACATCTCCTTACTATTCCTGAAGTAGCAGAAGAAAGCTGGTATCTGGAAGAAATGAATCACTTCTATTTGCAATTTTAGCAAACTGATGCGTTAGCCCTGATGTAGGAGTTTTGGTTCTTTGGAAGGTGTATCTGTCGGGGTTTACTGGGCTTGGGAGGGAATGCTAACAGAGAAATGCGGACCATAGATGCCAAATTTCTACATTATGTTACTAAGCTACTCCAAGCTTGACATATGTAAATAAACATATACTGAGGTATAAGTATGTAACCTGCTACCCAAGAACTACAGTGACTGTGGGGAGGTATTTTTGTCTGTGTTCTGTTACTCTGTTTTAGGCTGCTCATAAGGACAATTGCTTGCATTTACTGTGATAAAGGATTTAGCCTTTTGGGTTCTGCTGAAACAAAGTTGCAGTCTTTATGCTGTAATTTCAGAGCACTTCAGCAGAAGGGCAGATGTAGCAAAACAC
>NDXB01009780.1:0-16807 GCA_002631895.1 Agapornis roseicollis
TCCCTCCAGCGTATCCACTGAACCACACAGCTTGGTGTCATCAGCAAACTTGCTGAGGGCGCATCCAATCCCACTGTCCATGTCAGCAACAAAGATGTTGAACAAGACCAGTCCCAACACAGTGGCTTAGCAACTTCACTTGCCAGCTCCTTCAGGACCCGTGGCATAGATTTCATCAGGTCCCATGGACTTGTGCATGTTCAGATTCTTAAGATGGTCTCGAACCAGATCCTCTCCTACAGTGGGCTCAAGATCTTCATTCTCACAGTCCCTGCGTCTGTCTTCCAAGACTTTGGTGCTGCGATCAGAGCCTTTGCCATTGAAGACCGAGGCAAAAAAGCCATTCAGAATCTCAGGCTTCTCCGAATCCTGCATAGCCAGTTCACTCAATAGCTTCCGGAGGGGGCCTATGTTGTCCCTAGTTTGTCTTTTATTCACTACTTACCTATAGAATCCCTTTCTGTTATCCTTAATATCCCAAGTCAAGTTTAATTCCAGCTGGGCCTTAGCTTTCCTAACCTGGTCGCTAGCTTCCCAGACAACATCCCTGTATTCTTCCCAGGTCACATGTCCTTGCTTCCACCTTTTATAAGCCTCTTTTTTCCTTCTAATTTTCCTCAGCAGGTTCCTATCCATCCAAGGAAGTCTCCTGGCCCTCCTGCTGCACTTCCTTCTAGTTGGGATGCAACACTCCTGAGCTTGTAGTAGGTGATCCTTGAATATCAACCGACAGCCTTGTATCCCCCTGCCCTCTATGGCTATATCCCTTGGAATGTTACTAAGCAGGTTCCTGACTGTCCTGAGGATCAGGAATTTGATCATTTCATGATTGCTGCATCCAAGGCTGCCCTGGAGCATCACATTTCCAATAAGCCGTTCTCTGTTGGTGAGCACAAGGTCCTCTCCTTGTTGGCTTGGTACCTCTCCTTGTTGGCTCCTCTATTACTTGCAGAAGGAAGTTGTCTTCCACACAATCGAGGAACCGTCTGGATCACTTGTGCCTGGCCGTACCATCCCTCCAGCAGATATCTGGGTGGTTAAAGTCCCCCATGAGAACAAGGGCCTGTGAGTGTGAGGCTTTTCCTATCTCTCTGTAGAGTGCTTCATCCACAGAGTCCTCTTGATCAGGCGGTCTGTAACAGATCCCCACAATAATGTCCCCCATCGCTGTTTTCCCTTTAACCCTGACCCACAAACTCTATTAACTGCTCACCTGTCCCCAGACAGAGTTCCATACTCTCCAGCCTATCCCTAACACAAATAGCAACTCCCCCTCCCCACCTGACACGCCTGTCTTTCCTATAAAGCCTGTAACCTTCCATTCCAACACTCCAGTCATAGGAGCCATCCCACCATGTTTCTGTGATGCCTGTTATATCAAACCCCCATAGATGGGCATACATGTCTAATTGCTCTTGTTCGTTCCCCATGCTACGGGCGTTTGTACAGAGGCATCTGAGCCAAGCTCCAAATGAAGCCGGCTCATTGGCTGGAGCGACTGGAATATCTCTACATTGCTCCATTTTTTTTTTTTTCTGTCAAAAATTTCATTGTACTTGAACAATGTAGGGCCAAGATTCATCACACTTCAAACCTCCCAATATGCTTCCTTTACAGTTAACTTAGAATTAGTACTGCTTTCAGCAGGAACATATTTTCTGTCCTTCTTGCTTCAGTGATGTAGCCCCCCTCAATCAAAAAAAAAAAGTCAAGCAATTTTACTATCTATGCAATTAAGAACTTCTGAAAAAAGGAAAGGCCAGACTGTTTAAAATGAAATAAAATATCGCTGAGCTTTAGAAATACTCTACTTTTTGATCTTAGAGTGCCAAGTCAAAATGTCATGTTCATAAATCAATGAATTTTGTATGCCTTCATATTTGGACTGTTATGTATCACAATGGAGTAAAAAAAAAAAAATAGTAATCACCACCATCTTACAAGTACTCTAATAATAACATGAAATGGAGTTGAGATTTATGAGAATATCTTACAGACAGTTTCACTAGATATCACAAACACTGCAGACTACTTATCTTATTCTGTATTTATTCTGTCATCCACCAGCAGTGGAAAATAAACTATGGATGATATGAAGAGATTTGAAGAAAAATAAGTCAATATTCCATGCATTATGAAAGTTTTTAATGAGGTCACTATTTACTTATGCTTCATGTTGCACTCCTGATTTTTCAGCAGAAGTTCACATAAAAATTGACTTAAAAGATGGAAATATAACTTTGATATTTAAATTACAATAACAATTGGCTGTGTTTTACAGCTTTAGAAAATTCTTTTCAATGTAATTGTCACTTGAAACTACAGAATAAAAAAAGGGAATGTAGATCAAAATAAAGGTAGCTAAACAAAATAAAAAAGAAAGGCAATTTACTATCTCAGAAAAGAATAACAATGATCAATCCTTATTGTTTTTAAGAAATATACAGAAAATTCTAAATTTAGCATAATAAGGAGCCAAAACTGTACTGAAATACTTGCAGACATTGCTGGATTTTGCTCGTGAGAATCATGGTTATTTCTTCAGTCCCATGTATTTCTCTCACAGTTAGTAATACTAAAAAAAATGGTTTTTCTGCCAATGAACCTTCCACTCTGGCTTCCAAAAACATAAAAGCAAACCCTTGACCTCTTGGAGTTGGTGAGTGTATCCATGCAGGATGCAAGCAAAGCCTTCAGATTTTATTTTAGTGGCTTATGTGAGGAGTGAGAGAGAGTCTTGCCTCACCTGTGTATGTGCAGGTAATCTTAGACTTTCTCCATGGTTACAGAGAGTCTGCCATCCCTGGAGAGACTCATTTGCCCTACTTGAGGATGTGACAGCCTCCAGAAGGCAGCTTTTCTCTCCTGGAGACTGGAGGGATCAAAAATTAAAATTCTCCTCTACTCTGCTCTCATGAGACCTCACTTGGAGTATTGTGTGCAGTTCTGGTGTCCTCAACATAAAAAGGACATGGAGCTGTTGGAACAAGTCCAGAGGAGGGCCACGAAGTTGATCAGGGGACTGAACATCTCCCATACGAAGACAGGCTGGGATAGTTGGGCTGTTGAGCCTGTAGAAAAGAAAGCTGCATGGAGACCTCCTAGCAGCCTTCCAGTATCTGAAGGGGGCCTAGAGGAATGGTGGACAGGGGATATTCATTAGGGACTGTAGTGTCAGGACAAGGGGTAACGGGTTCAAACTTAAAGAGGAGAGGTTTAGATTGGATCTAAGGAAGAAATTCTTTCCTATTAGGGTGGTGAGGCACTGGAACGGGTTGCTCAGGGAAGTTGCGAATGCTCCATCCCTGGCAGTGTTCAAGGCCAGGTTGGATGAAGCCTTGGGTGGCATGGTTTAGTGTGAGGTGTGCCTGCTTATGGCAGGGTGGTTGGAACTAGATGATCTTAAGGTCCTTTCCAATCCTAACTATTCTATGATTCTATGAAAGGTAAAAGAGATTTTATTTTTCTCAACATTTATGCCTGCTGTTATTTGAATCTCTGTGCTAATATGAAGACCCTAATTGAATATTATGCTTGTACTTAACAGCATTTGAATACTAAAGCTGCTGTAGAACAGTTCTAATTATCTAAAGTTTAACCTATTTGACCATCTGAACTATACTGCAGCTGTATCAGGAAAATTAAGAGCCTGAGTTTCTTATTCCACCAAGTGGTAAGAAATTTCCTGCACTGAATTTAGGCTTCCTGAATGCTAATTTGATATATGGTCAAAGCTGCTCTGTAAATGTAAGAAGAATGCTGGAGAGTCAAAATCCTATGTCTTTATTATTTAATAATTAAAGGTTATAAAAATTCCAGGTCCCAGCAAAACTGGGAACAGATGCAGGTGGCAAGGAATTTAACTGTTCAGAGCTAAAAGCTCCACAATTTATGATGGCTGACTCTGAGAAAGCGAGAAGGTGTATGAATTGCTTCAGGGACTCCTGAAAATAGAGCAGGACATTTAAGAATGTAATTTTACATACATACACAATTTCAGTAGACTTCTCCACATGATTCATTCAATCTGTTTATTCTAGAATGTACACTGTAAGTGCATGCATCTATGTGTTTATGCTGTTAATCTTCTATCTTCTATATTTGCTTCTTACAAATTTGTATGCAGTGGAGTATAAATTCAGCTTGTAGCATGTTTAAAGTGAAAGAAAGGAATCTAAAAGAAAAGACTCTGAAAGAAATTATAAAATGTCCTTTTGCTTGCAAAACTCAGATGTTTGACTAATATCTACTGATGTTTTACTACTTTCACACTATTTTCTAATGGAAGCAATAGTGTAGACAGCGTCATGAGAACTCTGAGAACCATTGTTATTTTTCTCTACTAAGGAGAGAAGTTACAAGGAGTTTCAAGAAATGGCTGTGACTTAGAGTCCACATAAAGCTTTTAGGGTTTCTTTTGTTTTTATCCAGACACTGGTTATTTCAGGGAAAGCTGTGTTTAGGTGAGATAGTGGATTAAACCCATGCACTACAGGTAACTTCTAGAAGGTTTGTTTTGGGTTTTGGTTTTGGGTTTCAGTTTTGGGTTTCTTTTTCAGGAGGGAATCAAACTTGCTTTGGCATCTGGACATATAACAAATGTTTCTTTGCTTTATGCCACAAAAGCTGAAAACAAATACCTAGCCTTGATTTTAAAAATTAATAACATAAATTAATGAGCAGAACACATGTCTGTATTTGTGGATGGTATGGTGTATTATTTGTCACTAGACTGAATAGTGTGTTATTATTTTTCAGAAGTTCATATAAGAGTGATCCAGATCATGCTCCTGGATTTCAGTTACAAATTTGTTTACCTGCTGAAAAAGTAGATGGAATATGACATAGCAAACTATTACAAATTTCAAAAATCAAGTGAATGAAGTGAAACATCAACAATAATATATTTACATCAACACATGCAGTTTAAAGAAACCTAAATATATTACATTACTTTTAATTTCTGACCAGTCACAACCTTGGTAAATCTGTTTGTAATTCTGTAAACTCTGTATGTGTGTATGCAAGGGAAAATTCAGCCTTTTGGCAAGGTTTTTGTTGCCTAGGTATTTTTCATTAATAAACACCTAATATATGTAGATTTATTTTTATATACATGTGAAGTGTTTGATTTTGAATGATAGGAAGAAATCCAATGAAAGAAAATAATATCAGCTACAGTTGTGAATATGTTTTCATGTTTATTGATGGTCTCAATAAAATTTATTTCTCGGTTGCAAGTAGCTCTTCATGAAAAAAAAAAAAAAAAGAAAAAAGATTTGGTCTTCCAAATTATATCTTAAAAAGTAAGCATGTTGAAAGTGTGGTGCCAGGTTCAATCAGCTTTTGATGTGGAAAATAAGACATGTTTTCTTAACAATATAATTCATTTTGATATTTGTAGAGCTACAATTACATTATAAATACAAATCTGAGATTTGCTTTTAATTTGATTTTTCCAAAATACAAACAAAGATTTTCAAATTATATTCATAACTTGTACAGGTATAAAATCTCATTCCTACATTTGAAAACAAGCTGGAGAGATGATTCATTATTCAGGTCTTCAGTTCAGATAAAACTCTTGACAAGTTTGAAGGCTTTTTGTAAAGATCATATGAAGGTGCCTATGCAATTTTGTTGTCATCAAACTGAGCTAGGAATCTTACCATGATAAAGTATGTATTTTAGTTCTTGTAATAATTCTAGAAGTCAGGTTGAAAAAATCCCACAAAAAGTGGGGGGGTTGTTATTTAATAACAGATTGTTTTTTCCAATGACAAAACTAACCCTCTGAATGAACAATTTGCTGGAATCTCCAGTAGTTTGTTGTTTGGTTGCTTTGTTTTGTTTGTTGGTTTGGTTTTTTTTTTAATGTTGGGTTTTTTTGTTTGGTTGGTTTTCTTTGGTTTGATTTTATTTGTTTGTTTGTGTTTTTTTCCCTGGTTCAGGGTCAACATGTTTCATGACTTCTTTGCTCCTAAATTTTCTGTATGTGTCTTGCTCGCTACCTCCCTTCCAAGTCCTTTAGTACTTTGACAGCCTGTACTCAGCTGGAATTCCAGAGGCCAGACACCACAGAACATGATTGTGGAATCAATCTGGATTTAAGTCAGCATAAATGGCCATGACATGGCCAAATGTCATCCACATTCGCTTATCTTGTAAAATCATCCAATCTGGCTTTATATATTCTTTTCCTGTTAGGGAAAAGTATGCTTAGAAGAAAATAGTAGCTGGGGAAAAATGACCACATATTTCATTTTATGGTCTAGAATACTATAGTCTACAATCAGAAAGGACTAATATTATTTCTAATTCTCTACCAAGTTATAAAAAGACATACAAGACTGTGTAGCTGGAAGAGAGAAGAAAAAAATAATTGTGGTGGTTTTTTGTTTGGGCTTTTTTTTTTTTTGTAGAAAGGTGGCTATAAGGACTTTTATTTCAGGGGATTGTAAGGGAATATTACTGACATGAAGATTATACTACCTAAATATGGAGACTGATTTTTTACATCACTTGGTATGTGCTGGATGTAGCAGAGCAGGACTATGGAGGAGTTACGGCTCACAGATTACAGGACCAGTGTTAGTTACAGTGACCTTGGGGCTTGGCAGAGTTTAAAGCAGCATATGAAGTATATGAGCTAGAGCCATCTGCTAGAAAACGAATGGCCACACTTAGCCAATACATTTAGCTGTCCCCAGCACAGCTCCCTGTAAAAGCGCCTGTAGATCTCTTGTGCCCCAGAAACTGGCTTTTCTGTTTGCTTTTACAAGGTTGCAAGCTCTTGAGGCATGGGGAGTCACCATATGGAAAGAAGGTGCAGCCTTCTAGCTCTGTGCTGTGAGAGCAATGTAAGGCCTTTGACTTTGAGACCTCAGATGTGCTAAGCCAGTTCGTAGGGTCTGGCAATATGCGTGTGGGGTGGGAAATTATTATCAGTAACAGACTTTTAATTTTAGAGAAAGGGAGAGAAAGCTAGCTGGATTAGAAATAGGCTTGGGTCAACAGCAGAAATTGCCAGCAACATATTTCATTCAATTTTATATTTCCTGTCATTCTCTCTAATTTTTTTCCAGTGCTTTCTCTGCAGATTTTCCATCCCACTGGATTGTGATTTAGTTATATATGTGTTTCTGATCTTACATTATATCACACTGACAGTTCATAAAGCGCAAAATACCAGTGAGGCATTTTGGTAGGACATTTTAGCTTTGTTCTGACTTTGAGTGGAATGAAATATGTTCTGTTAAAAAGCGAATTTATGGAGGTAATCACCTGGAGTGATCTCTCTCAACAGAACTCTTAATTTCACACCTTGTTCATACAAGAAATAAACCTTTACTAAAGGCATGTGTCTAACAACGCACTGGAACCTTTTCTGCCAAGGCACCTAAGCTGTCGCTATGTACCAATATGTAGGATGCAGAATCAGGCTATAAAAACATAAAACCTTGTCAGTTTGGCTCACAGATGTCACTGATCAGGTTATGACATGGAACAAGCTCAACGACTACACATCTATCTTTTCCACAGCTATGTTTCCAGGTTGTAAATTACCCTGTGTACGCATTTCTGGAGAATGTCTCCTGATATGTGCATTTTATGCTGATTTCTTCTCCTTTTCTTTTTCCTTGCATATATTTATGTAAAAACAGGCTCTATCTGTATATCTATGTATGTCAAAGGAGGATAAAAAGGCACATATATTGTTTTCGTACTTATGTACCTGTTCTTAGGTACCCAGGCTCTGTCAGGGGGCTCCAGGGCCCCTTGTGAGAAGCAAGCAGGGCTGCCCCGTGCCAAACACAGCCATTCCAGACAGATCCAACAGACCCATTTCATGGTACAGCTGAGCCCAACAGACATGATGGCGATGCCTGGGGAAAGCCTGGAGGAGGAAAGGAAAAATGCTGGATGGAGAGAAGAATAGCACAGGGAACACTGAAGTTGGCAAAGTAGGAGAAAATGCCCCATTTTACTCTTCATATGGTTCCACTTTCCCATAGCACTTCAAAACATCTTTACTGTTGAATACCTAAGCAGTCCCAGTGACTGTGATTGGTTTGGCTAGGACACTAAAGCACATCATAACCTGTAGTTATGTTGTTAACATTACCGTATTTCAGGTAAAATTGCTTTCATCAAGTAGACCAGTGCTTTTATCTGTATCTTTAAATATTCTTATCCCAGTTCATCTAATATACAAAGAGGCTTAATTATGTTATTTGTGGATCATAATATTTAGCTTTATGCATACAGAATGTCTACCCACATGAAGCTGGCAACAGGTCTTATAATTTGGTATATAATACCAAATATTAGCGCATTACATATATGTACTGTTTGATACCTTATTTTCTCTGTAACCAGGTTGGATTTTCTTTTGTTGCATATTTTTCCTATATTTTTCCTTTGTTAAGTTTTCTTGTATGAGAGCTTGTGTGTACCCTAAATTAATGTGAACTTTGTGTTGCTTCTGATTATAATTGGCATTACAGAAATGCAACATATTCTTAAAGTTTTTAGCAGGAAACTAGTATTTTCTAAAAGATTCTTCTCTATATATATCACAATCCATACCACTAGAACAGTTTTAACCATCTCACATATATCTTTTGTGCTTTAGACATTTTGACTTATCAGGTAAATTGAACCCAAATAAACACATAGAAATACTTTTTTATATATATATTTTTAATTATTTTTTGTTGTTGTTGTTGTTGTTTCAGTTTGGTTTGGTTTGTTTAATCTTAGTCTCTTAATTACTATATGAGAACAAAGGGAACTAGACTGTTAAATCTTTGGATTAGCAAATGAATAAATTATTGTCCCATTGCAGTGCATACTAGACATTTCAAATGAAAACAAGAAACGTTAGTTATATAGTTAACTGGGCTAGTATTACATTTGTGACAGTCATATCGTGGACTGTAGTACATCATATTTTACCAACTACTAAGGTGTAAATATACACTAAGAACTTGGTTCCATGCATATATTGCAATACCGCCTCACACTTTTTGTGTATTCTGTAAGTACCATATAAATGAGTAAAGATCCCAGAAAACATTAGGTATGAAACACGGTAACTGTTCCTGTGTTTGAAAATTGGACAAGTATGACATTGCATTGCAATTCATGCAATAGACATTGAATTGAATGGGATTTTCTCACATATATTGTCACATATATTAATTCTTTATGATGCAATGGTAAAATTTAAGTGACTCTAAAATTTGATCAGTTTAAGAGGGACAAAATGACCTGTTCTTGAGAGTTGTAGGGGATTCAAATACTTTTATTCCTCCTTTCCTTTTTGCATGTGTCAATTGATGTTGGTGGCAGGACTTCCATGAATGTTGGCTGGGGCTGGTTTCATTAACAATTGTGCACTAGTCACATGGACCAGCAACACTGTGACATTCGGAGACAGAGCACCAGGCAAGCCCATTCCAGCTGGTCAATGGTTCCTAGAGACCACATCACTGATTTTTATTACCATGATGCTACAGGGGATTCCTTAGCTGTACCACTTGATGTCTTAGTAGGGTGGCTGGATTATCTGTCCTTCTCCAACAGAGCTCTTTCTGCAAGACTGAAAACTGAATAGCACTCAGGCACTGGACTCTCTGCTGGCTGGTGAAGCTCCTCCTTGTCCTGGGAGATCTGCAGTTCTGGGATGATCGGGCAGCTATTCTGTTCCTTTCTGTGTAGGAAGCAGGTTAATTCACTATTTCAAATTACTATATAATAAATTTTTATCTCCAGGCTTTGGATCACATTCTTGAACACTGTCAATAGCAACACATTTTGGCTGTATCGTTTTTGGGGCTAGCTTTGCCTCTTGTAAGATTAAAAAGAAAAAATAAAAGGGAAGAAATAAACCTCTTAATTAATCTTCTTTATATTGTCTTCTAATGCGGCCTTTATGTTGCTTTCTAATGTGGCCTATGCAATTGTTTTGTCCTTTGTATTTCGAGTTCCTTTGGGCAGGAATCACATCCTAGTTCTAGTGTTTTAGAAAGTGAATTTTAATTACTCAACAAAATATGAATAACAGTTGTGGTGGGTTGACACTGGCTGGCTGTTAGGTGGCCACCAAACTGCTCTCTTATTCCCTTTCCTCAGCTGGACAGGGGAAGAAAATACAATGGAAAGCTAATGGGTCAAGATAAGGACAGGACGTCCAGGTTTCAGCTGAGGTAGTTAATTTTCTTAATAGCTCATGCAGTGCTGTCTTCTGGATTTAGTATGAGAATAAAGTTGATAACACACTGGTGGTTTATTTGTTGCTAAAAGTTGTTGCTAAAGTGGTTTATTTGTTAATAAAAGACTTTTCAGTCTCTCATGTTTTACCAGTGCGGGGGGGCACAAGAAGCTGGGAGGTAGCAAAGCCAGGAAGATGACCTGATTCAAAGAGGTATTCCATAATATAAAGCATCATGCTCAGTATATAAACTAGGAGGAGCTAGCCAGCAGCCACCACTCCCCACTTGGAGATGGGCTGAGCATTGGTCAGTGGGTGGTGAAAATCATACTGTACATCACTTGTCTTCCTTGGGTTTTATTTCTTTATCCTTCTGCTGTTTCCCTTTTCATTACAATTACATTATATATATAATATATTCTATATATATCGTATATATAATTATTATTTTATTTTCATTATTAAAGTGTTATTTTCTCAACCTATAGGTTTTACCTTTCTTTCCCTGATTGTCCTCCCCTTCCCACTAAGAGAGGGGAAGTAAGCAGAGATGTTTGCCATACACCAATCTGACTTGTCCTGGGATTGTGTTGTCAAAGCAGAGATGGTGCTGTGAATAAATTCTGTTCTCAGATTGTAAATAAGTGCTGCTTTTTGATGGAAGACCCAATAAACTCATCCAAACATTTTTCTATCTGGTTGGAATTTGAGGAAGTATACTGACAATATTGACAGACTTCAAAAAAATCAGGTGAAGACAAGAAACAGGTATTTTAAGCCCAAGTTAAAAAATAAGTATTTCTTAAAAAAAAACCATACCAGTATGTTTTTCAGACTATTGGAAATGTAATAATCAGACACTGTCTTTGGGAAAATATTTTGATATTTTAAATGACAGCAAATTATTCTAAATTTCCCTGCCAAACCCCTANAAAAATAAGTATTTCTTTAAAAAAAACCATACCAGTATGTTTTTCAGACTATTGGAAATGTAATAATCAGACACTGTCTTTGGGAAAATATTTTGATATTTTAAATGACAGCAAATTATTCTAAATTTCCCTGCCAAACCCCTACAAAATCAAATGCTAAAAACCAGTTCAAAATAAGTATTAAAAAATACTTACCCTGAATAAATGTAATTAGAAATTTTAAGCCAAAGAGGCATTTCTAAAATACCAGAAAAATAGAATTTCTAGAATATCAAAGCTGATGTCATCTTAGCAAAGTCAACAGACATATACCAGTGGCACAATTTTCTTACATTTATAAATCATGATATTAGGTCTAAATGATTTCATTAGGTAAGTGGAAATCTTAAATAAGAGTCTTAAGAAGGAGGGATTGGCATTATTCTTTTGAAAATATAGACTAGCAGCTAAACAGAAAATGAGATTTTGAACAGTCATATCTCCTTTGTGTCATTATCTCATAACATATATCTGTTGTTAGGAGCTACTAACTCAGCTGTTTCGAGGGAGACTTCTGTGTGGGTTGATTATCTGGATTTATGTTCTAGGGTACATTTGTCTCAGAAGAAAAAAGCTTTCAAGAGCAAGCAAAAAAGAATAAGGACTATCAAATGCTTCAGATGTTTTGTATTTTAATCATTCTTTTTGTTAAAAAACAAATGACAGGTTTTTCGTTTTCCATACTTCTTTTTTTTTTTTTGGAGGGGGGTGCATGTGTGTGTGAGTGTACATAGGTTTCCATTTTTTCTTACTATACCTTCTGCCACTATTTTTTTTTTCTACTCTAAGCACAGACAGTTTCTTTTCTTCACAGAAATGTCACTACTGCATTTGCAATTTTCTTCCAGTGTCAGCTTTTACAAGTACTGCAATCTTCAGCTCTTTACAATGGTGTGAACCCTACTAGCAATATACAAGCTGACAACTTCAATTCTCCCCCTTCTCTACTAATACCACTATTATTTTATAGTAAATATATATATATGAAACGTATACAGCTTTACTAGCATTTTATCATACTGTATAGTCTCTTCGGTCTGGTAGAAAAGCAGCATCTCCTACTTTAGGAACTGAAAGATAAAAACACATATTGTTTCCACAAAACCAATACAGTACAAGAATAAGAGTAATTGAAAAAAAAAACCCGAACCACAACCACAAAACAATAAACCAGTCCCCCAAACCACTAAAAACATAAACCAGACAGGGAAGAGCATGGGTACTAAAAGGAGATATTTTTATTTTTAAATAGCAAAAATAAAGCCTTTCCAGAAAATTGCATGAAATGGATTGCACATAAGATAGGTGAACATTTAGCTTCTGAAATGTTCTCACTCTATTGGGGAAATTAAATATAGGTTCCTCAAATGTCTATTCTTCTTATAAGTGAGATGATTGATTAGAATATATTTCTTACATCTTTCAGAAGGACAACATGTTACATGTTTCTTTCCTGGCTGTAGTACACTAGGTGAGATGTATTTTGGAGGAAGGCTGCAGACCAGAGAAGAAATGGAGACTAAACATAACATGGAAACATGGAGTAAACATGGAACAGTAGTACACTAATTTGTGAGTATTTTAGATTTTAACAGATTTTTTTTTTTTTTAGAATGTATGAGAAAAAATATTTTTCATACGAAATGTTGTTAAGAGAAAAATATAAACTTACTTTTCTTTCAACTTGATTCCATAAAATATTTCTGGTGATGATTGCATATGTGACTGTTGTCCCATATTTCTCAGCAGACTTCACAGTACCAGTCAATTATTTGGGAACCACTTTATTTCTCTATTCACTTAGGACTTCTTTCTTCAGTGAACAGTGGGTTCCCTTGTTGAGTAGTCTGTCCCAAAGACTGAAGTTTAATTTACCTTGGTTTGTTTGTCTGTGAAGAAGAGCAGTGTGAGAGATTGCTGTAGAAACTTCTTAGCTAAGGGCATGTTTCTGCTCTTTGCAAGACCTTCTGCTATAGTTTGCTTGCCATTATTTCTTTGCATCTGATCCTTCTCTGAAATGTCCATTCTTGTAAAATCAAAGGAAAGAATTTGCTAGTTTGTGTAAGATTAAAGAAAATATGGTTTTTTTTCCAAAGAAAATATATTCTGCCCACCCAGCTCTGTCTCCAGTAAATATTTTGTAATTAATATATTAAGATTTTTTTAGGAAGAGATGGAGAATTTATTGCTTATAATTTGGATTGTATTTCTAACCTCATTGCATACAGATTATGACTGTATGGGTTTTTCTGGTTTGTTTGTATTTTTTTTTTTCCCACAGCGCTGAATGCTATGAAATACGTCTTACAAGTTACCATTTAAAAATCTTACTAGCTGCCAAAAATAAAAGGGCTCTTCAATTACTACCTACGAAACAAACACACATCTGTACAAAGTCAAAACAAACAACAAAGTCCAATGTAAGCCTTCAGAAAAGGGTAAATCCGAAATGGTACTTATGTGTTGATTCACCCCTCTCTGGAGACATACAGTTCATTCTATGTGAATGTGAAAATAAATTTTATATATATATAGACTATCTATCTATATATAGGCTATCTATATATATATAGTCTATCTATATATATGTGTATATATATGTATATGTATATATATGTGTATATATATATAGACTATCTATCTATATATATATAGTCTTTAAAAGCATGAAAACTTTCAAAGACTTACAGAACATTTTCATCTCTGGATGAACTGGATAACAAATGATATTTGAAACACAGTATACTGCAGTTCAATTCTTCACCCCTCGTGCAGCACTATTAAGGATTCCTATAATATGTTCTACCTGATCAAAATCAATTAGTGTCATTATTCACAGGTAGGAAAATTAATACTAACATGAATATGAATGTAATAATAGTACTAGTATTAACAGAAGTCTCAACCTATATCCAGGCATGAAGAATGGAAAGTTGAAAAGGTGATAGAATTGTCATTTACAGCATTTCAGAAAATTGAGCTAAAAATCCTTTCCCAAGAACATGAGAGACAGGAAATTTCTCACTTTCTCTCTTCAAGAATTAAGTGTATCAAGACTTTAGAGCTGTAAACACCTAACTTTCATTTGAATGTAGCAAATTAATGACCCATTTCAAGTAATTTTACCTAATTGTAGCCTTTGGAAATAAAGTTTTTTTTCTGGACATATTTCTTTAAACCACTGAAAATCAAAAAAATGTGGGTTTTCTTTCTAATATTTCTCTGTACTCTAAAACACAAAATTCTCACTAGACTGTCTGAATGTATCTTCACTGCAAGTTGACCCAAATTAGCATTTCTGCTTTAGACCACAAGAAGAAGTACCAAGAACAGTTAAAAAAAAAAAACAGTTACGCTAGGATTTGGAGAAACAAAGCTTAGAAGTTGCTATTCACACAGTTTTGTTAAAAACTGAAGGCGAGTAAACCAATGTTTAATACTTGACACTGATCAGCAAGCACTAAACTTGTCTGTTTCACAGAACAGTAATGCTCATAATGGTGTAGTGAAGAGGTTATTGAGGGGACAGATCAACCACTTCATTTCAGGCTTCAAATGACTCATAGCAATCAACAAGAAAACCAAGGACAATTTTAGAACGTTTCTTTGGTTCAGGGTTGGGTTTGTTATTTTTTTCCCCTTTTCAGTTATTTAGGAGCCTATATCCTTTTGACTTTCACTCATGAAATGAGAATTGGCAGCACAAAGCATTTCAGCTGCCATTTAAAAACTTACTGAATAAATGTCTAAATTAATTATATGAGTTTAGAAATAGTGCTAACTCATTTCAGCTGCACATTGACATATTGTACTAGCTGAGATAATAATTTGAAAGAATGTAACATAAAAACTTCCCTTTTAAACAAGGAATTCAATAAGTAACAGTTTTAGAATAAATGTGATTTATGAAACATGATTTAGTCTTTCAATATAACATTATTTTACATATGTTTTCCTATTACATCTTTTTGGCAGTACTTTTTATCTATTGCTTTTTCCAATAAAATTAACTATCATCCTTTAAAAATCCCCAAAATAATGGATGGTTAAATGATTTTAATTCTTTACCAAGAATACGAAAAATTTTCATATAATTTGTTCAGAACTGAACAAATCTAGGTCAAGCTATGCTTGTTACCTTCTGATGAGTGCACAACAATGCTGAGGGACAGAAGTTAGGGTTTAATGAAAAAGAGATAATTCCAGAGGAACATTTCAGTCTTTACATGTTTGCACTTTACTATGGCAATAAATGTTCTTTTATCTCAATGTCCTACACTCAGCAGTAGCAGTCATTTTTCTCCTTCTTAGTAGCTGGTGCAGAGCTGTGTTTTTGACTTTCAGCCTGGGAACAGCACTGGTAACACCAATGTTTTCAGTTGCTGCTCAGTAATATTTAGCCTGACCAGGGACTTTGTGAGTCTCATGCTCTGCTAGGGAGGAGGCGAAGCCAGGAGGAAGCAGAGGCAGGACATCTAGCCCAAACTAACCAAACAGGTATTCAACACCAAGTAATGCCCAGTATATAAACTGAGGGCAGTTGCCCAGAAGGGCTAGATCACTGTTTGGTCAGGATGGGTATCCGTTGGTATATGGTGAGCAGTTGTATTCTCGTCCCTTATTATTTCCCTTATCATTATTATTATTGCTGGTAGCAATAATGGTTTGTGTTATACCTTAGTTACTGGACTGCTCTTATCTCAACCCATGGGAGTTGCATTCTTTCAATTCTCCTCCTAGTCCCTCTGGGAGCAGGCGGAAGGATGGAAGGGAGAGAGAGAGAGACTGCGTGGCTAAGTTTAAACCACAGCACTCATAAAAGAAAAGTGCAGAACATTCAGAAAAAACGAAATCTGTAGTTCAGAAAAATAATTGATGCTAGAAGTTGTCAAGGAAGAGCTGGCTGACCTCCTCTATGCCTTGCCCTGCTTAGCAACATCCCTTAGCAACCACAGACTATTACCACATATCAGAGAGGAGAGAATCATACACAATGCTAATCACTTTTGCATCAAATGGGAGGTGTGTGAAAATTCAAGGCTGTTTTTTTTACTTGGGTAAACTCACCAGAGTTGGGTTTTCATTAAATATTTTTCTCACTGTTTTTAAAATGTTCATCTTAATTGGCTGGGTTTTTTTTTAGTTTTTTGTTTTGTTTTGTTTTCATTTTTAGCTGCTTATGTAAACATGTTGTCTCAACAAATTCTACCTAAATTATTCTAAAATTTTGTACTTTTTTCCCATGTCTATGGAAAGTTGGCTATGCAACTATCCTCTGTGGCCCTCTACAGTTATTAATTGTTGTATGAGGTTAAGTCATATTGATTTTATTTGATGCCCTTGAATGTGTAAATCCAAAAATTCAATTATATACTCCAATTTTTACCCATTTTTTCTGAGTTAACCAGGCATCTTCTCCCTGTGTGAAGGCGGTGCAGAGGTTCTGCCAGTCTCCCTGATTGCACATGCAGTGCTCTTTGTGGTTTCTCAACCCTGGAGCCTTGTGGAAATAATTGATGAAAAGGGAAGTCCTTCTTCTGTTAAAAACCCAAAAGCTTTTTATAGTAAAAAAAAAAAAAAAAAAAAAAAAAAAAAAAAAAAAAAACAAAAAACCAAAAAA
>NDXB01009780.1:24290-45594 GCA_002631895.1 Agapornis roseicollis
CCCCCCTTCCTCCCCAACAGTGAAGGGGACAGTGAATCATTTTGAGCCTGGTGGGACCATGACTTGGGCTCGTTTTCAGCGGGTAGTATCGTACCCTCTTCCCGGGTTAAGTCAAAACACCAGCTACTAAAGAGAATAAAAACTGACTGCAACTGCTGAACCCAGGACACTGGTGAATGAGGGCATCGAATCTTGCAGAATTTTAAAATTACTAAATTGTCAGAGAGAATTTTTCACTTTTTCAAAATTAGGCTTCATGAGGATTGTAAGCCTAATAACATAGGCTACCTTGGAAATAAGGTTGCCTTGTTTTTGTTCTTATTTCCTAATGAAAAGAGACTGGAAAAATAATTTTTTTAGTTACTTTAAAATATGATGACAATTAACAAAATTTCCTTAAACACTTTTGAAAATTATGCCCTTTATATATGTCACAAGAAAGAAAAAATTTTGACAGAGCCAGAATTAAGAAAAAGTTGGAAAGACTAGCAAGTCATATCCTCTCAGAAGGAAAACCAGTTTTTTGTCTCATTAACACTTTTCTTGTTTTGGTTGCTTTGGATTTTTTTATATGCATAAATTGTGCTTATTCAAATATCCAAACTATTAAAAGCTATTTTGTATAAATGATGACATACTTTTGACAGAGTTTAAGTAAAATTCAAGAAAAAAAAATCATTTCCAAATATGACTAGGTCCATAAAAAAAATAGGTGTGATAACGAACTCAGAATAAAGAATTAATAATATGCATTTTCTACAATTGATAGGAAATTGATAATAATATGTTTATGAAGAATAAGTATTACCAACTGATTTCTAGAATGCTGTGATGTTTCTTGTGCAGAGATAAATCTCAAATTAATGAATAATTTGCCATAAGAATTTCAAACACATACTGACAATGCTAAAGATCTGTTCATACTGACAATGCTAAGGATCCATACTGATCCAAATGTCTAGTATCAGTCTGGTTTAGTTGAAGGACAGCTCAGACCCAGCACTGTGCAAGTGTATCTGTTGTGGACTAGAGTTTATGGTCTTTAGCTGGCCTATCTGTTTAGTAATCTCAGTGGTGTGTGGATTTACTAGATTTGCCAAACTGACTCAGTAAATTCTGTGATGCTCTTTTACAGTCCTTTAGGGATGAATCCCACATGTTTTCTTGGCATTTATTAGCCATTTCCTGAAAATGAAGCTATAAACTTTTCCCTCAAAAAAAAAAAAGTGATCATAAACTACAAGGAAGTTTGATTATTTGAGGGAGTGGAGCTAGGGAAAACAACAGATTCACCAAAAAGTAAGAAATTAAAAATTATTTGCAATGCTGGGCTGGATTTGAAAAGTAATTTCTGAATTGAAAAATAATCACTAGGGAGAAGTTAGAATGTTGCATTTAATTGTTTTCTAGATTATGTTTTAGTATAACTTACTGAAAGTGCACGATATGTGAGTGACATTAAGAAAAGACAATTCTCTGGTTAAAACCGGATTATTCTTTTTTTTTTCATGAATTATGTGTATCCAGCTTTTGTATGATGAGTTTCATGTTCAGCTGAGTAGTTACCTTGAACTAACTGAAATCTGATTTCATTTTGGTATTGGGATAAATATTTATTTGCCTTGTTTTATGAATTTTTTTTCTTCTATTGATAGCATGCATGTGTCTTGCCTCTCAGCTGTTTTAAAAGCAGCAGCTAAACATAGGTTGACAACAACATTGTTGGATTTTCCATATACTGATTGCCTGAAAAACTCTTGAGTCCCATTTATGAGGCTCTTAATGCAAATGTAGATAAATTGAAAAAGAAAATAAAATCAAAATATCTCATAAGCTTCCCTATACTTAAAAGATGTGGGACACACCTGATATAGTTGATCTTAGTAAGCAGTGACAGTTAGGTTAAGTTATGAGATTCTCCAGAACAGCCACTTTTATTATCTAATCATAACCATTGGACCACAAAAGTAAGAGATATAAACTCTCTATTTAAACAAAGGAGATGCAAACTTCAGGTAATTTTTCTTTCTATAATTGCTAAACTTTGTGAGATCTTGGCCAGTCATAATGGGATAAGTAAAATTTTAAATCCTTCTCCCTCCTTTTGCCTATGACAATTTTTCTTGATTCTCCTTATGTTGTCATATCCTAAAACCTAACTTAATGCATTATTTATTAATTGTCCTTCAAAAAGAACTGCCAAATGTAGCTTTCTTGTAATCTGCCTGTGTCGCCCCAGATCCTCACAGTTTTGTAAAAATCTTGTGCTGTGAAATATTTGTGTTGTCATTTTACACAATATGTATAAACTTATTAAATAAGCTAAAAATATAAAGAAAATAGATCCTCACACTTGAGGTCTGATTAACATTTAACTAAAAGAAAAATGAGTTGGTGGTGTCGGAACATCAACAAGCTAGTTATAAATGCTGGGCAACCATAAAATCATCAAATTCCTCATAATTATAACCAAATTTTATAGTGCTCAAAGATGCTTCTAAATTCTGTCTATTTGATTACCAATTCTGGCTCAATAATGTTCCTAAAGCTAATTAATTTAATAGCTGGGTGCCTATTACATATTTTAACAGAAAAATTGAATTATTCCCAATATTTGAACCTCAACCCTGAGGCAAATTATAAACTTCCTTTCAGCATATCTATTCTTGTGTGATGGTTAAAGACCTCCTTCATTCATATGTCCCCTAGAACTAATATGTTTGAGGCCCCAAAGCTGAACGCAGTACTCCAGATGGGGTCACACCAGAGCTGAGTAGAGGGGGAGAATCACCTCCCTCACCCTGCTGGTCACGCTCCTTTTGATGCATCCTACTATGTTTTCCTTCTGAGGCTTCCTCGGGGTGAACTTGTCTCTCTATTACCCTATGCATGTTGGCATGCAATCTTATGAGTGCCTCCTAAAATCCAGGGATATGAGAAAGCTACGCTATCCACCAAGGCAGTAAGAACAAATGTGATCATTTTTTTAAAAAAAAGGTAGGGGAAATTCTGAAGGTAATGAAAAAACGGGTGCTGATGTAGATTAGAGGTAACTTGGGCCTTGCAACCTGGTGACTTAAATCACAGGCAAAGTCTTACAAAAGGTCAGGGGCTGCAACTGTGTGGTTAAAATCAAATAAACAAATGGGAATTGTGATCGTTTGGCACTGGGAGTAGATAAAGGTTCAAGCAACTGCAAAGACATAGTATAGTATAGAATACTTTCCTGCTCGTGAGATAACTGATTTTCTATCTTGAAAGAAGTTTGAGAAAAAACAGAAAGAACAAAGTATTCTGTCAGCCAGGGCAGGCTTGGAGGATCTGAGCACTTGTGTATGAAACCTCATTTACTTTTTAAAGCTTTTTAAAGTGTAAGAAACCTCATTTACTTTTTAAAGCCACAGCATTAGTTCTAAGTGTGCCTAATCCACTTAGAAGTTCTGTGTGCTTTTAACATAGCGGGGCTTCTTGTTTAGCATGCAATTTATAGTATACAAACAGTTTTTAATAGAAATGGGTTTTTTTATTGTTGAGTACAATAGCTTGCATAGGATAGCATTGTAATGATACATATCTGCACATACATGTGTGATTTCTGCCTGCTATAATACTTTTCTCTAAAAACAGTACTTTATTATGAAAATATGTTTTACTGCTCAGTTGGCTTTTGAGAAGTTTTTGCAGAAAAATATTACTAACTAAATGCAACAACACAGTTTGGACTTATATCAAAATAATGAAATAGTAATATAAAAAACCAACAGACTATCAGAGAAGTAATAATAAATTATATTGGAAAACAAAAGACTGTGCTTTGTTCGAGAGGAAGCCATTGTTGTGTTTTGCATATACAGAAAGCAATAAAAGTTTTGGGTCCCTACCTGGAGGGACAAAGATTGTGATGGTTTGTTTTTGTTTTTGTTTTTTTTTGCCTGGGGTTTTGTTGTTATTGTTGTTTGATTTTTGTTATTTGTTTTTGTTTGGTTGGTTGATTTTGTTTTTAAATTATAAGCAAGAATCTTGGAAGTGAATGGATGCATGGTTAAATTTATGCAGTTGAGAAGACTGTCCCTTGCATTAGAATGGCGGCAATCTCAGTTTTCTTTTCAGGCAAAATGATGGGTATCATACTCAAGAAATCTGTGTGTGTGGATTTAGAGATGGTACATTACTTGCAATGATGAGATCCGATAAACATTCTTTTACATCTCCATATGCTTTTTTAAACAGAAAAATATCTGCAAATAATTAAAATATAGCCTTTCATTATTTTTAGAAACCCAGCCCCGTCTTGTTGACAACTTCTCATTAGGAGTGTGCCTGCTAATGTCACTGTCCTAGTTTCTGCCCTTACTTCTGCTTTTTTCAAGTTATAGCAGCTTTTGTTAACAGAGTTCATTTCATATATATATTTGGCTTGTGGAGTGGTGTAAATTAGATGATATACTTATTTAGTATACTTTATTACTGTGAGATATTCCACAGAAAACACAAAAATCTGTATTGTCTTGCCCAAAAATATCTTTCTCTTTTCTGTAAAACTCCACTTTAAATCTATTTGCATTTTATTCTCAGTTACAGCTTTCTATGTTTTCTCTCTTTATGATAGTTAAATTTGTTCACCTGATTAAGGAAATCTCACAGATACATTCTTGACTTTTTTTATACACACCTTGTCACTGAAGGCAACAGGACCAGTTACATCCTGAAACTACGTTTGTTTCTTCTTATGGATAGAAAGTATTTGTGTGGATTCACTTAATGCACAACTCACCTTTGAAGACTCCAATGAATTTAATCCCATTCTTACTCTACCTAATGCAGTGACATGTTCTGGAAGAGCAGCTATTAAGAATTTATTTTGCTTGGCAACAAACTGATTATCCTACAAACTAAGATCTTGGTGCTGCAGAGAACTTAACATATAAGCTTCAGTGAAACTGTTCTCATAATTAAAACAAAGGGCAGTGCCTTGCTGGATAGGGGTCTAGACTGACAAAAGGCTATGAAAGTATTTGCTTGATTGACAGCAAATAGAAAAAAATATAGGTCTTTAAGTGCCTGAAAAGGTGATTGACCCATATGGCTGGACATTTGACTTGGGCTTAATTTTCTTCTTGCTAATGTTTAACAAAGGAGAAAGCATATTATACTTGTAAGTATATGATACTTGAAGTTTTCAAGAAAAAAATATTCTCTGCCTGTCCCATGTCTTCCAGTCAGCAACAGATACACAGGTTTACTTTCTGCCTGATTGCATGCAAATGGAATTATAACAATGCAAAGCTGTGTGTCACTGAAGGCTAGGTACAAGTTGTTCCCAGAGTTATGGGAAAAATAACATAAGGCAGATACTATGTCACTGTGGAAAAAATAGATAACTTTATAATAAATAGTTTTATTTGAATTGAGACCTTTTTCTTTCTTTCTTTTTTTTTTAAAAAAAAATATCTATCATCTGGTCAAACATTAGCAGTAGTTTTATGGCTCCTGTTTCTCTCTTCACTGCACTTTTATTAGCTGCAATTTTTTAAATTGAATTTTCTGTTACTGCAGTAGACAAGCACAAAACCTGCAACTATGTCTCTGTTCTGTACAGATGAAATAGCAGTCTCTAGAGGTCAATTTCTACAGAAAATGCATATACTGGGGATGTTTATAATTCTAATACGTTCAACTTTCAAAGGGCTTAATTTTGCTCTCTAATAAAAAAATCAGATCTAAATGATTTTTTTTTTAAATATTTTGTTTTCAGAAAAAATTTTAGGCTAAATTTTGCCTTTACCAAAGATGATCCACCTCATGCTTTTAGATATGCCAAAGTTGGAAGCAGACCTAATAAAGACATAATGGCTGTAGATATTTTCAGTATTAGACACTATCAACAATTATAACACTGACTCTGACACTATCAACAATTGTAACACTGACTCTGATCCTACAACTTCTAGTGCTGACATTCTTTCTGGTCATTTTGTCTTCTGTGAGTGGAAGTGGCACAAACTGCACCTATTTTTCCTAAGTAAAAAGGAACAGCTTTATATTGTGAACCCTAAACAGACATTGAGTAAATGTAATGCATACTTTTTGGCCAAGGAAGGGCTGTACAATGATGGGATAAGAACTAGAACCTGAATAATTATTTGATATTGTATTTCCCTGTTGCACTGTTTGTAGGGAAGATCTGCTGCATAAAAAAATTTGTTAATTTGATAGATGCCAAGTCTCTTGCAGAGTTTGGAATATTCAGCATTTTGTAATGGTCTGGATTCACACAATCCGAACTAGGGTGTTCTAAAGATTAACTGGCAGTATGCTGTAGGATTTCTGGAGCACAAGAATATCATGACTTCATCTTTGTTTATAAATTCTCAATACTCTCTTAAGGTCCTTGTTCTGATATCCATGGCTGATGTATGAGTTTTAACGCACTTCCTCTCTGTAAGGAAATGTGTACGTCCTCATTGGTCAGTTTTCTGAGAAAGGAGTAATCAGTGACACCTAATCCCCACATACTCTTACTGAACTTTTGTCCTGGAACAAAAGTGGTGACCAATACCTTACAAAGTAATGGTAAGGTTATTCCAGTTGACTGCCCCTCAGGGGTGAATCTGCCTCTGTTGATCAAAACAAAGTGAAAACTCCCTCAATTCCTGTCCTGTCTATACAGAACACTTCAGAGCCAAAAAATCAGTATTCACATCTTCAGGAAATGTCTGTTGATCATTGTCACTGTTTTTCACTATGATTCCTTTAGAAGATTGGTGGATACTTGTTAGAAAACAGGATCTATAGGTTCTGAGAATTAGAAGGAGGTTAGCATGTTCAATTTTTCTCAGGATCAGATCATTAAAAATCAGTGTGCACACTGAAAATGGTCAACAGTAAGAGTTCATGTGAATTTACCACACCATAGTGTCAGAGGTTCTGCCGTTAAATCATCCATGTAAAAGTATGTTTATAATGTAAGATCACAACAATCTGGAAGGGATGTGGAGGCAGTTTAAGACTGGAAAATTGCTACTGGATCTCCTATTCACTGTTGCATTCCAATGGACATTGGAGTTGGTTTACGTTATTCTCTTGATCTGCGAAGTTTGGCAATCCAGGAAGGAATTTGAGAGCTCATCAGATCTCAAGAGAACAAGATGGACATTAAGGGGTACATTAACAGTCTCAGCTGCCTGACAGTGGCCCCATGTCATCAAACAACTGCAATTACATTTTTTTATTAACTACGAATACAATTGGATATCAGTGATAATTGGTACTCTTTATGTCTCCTTCAATATGATGGGGAGATCCATACATGTATGTGTTAAGGCTTTAGACCATTTTCCTTGGAAGTCACCAAATGACTTAATTTATGATGCACAAAGATAAAAGTGAGAACATTGCTTACCAGTTACTGTGAACACTGGGCCTAATGATTCAGTTTCTTCAGAAAATAGATATTCCAGAAACCTGGGGAGCCTCACACTGTGAGGCTCACACGTAGTACATTTCTGTATGAGAAGACAGGAAATAGTTTTTATTAAATATATTAAATTAGCTTATATCTGTTAATGTATTTGATGAGTATACAGTATTAGAAACTAGAAATAAATTTCATGAAAGAATCTAAATAGCAAGGTAGCAATATGTATTCAAATGTGAAGACTGAATCAACTGCTAAAATATTTACCTCTATATGTGTTCATTTTCTAGTTATCTTCTTTCAAAAAATTATAGTTTCTCATCTTTGGAGATTGGGATTTTTATGAAGCATTACTGAACGGCTTTATAAACAGCATAGATAAATTGCACAGTAGTGAAAACACTAAAATATATACTAACAGCTCAATGTTCCTCAAATACTACACTTTCTGACTATCACCAGACAATGAAAACTATGCGGTTTTGAGATGGAACATTCATTCATTGACATGACAAACCACAGATGTAGTGTCATTTAAGCGTATTGAAACCCTAGCAGTTTGATAGTATAGATGACAAATACATGAACAGAGAGAGAATGTGAGGTTGAGGAATAAAAAACCACTAAATATAAGTATTCACTGGAATCATGTTGATAACCCTCTATTTTAAAACTGTAAATGTGATACCTTGCAATTATATCAACTACATCAGTCAAATACATCAGCTGCACAATTTGCTTCATACATTCTACTTTAATATTTTATAAAACAAAATAAGCCTTTGTAATGTATGATGGCCTCCAGCATATGTGTATTGTAGAGGCAAGTATCTAATATTCAAAATACAGATTTTTTTAACACTTTTTAGCTGAACTGTACCAAGTGGTGTGTACTGTGAAGGACATTGGCATGTACATGTGGGATACATTTCTTTGCTTCTTATATCTCTGTGGTGTGGGTTGACTTTGGCTAACTGCCAGATCTTATCCAGTTGCTGTCATTCCCCTGCTCAATGGGACAGGGGAGAAATTAAGATGGAAAAACTTGTAGGTGAAGATAAAGGTGGGGACATCACATACCAATTATTTTCACTATCAAAACAGACTTGACTTGGGGAAGACTAATTTAATATATTGACAATTGAAAATAGAGTTGGGATTATGAGAAACAAAGACAAAACCTAACACACTTTTCCTCCACCCTTCCCTTCTTCATAGGCTCAATTTCTTGTCCTCATTCCTGACAACTCTGACTTCTTCCACCCTGAACAGTGCAGGGAAATGTGGGATGAGCAGTTGTTGTCTGTCCTCTCTGCTGCTCCTTCCTCCTCACACTTTTCCTCTACTTCAGTTGTTCTCTATGGGCTGCACTCCCTCAGGGTAAACCTGCTCCACTGTGGGATCTCCCCATGGGCCACAGTTCCTTCAGAGAATATGCACCTGCTCTGGCCAAGTGTCCTCCATGGGATATCTGCTCTGGCACAGCTTCAGGGAAATATCTGTTCCATCAGGGTCTCTCTAGGGGCTGCAGGGGAATTTCTGCTCCATTGTGTAAAGGCCTCCTCCCTCCTTCCTTATCTCTTCTTTGTGCTTACAAGGCCTTTTCTCACACTTTTTTCCTCACCCTTGGGCAACTTTTTACATTTTCTTACACTTTTCTAGAGGTGCCAACACAGACATCCAAGACAATATCTTAAGGAAGAATGATCATAGAATAGTTAGGGTTGGAAAGGACCTTAAGATCATCTAGTTCCAACCCCCTGCCATAAGCAGAGACACATCACACTAAACCATGCCACGCAAGGCTTCGTCCAACCTGGCCTTGAGCACCACTGGGGATGGAGTATTCACAACCTCCCTGAGCAACCCATTCCAGTTCCTCACTACCCTAACAGTAAAGAATTTCTTCCTTATATCCAATCTAAACCTTCCCTGTTTAAGTTTGAACCCGTTACCCCTTGTCCTGCCACTACACAGCATCTTGCTTTTCATCACTGAATGAAATAAATATTTGCAGGACTGTGTTGACAAGGATGATCTGTAGAGAGTTAGTTTTAATTAACAGAAGAGTGGTAAGTTCCTGTGTTAACCACACCTGTCTAGCTGATGGCATACTGCCACTGGGACAGCTGCACCTTGACTGAATGTATGTGACTGTTGCCTGTGGCAAAATGGCTAGGGTGAAGCAGAGAAGCACCGAGAAAGGAAAGGAAAGAGAAGTCAAGTTAGGCTTTCACACAGAAAATGTTTAAAAGTTTATGTGAATGGATGAAATTTTTTAAGAGGTGACTTCTTGGGTGTTAATCAGCTGACAGGGATGGTGATTTTCAGTTAAGTAAAGGATGCATGTCTACAAGATGGGGGGGTGGGGTCAGAGAAGATACAAAGGAAGTGGTTTTAAAGATAATAATTCAGGTTAAATTTCCTTGTTCAGAAAAAAGTAAGATGAAAAAGTATCACAATGCTTAGTGATGGTGCTGTATTTCTCTAGAGCTTTCCTAAAGACTACTTCGTACATAAATTTGGTAGCATATAGTTACTGCCAACAACTCACACACCTTGTCTGTTTTTATCTGTGCCCTGCCTTTTGAATCAGTGACACCCCATTTATAAACAAGTTAGCATTTAGTATAGCAGATAACTGACAATAACAAATCTCACATACAAGTACGTGCTAAAATTATTAACATCTTCTTCACATCTGCCTTTTATCACCCTCTGAGGGAATTACAGATTGTAGTACTGGATAAAACTCTTGAGGTCCTGTCTCTGTGTTGTCATGTCATACAAGAATATCCCATGTTCCTTCTGTCATTAAGTTTTTCTTGCCTTATCTGAGAATTCTCATGAATAAAGCATGAAGTCAGATATGACAGGCAAAATCTGTTCCTCAGCTAACAGTTGAAGCCTGGATCAGTTTTTTTAAATTGTTCTTTTATTAATTCAATGAAATTTTAGATCAGTTACTTCAAACCTATGAAATGTATAAATTTACATAGACTTCAGTCAAAATCTAAATGGGCATGAGGAGAGCAGCTTTGGCCTTGACTGCTAAGGCTTTATTTCAGTTAGTTAAAAAAAATTCAAGTAAGTTTATAAGAAACAAGACACAAGTTAAACACCAAAATAGTTTCAGTGAATCATCTTTTTGTTTGGTTTGTTTTTTTTTAAAAAACTTCATGAAAGTACCGACAAAACCAAAACAATTGCCTCGTTTTTAGTTTTTATTTGTTTTTCCTTATCAGTCTAGACAGAAGATAATATTAATGTTCTTGATATCCTTCCCCTGCCCCCTTCTTTCCCCTCCCCTGCCCCCAAGGTGAGCAAAGTAACTAGTGAACTAAACTTGAGAAGGCTGAAGTCTTCAAAATTTTCACTACATAAGCAATATAATTTTTAATAAATCTGTTTTATGACTGCAGTCAGATGTTCTAATCAACAGAAAAAGCATCAATAATCTTGCTCTTGTTTTATTTTTTAATTAGTTCAGCTTTTNTGAAAGTACCAACCAAAACAATTGCCTCGTTTTTAGTTTTTATTTGTTTTTCCTTATCAGTCTAGACAGAAGATAATATTAATGTTCTTGATATCCTTCCCCTGCCCCCTTCTTTCCCCTCCCCTGCCCCCAAGGTGAGCAAAGTAACTAGTGAACTAAACTTGAGAAGGCTGAAGTCTTCAAAATTTTCACTACATAAGCAATATAATTTTTAATAAATCTGTTTTATGACTGCAGTCAGATGTTCTAATCAACAGAAAAAGCATCAATAATCTTGCTCTTGTTTTATTTTTTAATTAGTTCAGCTTTTATCCTAACCTGAAATTACCACCTGGAGGAAAATAATATTCATCTCAATGGTCTCCTGTTGTCACCTTCTCTTGTACTGTTTATTTCCTGACTTTCCTAATATGATTTTCATACAATAAAGACTGGGTCTCAGCTGTTACTGATGCATCTGAAGAAATGTCTGTGCTAATCAGAACTTGAATTTTTAATGTATATAAAACTGGCAATGTTCTAAAGAGCATTTTGATTAATGTGTGTGCTCTAAGTGCCCTGGTTTGCAAGTGGGAGAAATGTATTTCTGCATTTGTATTTTCATTCTGGTCTATTCCTTAGTTTATTACTAGAATACATAGACCATACAGAAAGTGATTTTTTTTTTTTTCTCACAAGTCTGTTAAAACAATCAACACACAAGGACACGTTACTTGCAGAATGGCAACACACATCAAGAATGTTTTTGGTTTTTTTTTTTTTGTCAGTATCTGAGGCTGAATTTGAATCAAGATAAAGAGCAATGTAAAATGCAGTAGTTTTTTGATGACTCAATGAATAAACACTTTTATTATGGATAAAGAGTGATTTATGCCTCTTTCATGATAATCCACCTAAAGGCACAGTTGGCAATTTCTAATATAAATCATTCAGTTACAATGACCAAGTCAATAACCTGATGATTAGTAATGTCAACATGCCAGTAAAGTATTACTTGAATACTGCCATTACTGTGAACAAAACAAAGTAATACCGATTGCAAAAATTAAGTAAAAAAACCAACCCAACCAACCCAACCAACCAACCAAAAAACCCAACCCAAAAAACCCCATTTCAAACCACATCTTTCTGACTAAATGTCTCAAATTTCCATCCCTGGAAGTGTTCAAGACCAGGCTGGATGAAGTCTTGGGCAACATAGCATCGTGTGAAGTGCCCCTGCCCATGGCAAGGGGGTTGGAACTAGATGATCATAAGGTCCTTTCCAAACCTAACTATTCTATGATTCTATGATTCTATAAGTGGCTAGATAATCTAGGTTATAAAAGATGTTGAATCTTATTTTGAAGTGATCAAAAATACCTTTCTGCTTCTTAACTTTGGCAATCATTTTTTATCTAGGCTTTTTCTCCAGAATATA
Organism: Agapornis roseicollis; assembly: GCA_002631895.1. Taxonomy (NCBI): domain Eukaryota; kingdom Metazoa; phylum Chordata; class Aves; order Psittaciformes; family Psittacidae; genus Agapornis; species Agapornis roseicollis. The sequence goes on from NDXB01009780.1 coordinate 36,624, forward strand.
AATGCTTAAACCTGAGCTTTAGGTTTAGCTTAACCTAAACTTAAACCTGAGTTTGAAGATTCTGTGATCTTCAAACATTAAAACCAAACCTAACTCCTGTAAACCAGAAATCAATCCTCTATACTCATGAAGGCTTTCCTTGACCACAATAGTTAATTAGTTGTGATGCTTGCATATGTTATGTAGCTGATAGTTAGGGAAAATTCCCAAACAATAGTAGTATTAGACATTAATATTCCCCCCCCCACCAAGCCCAAAACTATAAACAAATCACTACTACCCATGTATTCAAACCAAGTAGTTATGCTTTAAATTTTCAAGTGACTGTTATTTATCTCATGACTTATCTTTCCTGAATTAAAAACGAAAATATTCATGAGTGCTTTCAGCCCAAATTTGTCATATAATGCCAGCAGATTCAGCTTATTGTAGGTAATAAAAATAAGATCATTTAAGTTTCCCAGTAAATTAAAGCTTGCAATATAAGACTTTTGTCCCTAATTTGTCTTGCACTGTCAGTTCTAGAAATCCCTCTGAATAACTGATTCTCTTCATAATACCATGTTTTGTTCCTAAATGGTCAGACTCATTTGGATTATTAGTTTCTATCTTAATTTTTTCACTGATCTTTAACTCCTCCCTGCTAGGTTTTATACCAATAAGCCATTAAGTTTGGTTCCTTACACGTCAGGAATATCAAAAATACGTAAGTTTGCATAACAGCGGTGAAATCCAAATGTGAAATCTATCTTAGAATACTGTGTTTCTAGAAGAGCAAGTAAAGTCCTTACTAGATGAATTCTAGTAAGAAATTTTCAAGGAATATTTTCAGTAATATTTTAGGACTGCAGCAGTAGTCCTATATATGAATTCTTGAGAGGACATTTAGGAGCCATTTTGTCTGAGCAAGCCCTGAGGCCAGTTCTTGACTTTGCTGGACCACAGCCAGATTAGACAGCTCCTGTTTCAATTGCACACAAAAGGGGGGAATTAGCAGAAAATAAAGGAAGAGAAACTCCACAAAGAGCGATATTGCTAAGGTAAGATGTAATACATTTGTTTTATCACTTTCCTTGCTAAGTGAAAATTAGAAAAGTTATAAGTTTTGGCAACTGGTTTTTAAGCCTTCTGCAGTGAAGAAGAGCTTACCATCTTCTAAAATGTCCTTAGAACAGACCATGTGTCTAAGATTTCACTTCCTTACAAAAAAGTTCTCTGCTCTTTCAGTGGTTTCCAATTCACTCATTTACTCTATATTGAGTTGGAGGATAAATATAGTGTGAGTCCTGAACAGAAATGGTTGCAGGTAATCTAAATTACATGCTACTGTTTTCTTTTTGGTTTAAAGGTAATTTTTTTAAGTCAGATTTACATGGATTCTGATACATTCTTCTTAAAAAGCTGAATTTGAAGATATGTACAAAATGCATAGGAGCTGTTGATTTGAAAATTCTGTATGTTGAAATCTTCCCAGTAAAAGCTGTCAGATCATATCAGCACCGGACATCATTACAGAACACAGAAGCACTTCTCAGCACTCAGCAGAAAGCTTTAGTCCTTTCTACAAAATTATATTAATTTATAGCAATAGATAACTCAGAAAAAAGGATTAACATTGGATCAGATAACATTCAGTTAGCCCTATGCTAACACTAATATTACCAATATCAAACTGTAGGGACAGTTAATATGAAGTGTATTCAATTAAATTGAGATGGAAGTCCTTGGCAGTTCTTATTAATGTAAACAAACAGTGTTTTTTTTTTTTTATTCCATTGCAAATTTCAAGCTCAGTTGAATGCCTTGTGCTAATTCCAACAACCACTTTGACACAGTCTGCTTTTGAGAAGGCATATATCAGTTTGAAAACTGCCATAAATTTTACTGTTGTTAATAGACACTTTTAGTATTAAAACTTTTGCAAAATGTGAGCATTACTTTTCCCATATATTATTTACATAGACTCTAGCTTGAAGTCTATAAAGGGGCTGTTAAGAAAATTACCTAAAAATGTAGCTAGCAGGTGGAAGCTTTCACTTGACAATGAATTTCTTAGTTCAAGTACTATTACCAGCTCAGGATGCATATGATAACTGCCAAATAAAATCACAGCAGAAGAAACATGGATATCATAAACCCTGAAAACAAAATGAAAGATGGTACGTTTAACCCACAGACCATTTCACTTAACTGATTACATTTTGTGTAATTAATTCATGTATCAGTTATGAAGTATAAAAAAGTTTAATTACTGGGAGATAAAAAAGACAAGTAATATACATTAATATATTAAAATGTCAACAAAATGTTGAATTAATCTTTTGCCCTTTGAGCAATCTGATTAATAACAAAATATGCAATATCTGAATTAGTAGATGTAAAGTGGTAGGTGGTGTATGCATATCACAATATTTCTGGTTGTGAAAGTGCAAAAAACTAGTTGCAAATATACTACAGACAGCGTCTCAAAGAAAAGAAAAAATAGATACAATATATCTTTCAATGTTTTCTTCTTATAGCAGAGAAATTTTGAAAGCAAGACCTGAGGCAAGAATTTTTCTCTGTGTACCTGTATGTAAGAAAACTACCCTAGTAGTCTAGCATCATTATAGCCATTGATCTCCTTTGAGCACACCTTTGAACTAGACTTTCCCAGTAGAGCAGTGTTGTGCTACTGATCATGAAGTGATCATGACCACAGCCACAAAGTAGGAACTTCAGGAAGCTAGTATGACACACAATATTTTTGTGTCTTGTTCCATAATCAATGAAAGTTGTTGTTCCTATAGATCAAAGTGGCAGAATTGAAACAGATCTGGAGGAAATTTGGAAACAAACTAAGGTATTTCATGAAATGGCCATGAATGTTACTTCCTGGGGTTTTAAAGAAATATGGAAAAAGTTACCTTCATTGTTACCTAATCTCTCTTGGTTGAGGCAACTGGTTGGAGAAATATTGATGTTAATTGTTTTAATATTGATTACTTGTGGTATGGTACAATGTTCCCTCTGGTTTTGTAAATGGTCTATGATAAATTATGAAGATTGGAAAAGAAATGAAATCAAGCACCAAGTAGAAACGGGAAATTATTTCAAAAAGACTTTAGACAGTAATGGTAATATATAAAACGTTGCAAAAGACTTTGCAAAAGGGCAGAAAAAGGGGTACTTGAGTTAAGGGGGTCACAAAATTCCAAAATGTAGTATATAAACGTTTACAATCAGTTTTAAGTAATGTTAAGTTTCATGGCTTTGTAACAGTAGCAATGGAAAATTACTGAGGTGCATGATACATAGAAAAAAAATAGAGTACAGCTAGAGAACATACTGAGAACTCTCGTACAAGATAAATCATTGTAGTTTTAAGAAGAACCAGTCTAGAAGAACAGGATGTAAGGATAAAGAGTATCTGGGATTGACAGGTGTCCAGGATGGGCTACAGTTAAACTAACTGATACATAGGAGGACAGGAGGATTATTACATCTGTGGTGCTAATGAACCAATTAGACTGGTATAAGCATCTACTGCACATACTTCAAAGGCTGCCAGATGTGATGAAGATTGTTGGAAGAAGTAAACAACCCTGAGAGACCACCACCACAATTTTGTACGCATAAAGGGAACTTTCCAGAAAATAATGTAATCCATGCATGTCCTGGGTTCAGCAGTTGCAGTCAGTTTTTCTTCTCTTTAGTAGCTGGTGTTTTGACTTAGCCCGGGAACAAGGCTGATAAGGCCGATGTTTTTGGTTGTTGCTGAGCGATGTTTGCCCTGACCAAGGACTTTGTGAGCCTCATGCTCTGCCAGGGAGGAGGGAAGCCGGGAGGAAGGAGGGACAGGACTGTACTGACAGGACCAAACTGACCAAAGAGGTATTCCNGCTCTGCCGGGGAGGAGGGGGGCCGGGAGAAAGGAGGGATAGAACCCAAACTGACCAAAGAGGTATTCCATACCATAGCACGTCATGCCCAGGAGGTAACTGGGAGTTACCCGGAAGGAGGGGGAACTTCCCGGTCGGGCTCGTTTTCGGCGGGTGGTATCGTACCCTCTTCCCTTGTTTTCCTTGTCATTATTATTGGTGATAGCAATAGTGATTTGTGTTATACCTTAGTTACTAGACTGTTGTTATCTGAACCCGTGGAAGTCACTTTCCTTCGGCTCTTCTTTCCTCCCACTCCTTCGGGAGTGGGGAGGAAAGGGGGGGGGCAAGAAAAGGGGGGGTTGAGTGAGTGAACGTGCTGCCTAGTTGGGTTTAAACTACGACAATGCGTAACTTTATGAATATGTATGTATGCCCAGTGACTATATAAGGATGGCTTGTGTAGCATACAGAGACACACGTTAGGAGGAGCTATTCCTCATGTCTCCTGGTGCCACAATAAAGAATACTTGCTTGTCAGCTTGAAAACTTTGTTGGCAAGTTTGTTCTGGGAGTTTTCTCCAAATCAGTAGTGAGATGATAAGTGTAAATTTAACACCTGAATTCAGCAAAATATTTAAGTATATGACGTAAATTAATGCAGGTCAGTACTATTCCTTCCATGTTGTTCTTATGCATTTCTGTGTCAATGTTACACTGGAGAACCTGAGCCAAACAGATCAGTGAGCCCAGCCATGTTTCAAAACTAAAATTCCATCATCATGTCTAAGATTCTCTGTCAGAGCTCTTAATACAAAGTAGTGTTGAAGAATTATTCACTTCTATATTCACTTTTAACTTTCTAGGGTTCACATGAAGAATTGTGAGCAACTTTGCAATATTGCTTCCTTGGTGATATTTTTTTTTTTCCCGTTTTCTTTTTTTACACTTGAAAGTCAGTGCATCTGCATCTGGCAACTCATTTAGGTAAAGGACAATTATTAATCACCTTCCTTTATTTCAGTTATGATGTATGGTGTCTTTCACACTTGTGAGATTTTGGAAGTATTTAAAGCTTATATCTCCTTCTTGCTAATTTAAAGTCTATTACAAACAGCTTTCTTGTGGAAACAGCCACCTGTGTTCATTAAACAGCTCATGGTCACTCCAAAATTCATTACTCTACTGATGAATTTTTGTTTGCTTTCTTCTGAAAAAAGACACCATTAGATGCTTTTCAATTACTGTGCCCTTCAACTCAATGTTTGGTTTGTTATGAATTTCTCCTTTTAGAAGTTAATCACGTGCTTAATAGGAGAACATCAGCCATTTCTCATTGTGTTGAAATTGAAAGAAGAAATAAATGATAAATTCAGAGGTCATAAGTGCTCTATTTATAGGAACATAAAAAAGATGTGAGGGTGGAAGGTTTCATAATGACCCAGCTTATGATACTTTACCTACTTCTAATATATTTATGCTCTCCTGTCCTTCAGTCTTAAAGTCTTGGACTTTTTCCCCACAAAAAATAGGTGTGGGGTTTTCACCTGTATTGTATACATTTCTCTGCATTATGGAAGTAAGTGACACAGACATTCACAGTTCTAGGTAAAAACTCTGGTATTTGTCACAGCAAAAGATTGGAATAGCAGGTGCTCTGGTTAAGTGTACATCATGGTTTGTGCGGTGGCAGAATCTCATGAAATATATAGCTCTTTTCTTGTCAAATTATCTAGAGGGTTTTTTTTTTTTTAATGGCAATTGAAATATTTTTCTTTAGATTTTAAGTCATATGGAGAGAAGCACAGATGTATTCTGTCACAGAATAATGTATGAGAAAAATATGTAAAGGAACTGAGTATAAGCAATCAGATCATGGTTACTGCATTTTCTCAGAAATTTTGAAAAGAAAAGTAAGACTATTTAGGATAAGTTTTTGTTTCCCTTCTATTTCAAAAGCAATCTTATGTATCTTAGGCAAATATTTGTCTTTCTTCTATCCTAGAAAATAGAATGGAAAATATGTGTTGTGCTTATAAAATATGATGTGTTCTTTAATTTGGTAAGTAAAAGGATTCTTGTCTTAAAATATTGGAATTACATACTTTATTAAAGGACTTGAAGAGTCATATAAATTTTAGATCTTTATAAATTTCAACATAAATAATTTATCTAGGGTTTATAAGATCAGACCTTTAAGATATTATTTCCTTAAAAAAAAAAGAGTTTTATTGTGGTCATAACAAAAAGGCATTATAAAGTATACTGAATGTCATAGTTTTCTTTGTATTTGAGTAACTTTATCATATTCTGTACTCAGAAAAATTCCTTAGTGTCAAAGGTCTCTGAAGTGGTATCTGAGTTTGCTCTGCAGTTTGGGAAACGCAAGCTGTATCTTCTTAGCATATATTCTTGCTCTCTTTTGCTCCTCTCTCACAGTTACTCTATTTTAAGTAAATGTTTAAGAAGTAACAGTCAAAACTCTCAAGCATTTTCCCCATGATATTCTGCCCCAAACTTGAAGGCTATAAAGGTGATGGAGATGAAAAAGAATTTTTAATAATGTGTTAAAAATTTAAATCTTTCATTTAACTTTGAATCCACAGATTCAAAGATCAGTGTGGCTGATCAATAGTTACATTTCTATAGCCCCAGTAAAGCTAACCAAAGTGTAATTGTATTTCTTATTTCTAGATATATTTTCTTATGCTTATTCTTGTGATTTCCTGATCTTTGTTTAATCCATAATTAAAATATTAAAAAAATGATTAAATAACAAAAAGACATATTTCTTAATTAAACGCACCCTAAAGATGTACATGTAAGAGTTCCATAGAAATACTGAGGAAGGATCAACATTTCAGTTGGCTGACTGATTTTGTAGGATAACTATCTGTCAGCAGATCCAATCTAGGCCAAACACCAATTGTGACAAACTTTCAAAGAAATGGACCTGTTGTCATATTGTAGGGAAGTTAAAAATGTGATTCTGTCCCATTTTCAAACCAACATGAAGATAATAAGATACAGAACTTATATTGTCTAAATATTTAATTCCTACTTATGCAAGAATGAATTTGCTGTTTTTCTCAGCTGGTCAGAGTACGGATTAACTTTTTCCATAGGCACCAAGGAATTTTAAAGAGAAATATTCCCCTAGATAACCTTTTATACCTATCTTTTGTGGAAAGAGAAGGAAATATATACATAGAAAGAATATATCAGTGCAGAGCTGTAAACCACAAATTTTCTTTTACATGAAGCCCCTAAATAGTATAAACTAAGGCAAATTCCAGCTACTTCATCTTTTGCCTTGCCTAGAAAGAATACTTGTGTTTTCTTCAGACAAATATGAAAATTCAGACCATGTATTGGACATAAAGTTAATTATCTGATGCTCCCAAGTTTCTCAGAGATGAGACTATTCACACTAATTTCCAAGCTGTCATGCATCCAGCTGTCTACCTCAAATCACTGTCCTCAGCTAACTGCTTAACAGAGCAGGAAACTTACATCAGGTATGTGAATTCACTTGAAAGTACCCTTTCTGCAGCTGGTGAATGAGGTCCGTAGGGGACCAGGTTGCCTACTCAGAAAAAGCAGCTCAGCCATTCCTTTCATTCTTTTTCTGCTGTTTTAAATTCATGTATACACTATCTGGAATAAAGCTGTGCATTTAGTTACTCCAATTAGCAAGTTTAAGTCTAGGTCAAACCCATGGTATGTAACTAAATTAATATTAATTGTGTTCTTTGTAATCTAACACTCAATAGCATTTGAAAAATATGTCTCTTGAAGAATATAGATTTAATAATATGGTTCACTAACTATAATAAAGTCCAGCTTAAATGTTCCATACCTTCTTTTGTGGCTAATATTAAATTGTAACAGGTTCACTTCTAAGCAAAATGGTGAAGCATTAACCACATAAGTACTATGTGCTATTTTTAAAAAGAGCTGCTAAGCATACTAAAATTATATGTTTTTTCCTGGGAATTTCTACTGAGTAAACATAAGCTAGGAAGAATAAATATGAGCCTGAAAGGGAAATGAGTTATCATAGAAGACAAGATTGGACCAACAAGTTTTTGAGTTAGACAAAGCAATCTCAAACTCACCCACATATCATGAGGTCTTCTACAGGCCTTTGATGCATACAATGCTACGCTCTGTATTTTTTGGTATGACTAGGATGAAACTTTTCTTTTTCTTAAAAATACTTGAATGTTCCATTTGACTAACTAACCCATAGCCTAGTATATTACAATATCATATGTTCATATGTTTGAAATTAAGCACAGATATCACTACCTCCAAGATTAAAGCTTTTATGTTATAGTGGAAGTTAACATCAGCAGTGTTAACCTGAAGAATTTGTGATCAAAAAGTACTCTTTGAATACTCACTGGGTACCTCATTCAAAACCCATGATTGTTTTTTGAACAATATGGAACTTTCTGTCCTTTGCAGAACAGGTAAAATGTCATGGTACGTATTTATCTTTTACCTGGGGAGGCAATACCAGGATGAAAATCTACACTGGGTGATCAGCACAGCCAGACTTCAGTCTGACCGTCCTTCTGGACTGCACAATGTGTTTAATGAACTTTTTTTTAAAAAAAACAAAACAAAATTTCCTCATTAAAATATGTGATTTATGTCCTAATTGTCAACTCAGTAAGTTAATAGGGTCAGTTTGATAGGATAACAAAGTGTGTTTATATGTCAAGATAGGAAATGTACTGGTGGTTTAAGAAAGTTAAGCTTAACTAACTTTGGAGTCTTACTAGCTATTTACTTTAAGGAAACTATTTCTGTTTTCATAAATTATTTATTGAAACTTTAAAGTTTTCAGAGAATGCTCTGCTTCTTTCGGTTTTTTTCTTCTTCGACTACTTCTTGATGATGATTGCCACTTAATATTAGCATTGGCTGAAGAGAGGACATACTAAAGTTAAACATATCTTTAGATTAAATTCTTACTGTGATATCTTCAGGACTATACTGAAATGTCCATTGACTTAGAATTCTGATCATTACAATGAACAAAACTTGTAACTTTTTTCTCCATTACACATTAAGACAATTTGAAGAAATACAATTTTTTTTTT